>CM052437.1:67058521-67102129 GCA_028533085.1 Varecia variegata | reverse complement strand
AACTAAAATATATATAGAAAAAATTAGCCGGGCATGGTGGCGCATGCCTGTAGTCCCAGCTACTTGGGAGGCTGAGGCAGTAGGATCGCTTAAGCCCAGGAGTTTGAGGTTGCTGTGAGCTAGGCTGACGCCACGGCACTCACTCTAGCCCGGGCAACAGAGTGAGACTCTGTCTCAAAAAAAAAAAAAAAAAAGAAAACTAGAGAAAGGAAAGCAACTTAATCCTACAGCAAGCAAAAGAAAATTATAAAAATTAGAACTGAATCCACAAAATTGAAAACATAAAAATAAGGAAAAAAAATTCAATAAAACCCAAAGTTAGTTCTTTGAAAAGATCGATAAAATTGATAAACCTCTAGCTAGGGTAACCAAGGAAAAAGGAGAGAAAAGACAAATTTATCAATGTTATAAATGAAAGAAAGGTCATCACTACTATCCCATGGATATCAAAAGAATCATAAAGAAACACTAAAAAGCTCTATGCCCACAAATCTAATAACTTACATGAAATGAACCAATTCCTTTAAACACAAACTACCAAAATTCGCACAAGGAAAATGGATCATTTGAACAGTCCTGTATCTATTGAAGGAATTAAATCAGTAATTAATAACCTGCCAAAAAAGCAAACACCAGGCCCAGAGAGTGTCACTGGTGAATACTACTAAACCTTAAGGAAAAAAACGGTAACAAATCTCCACAATCTCTTCCAGAAAACAGCAGAGGGAACACTTTCTAATTTATTCTATTATGGTAATGAAGCCAGCATTAATATTATAATAAAATCAGATGAAGATGTTAAAATAAAAGAAACCACAGACTAATGTCTCCCATGCAAAACTCCTCAATAAAATATTAGCAAATAAAATCCAACAATGTATAAAATGAATTATACACCAGGACCCAGGCAAGACTTACTCTAGGTGGACAAGAATGGTCTCACATTTGAAAAATCAATATAATACATCACATCAACAGGATACAGAAGAATCATATGATCATATCAACTAATGCAGAAAAAGCATTTGACAAAATCCAACAACCATTCGTGATTTAAAAAAAAAAAAAACTCTTCACAAACTAAGAATCCAGAACTTCTTTAACTTGATAAAAAAAAAATCTGTATCTACCCAAAAAAACCTACAGTTAACATCACACTTAATGATCAGAAACTGGACACTTTCCCACTAAAATCAGGAACAAGGCAAAGCTGTCTTCTCACATCACTCCTATTCAACATCATAATGAAAAGTCCCAGATAACGCAATAAGGCAAAAAGTGAAAATAAAAGTTATACACATAGGGAAGAAAAAAAAATAAAACTTTGTTCACAGATGACATGCTTGTCTTTGTAAAAAATAAATAAATAAATAAATAAATAACAAAGAATCAACAAGAAGAACTCTAGGCACTAATAAGCAAGTCTAACAAGGCTGCAGGATACGAGGTTAATACGAAAACTGCTCTCCTATAAGAAATGAACAACAGAATTTGAAAAAGATTTAAAATATCACTGACAATAGTATTAATAAAAGGTATTTTTGTCAGGCAAAAGCCTAACTAAATATGCATACAATCTATATGCATCAAATTACAAAACTGAGCAAAGAAAGCAAAAAAAAAAAAATCTAAATAAATAGATATTCCATGTTCATGGGCTGGAACATTCAGTACTGTTAAGATGTCAATTCCTGGCCGGGCACAGTGGCTCACACCTGTCATCTTAGCACTCTGGGAGGCCCAGGCAGGAGGACCGCTGGAGGTCAGGAGTTCGAGACCAGCCTGAGCAAGAGCAAGACCCCCATCTCTACTAAAAATAGAAAGAAATTAGCCATACAACTAAAAATATATAGAAAAAATTAGACGGGCATGGTGGCACATGCCTGTAGTCCCAGCTACTCCAGAGGCTGAGGCAGAAGGATTGCTTGAGCCCAGGAGTTTGAGGTTGCTGTGAGCTTGGCTGACACCACGTCACTCGCAACAGGGTGAGACTCTGTCTCCAAAAAAAAAAAAAAAAAAAAAGGCGTCCATTCCTCCTAAGTTGATCAGTAGATTCAATGCTATTCCAATAAAAATCCCACATGTATTTTGTAAATATACAATATACAAATCAGTTGTATATTGACAACTGATTCTCAAGTTTATATGAAAAGGTAAAGACACAGAAAAGCTAAAGCTAACACATACTAAAAAAGAACAAAGTTGAAGGTCTCACACTACATGATTACGGTAAAGCTACCGTAATCAAGACAGTGTTGTCCTGGCAACAAAATAGATACATAGGACAATGTAATAGAATAGAGAGCCTAGAAACAGACCCATATGAATACAATCAATTGGTCATTGACAAAGGAGCAAAAACAATTCAATGGTGAATTGCAAATCCATGTTGTCTTTTCAACAAATGGTGCTAAACAACTGGACCTCTGCATGCAAAAAAATAAACCTAGACATAGACCTTACATCTTTAAAAAAAAATTAACTCAAAATGGATTATAAACCTAAAAGCAAAGCACAAAACTATAAAACTTCTAAAACATAACACAGGTGAAAACCTAGATAACCTTGAGTATGGCCGTGACTATGTAGAGATAACACCAAAAGCAAGATCCATGAAAAAGAAAATTGATATTAGATTTTATCAAAAACTTTTGTTCTGCAAAAGACACTTAAGAGTATCAAAAGACAAGCCACTGACTGAGAGAAACTATTTGTGAAACACATATGTGGTAAGACATATCAAAAATATATCAAGAATTCTTAAAACTTAACAGTAAGAAAACAAACGACTCAATTAAAAGTGGGCACAAGATCTGAACAGAAACCTCACCCAGAAGATAATACAGATGGCAAATGAGCACATGAAAAGTTACTCAACATCATTTGTCACTAGGTACTGCAAATTGAAACAAGAATCCATTATATACCTAACAGAATGGCTACAATCAAAAATAACTGACAATACCAATTGCTGGTGAGGATATGGAGCAACAACAACTCATTTGTTACTGATGGTAACACAAAATGGCACTATAATATTGCACAATATTAAACATAGCCTTATCACAGCATCCTGTAATCACACTCCTAGGTGCTTACCGAACTGATTTGAAAACTAATGTCTACAGAAAAACCTGCAGTTGAATGTTTATAGCACCTTTACTCATAATTGTCTAAAACCTAAAGTAACCAAAATGACCTTCAATAGGTGAATGGATATCCAAACTGTAGTACATCCATTCAGTGGAGTATTATTCAGTGATACAAAGAAATAATCTATCTTGCCACGAAAAGACACAAATGAACCTTAAATGAACAGTGCTAAGTAAAGGAAGCTCTCCTGGGAAAGCTATTTAAGATATGATTCCAATTATTCTGGAAAAAGGAAAAGGAAAAACTATGGCAAGGGTAGAAAGACTGACAGTTGCTGGGAGTAGAGGGTTAAATTAGTCAAACATCAGGGAATTTTAGGGCAGTAAACTATTCTATGACACTGTGTGGATACATGACATTGTGCATTTGTCAAAACCCACAGAATTTCACTGCACAAAGAATGAACCTTAATGTTTGCAAATTTTAAAAACAAATCATTGAGGAGGTAAGGAAATCCCTGGATTTAATGCAGGATGTGCCTCAGCAATCTAATCGTACTATAAATGTATGAAACCACCTCACTGAAGGGACTAGAGGAAATTGTAATTTGGGAAAGTGGAGTCTGTAGGAACAAAGAAACATACATAGGTACAATACCCCATGGGATACAGGTTAAGAATTCTGATATTACACATGTGCAGACAGTCTCCAACTAACAATGGTTTGACTTTATGATGGTGTAAAAGCAATACACATTCCATAGAAACTGTACTTCAAATTTTGGATTTTGATCTTCTCCTGGGCTAGCGATATATGGTATGATGCTCTCTTATGACACTGGGCAGTGGTGAGCCACAGCTCCCAGTCAACCTCCCAAACACAAGGGTGAACTACTGATACTGCCCTCTAGCGTGTAATGTATTCAATAAATTACATGAGATATTCAACACTGTATTATAAAATAGGTTTTGTGCTAGATGATTTTGCCCAGCTGTAGGCTAATGTAAGTGTTCTAAGCATGTTTAAGGTAGGTGTGGCTCAGCTATGTAGATTAAGTGTATTAAATGCATTTTTCGACTTAAAATTTGCAATTTATTATGAATTTATAGGGATGTAACCCCATCGTAAGTCAAGGAGGACCTGTATACTGGAAATGAACAATTAAGAAAAAGAATGGCAGAGGGCGAGAGCCAGGTTTCTCACTGTTGAAGTGGGAGTTTATAGACAGGCAAGGAAAAGAGGCAAGAATGATCCAGACGGTAATAAATTAGCATCAGAGACACAGGTATGCGCACATGTTTAGTTTCTAGAGACACAAATGGCTACTGTGATGGTAAATTTTACATGTCAACTTGACTGGATTAAGAGATACCCAGACAGTGGTAAAGCATTATTGCTGGGTGTATCTGTGAGGGTGTTTCCAGAAGAGATTAGCATTTGAATCATTGAACTAAGTAAGGAAGATCTTCCCTCAGTGTGGCACGCACCATCCAATCGGCTGAGGTCCTGGATAGAACAAAAAGGCAGAGGAAGATATATCTCCTAGTGGTTCTGCGTCTCTGGACTAATACAGTTACATAAAGAAATATTTATAAATATGTGCATATACAATGGTTAGTATACAAACATGTATTTCCTCACTGTCAGCTGAGAGGGCCCAGTAGCAATGAGCACACCTAGAATCCAGATGTGGTTTCTACTACCCTTTCTCCAGTAAAAGGAACCAGAGCTCCTCAGAGACAGGGCCAATTCCAGGACTAGAGCAGGAAATATACGAGATGAGCCAGGAGCATTTTGTAGTTTCAGGAAGTAAGGAAATGCTAAAAAAAAAAAAAAAAACACACACACACACCCATAGTATGGAAAGCAGAGAGTAGCTACAATGTTGAAATCTGACAAACATGACCTTTGTCAGAGGATCAAGGTCAACAACAGTGACAGGTCATGTTGATAGTGTGGACTCTGGACAGGAAGAGATGAGAACGGCACATTACTAAACTCTGTGGTCTTCCTCCCCAAAACCAATGACCCCAGTCTCATGAGAAAAACATCAGACAATCCCAACTGAGAGACATTCTGCAAAATATATGACCAGTATTCCTCAAAACTGTTGGGCTCAGCAAAAACAGGGAAAGTCTGAGAAAGTGTCACAGCCAAGATGACAACTAAATATAACGTGGTATCCTGAATGGGATCCTGGAACAGAGAAAGACTAAGGAAATCTGAATAAAATAGGGACTCCAGTTAATAATAATTATATTACTTTTCTACTGCTGCCGTGACAAGTTACCACAAATGTATTGATAGTAGTTTAAAACAAAACAAACGTACTATCTTATGGTTCTGTAGGTCAGAGACGTCTGATACAGAATGCACTGAGCTAAGATCAAGGTGTCAACAGGTGCGCTGCTTCTGCAGGTTCTAGGTGAAAATCCGTTTGCTCACCTTTTCCAGCTTCTGAGGCCACCATTCTACTTGGCTCAGGGAGGCCCCCTGCTCCATCTCTAAGGCCAGCAACATGGGGCCAAGTTCTTCCCACAAGACCACCTCTCTGGTCCTCTCCCCTCCCATCCCCTCCTTCCAGGTGTAGGAACCCTTGCCACACTGGGCCTATCTGGATAACCCAGGCTCATCTCCCTATTTTAAGGTCACCTGACTGGCAACCTCCATTCCGTCTGCTACCTTGATTCTCCTTTGCCTTGGTAACCTAACATATTCACGGGTTTGAGCCATTATTCCGCCCACAGCAAGAATGTATCAATATCCACTCATTAGTTATAACAACTATACCATACTAGGCAGGGTGAGGTGGCTCACACCTGTAATCCTAGCACTCTGGGAGGCCAAGGCGGGAGGATCATTTGAGCTCAGGAGTTCGAGACCAGCCTGAGCAAGAGCGAGACCCTGTCTCTACTAAAAAAAAAAAATAATAATAATAATAGAAAGGAATTAGCTGGACAACTAAAAATATATAGAAAAAATTAGCCAGGCATGGTGGCACATGCCTGTCGTCTCAGCTACTTGGGAGGCTGAAGCAGAAGGATTGCTTGAGCCCCAGGAGTTGGAGGTTGCTGTGAGCTAGGCTAACGGCCACGGCACTCTAGCCCAGGCAACAGAGTGAGACTCTGTCTCCAAAAAAAAAAAACAAACACACAACTATACCATACTAATACAAGATGTCAGTAACAAGAGAAACTGGGTGTGGGGGATACCAGAACTCTCTATACTATCCTCATGATTTTTCTATACATCTAGAACTATTCTAAAAAATAAAGTTTATTTTTTTAAAAAATTGATAAAGAGAGGCAGAAAGGTCAGACCCACCTGCAGATAAGTGGAGAGAGACCCCCACATCTATGCAAACACAAACTGCTCCAGGAGGAACCCAAGGGGGGGAGGGGACAGAGGTACTTAACCAGAGGGTAAACCAGATTACTCAGTGTGCAGCCAACCAACGGACAAGTGCCCTGAACTGCAGAGAGGACGCAAAACTGGGAGGCAGGGCAGTGAGAGCTCTCAGCAGAACTCTGGACACAGGGAAGAAAACAGTGAGAAATGAAACCTCAGGAAAAAAACATTATTCTTTAAAATTATTTTTTTTAAATACGGTAAAATCTCTGCAAATTTCAAGTCAAAGATAAAAAAATATACATATAAATAAAGCAAATATATGGCAAAATGTTAACCTCTGGCTCCTAACAACAGGGCATGCAGCCCTACTTTGTCCTTTTATAAAGAAGCCAAAGATAACTCACATGGATGTCTTCGGGACAAGATTTATTAGCAGGGTCATTTCAAACAGTACTGATGTTCTACACCTTGTGCGTGTTTTCCCATCTGACCCTCTCAACCACCTTTTTATAGCAGAGATGAAGTGGCTAAGTCTAAGCACACCTCCCCAGCTCTGGAACCCATGTTCTTGTCCACTGGGTGAGACACATCTCAGTAATGGCAACAATCACTTCTATAAATGCTCCATCATCCACAGACCTACACTTCCAACTACACTCACACTGGCTTTTCCCCCCCAGAAGCCCAGGCTGGCAAACTCTTCCAGGAACGAGGCCCCACACGGGCCTAGGGCATCCTGCATCGTGCATTCTGGTTCCCTTCACAGCACCTCCATATGGCTTGTCTGGCGCTACAGGAAAATCCTCCTGGCGTCTCAGTGCGCGCAACACTCCTATTTTTAGTCTCTTAGAATAACAACTCTGGCTGCGATAGATGTCGAGTGACAAGTTTTATAATTAGGGCCCAAATAGAGGCCTACTAATAATTTGCTTCTAAGAGACAGTACCACAATTCTTTCATTCTGGCTGGATCTGATACACAGTGATCATACAAAGTTTAAGATGAGATGACAACTACCGATTCTGGACAAAAAGGGACACTCGCAGAAGCCTTCCCACGGCTTCATGGTTTTTATAACCACTGTGTCGGGCCTTGTCACAGCCATTGGCAGCAGGGGCAAAGCACTCTGCTCTTAACAGCAACAGTACCGTAACGTAATAAAACCCATTTTAAAAAAACAGCAACACCCATCCCCTCCAAAAAGCACTTTAAGGAAAGTCAGAAAACCTCAAGTCTTTCTCTGCCCTGCATCAAAGAAAGCAGGTCTTCCTTAACAGCTTTGCACTCAGAAACAATGTGTCCGAGCAGCTCAATGATGGGAAATTCTGTTATTTGAGAAACAGAAGGGCTTTTCATCATTATACACAAACTATCAAAAACTGTGACAGCATACTCACAGCGCACCGGAACCCACTGTTGGGAAACCAAGCCTGGTCTAGATCTGTCTTCACACTAGGGCTGTTTGGTTTGGCTGTTATCACTGTTTTTGAGAGTTAGGGGAAAAAGCAAATCAAGAACCAGAATAAAGAAAAAACTTTTACTCATGAAAAGCCACAAATAACTGAAAAAGACCACATGAAGTCCTTTCTATTGACTATTAAAAAGAAGGAATATTGCACATAACATATGCCATAAAATAAGAAAGAAAGAATAAATGTTGGGCATATTTGCATTCTCAACATGAGGGATCGACCTACTCAAAGCAAAATTCATAATCCAAATTACTGAACTTAAATTTTTTTTTTTTAACAAAGCATTTCATACAATTCAATGTCGCTTTAGTGTGAATATCTTATGTTTCCCACTAAACCGAGAGATGACAGTTCTGTTTTCAGGGAGTGCAGCAAATCAGTGGGCAAAACCTCAGGGTAACCAAATCACTCACGATGCTCTGGTGACGGCCACCTGATGAGCTCATCTTTTATCACTAAGTGGACTACACGGGCAGTCAGTCATGTGCCCATCACGGCAGGCAGAACGAGCCTGCCGAATCCACAACACGAATGCCTGAGTGTGTGAGCAACTGTACGTCCAGACAGGGCATTTCAAGGGCATTGCAAGGGAGGATTCTGGTCCTGGTTCTCAAGAACAGAACACATAGTCACCTGCATGCCATGCCCCAGATACGTGGGAACAATGATATCCACACAATGACCCTTTGCATGCCGGGGCCCCAGATACGCAGGAACAATGACACCCACACAATGACCCTTTGCTTTCTCAGGAAGCCAAGAGAAGACAGCGGGTGGGGCTACTAGCCTCCATCAGCCAGGGGAGTCACACTGCCCAGACTGACTGTCCTATTCACACTGAATTAAAAAGGAGGGAGAAATTTTTTTTGGTCTTCACTCAAAAACTGAAAATTCTTTATTGGGTACAGAGTTTCAGTTTTGCAGGATTTAAAGAATTCTGGAGATGGATAGTGGTGATGGTTACTCAATAATGAGAATGTACTTAGATACCACTGAACTGTACATTTAAATATGGTTATAATGGTCAATTTTATGTTACGTGTACTTCACTACAATTTCTCTAAAAAACACCTGTGAAACTCTAATGGTCAGAGATTTCTGCAGTTGGGCTCCTCAAGTAAATATAAAAACAATTTTTCCTAACTCCATTTCCCAAGCGATGAATGATAAATACATCTGAACATAAGTGTGCTCTGGGTCTACGCTGCTCACCCCTGACGGAGTCCTCCACAGTTGCTCCGGAAAACAACCCCTGGATGGAGGCCAAGTCGTCTGCTTTGCCTCAGACGAAATGTAGGGGTCTTGTTTGTACTGAGCCTCCCTGCAGGGTGATGTAATGCTCAAAACGCATGACAGCAAGAATCCTTAGCATCGTAACAGCCAGTTTCAAACTCAGAGCCTGCCACGTCTTACTGACACTTGTTGCTGTGGACAGAAGGAATGCATTTCTGTGAAAACTCCCTGTCCATCCACTTGGCCGTCCATGGATCTAACGCAGTCTTCTGACATGATGATTAGGCAGAGCAATTAGATGTAATTTCTTTTAGTGAAGAGATGATTCAAGTCTATAAAATGAAAGGCCAGGGACACAGTGGGAGAAAGAAAACTAAGACTTAACAAAGAGCTTGGCTCTAATCTCTGATACAGTCTTCCAATGAAACCCCAGCTACCACAGGCATCTGGGTTAGACAGAGACAGTTACCTGCGACACCTCCACTGCCAAGCACAGGACGATCCAGGATTACCCACAGCTCTTCCCTGGACACTCGTGTGCCATTCCCCGTCCCTCCCCCCAAAGGCCATGAAAAGGGACCTAATTACTCCAGGTACTGGCCACTTACGGCCTGGTGGTCCCACCCTCTGTGCTAATCTACCCTTGCCTTTCTCATAGACTCTTTCCAGACACCTCACTGTCCTTCATTTTAATCCCAAACCTTCCTCCCTTAGAGACCAGTAACTCCTGGTCCATGAGGACTAAAACCATCCCCTCACTCATGAAGCCTCAACAGACAAGTCACAAAATTACGTTATTACGACCCTCTGTTGCAATCAAATGTAACAGCAGTATTCCCCTGCCAGGTTTTGCTACTTCAGGAAAATCTTTGTTGAAGCATTTCTGGCTTCTCCATTTTGTTCAGACAGTATCTGCCTCGGGTCAAGTATTTTAACAGCGAGGTACAGTCTGGTACCTGTGCAGACTGTAACAGTAGACTTCCCATTTGAGTCTAAAAAGTATCACTTTTGACATCCCAGCAAGTTTTTAACAAGCCCAGCAGGTATTACCTGTACTCCCAAAATCACATCAAAAGAACTGGTTATAAAGAATATCATTTCCAAAACGCTTCCCTAAAAAATGAAAATAAAAAATAAGGTCTAATCCCAATTTTCCCCCTAAAAGCAATCTTTTTTCTCGATTCCAAAATTACCCATTTTTATTACAGAACTTTTGGAACATACATAAAAGCACAAAGAAAAAAATTAAACTTATCTCACATCTTGCCACTTAGCAATAACCACTTGGTATGTGTCTTTCCACCCTCTTTCCCAACTAGCCACAGATTTAAACTATTCAGTTCCCAGGCAGGAGATACTGCAAATTGGAAGGAAAAAAAAAAAAAGCAAAACAAAACAAATAACAAGATGGAACATGAAATACAAGGAATTCTCCTTTCATGCTCAGAGACAGTTACAGAAAGGCTGTTAAACTTGTTCAACAAGACTCATAGCCTGTGGTGCACAAATCAGTTTTCCAGCCAGATTGAATCACAAATGTAGCTGCTGCCTGACAGCACTCTGCTGTTACTGCCACGATTCTACCTCCACCTTGCAAACCACACTCCTGTTTAATGGCCCTGGTACATAATTAAAGGCAGGAAATGGAGCTTGGAGGCATTCACGGATCACAGAAATATACATAAATAAGATAAGGTAATAGTGCCTCCTTTGCAAAATGGAAATCAATATGAAAGCCAAAAGGGTCAGTGAAGGAGGACATTTTCATAGGCTCAAGTTCAAAATGAAAGACAGTGCTCGGGCGGCAGATTCCGGCTCCTCACGTGGAAAAAGCTCCCCCTGGGAGCCTGTAAAACTGCAAACAAAGCCAAACAAACCTTGAAAAGGAAAGAGTCTGCCTGCTTCATCAGGCTTTACCAAGCCACATGCGTTTCCAGACAGCAACTAGTGTCCAATTTTTAAAACAAATATCTATTGAACACCCACTACATGCCAGGCACACTCTACTTGATTAATCCTCCCCCAGGGGAAGACATTATTATCATTTGCAAACTGCAGTGCAGCCAGTGAGACCGCAGTGGGTTCCATTTGTCTCGAAAGTGCACAAACACACCAAAAGCTTAGCACATCACGGTTTGGCACGATTGTTTATACTACCCTTTATGAGCTTTGCTATAAAGCCCATACTTACTTCTCACTTGCATGTCAACATTTCTGTCTTTGATAACAGAATATTTTCAGGCATCAAATTGTATCAATTTACAACCTACAGAAGCTTTCTTAAGTGCACGTATAAAGAAATACAAGAGTAAGGGCTGGGATCCTTTATCGGTTCCCAACACCTGGCATACCTGGCTCCTGGTAAATATTTGCCCTCAGTAACTATTTATTTAATGAACACTTTGAGTAAAATAAATTCAAATAATTCAGTTCCTTAAGCTTGCTTAAAGAAAATTGTTTTCCATATGCTACAAGTGTTGGCGTTTTGTTCATCGTGGATACTGATCTTGAAATCCGATTACTCAACGCCTGCCATCTGCCACTTTCTTTCAGCGACTTGCAACACATCAACAGTTACAAGGTTCTGTTACAGTAGCCCACTAATCTCACCCTGGACCGGACAGAAGACAGAAGATATGTGTGTCAGTAACTAAATTTATCTCAGGGATTAGAGTTTCTTTTTGTTTTTTATTGTGTTTTGTTTTAGAAAGAAGAAAGCACACAGTGCCAAAGTCTCAGTGAGTACTAACCGGGTACTGTGAGATGCCAAGTCTTCTCTTCTGCAGGGTCAGACAAATGGGAATTCAACCATTAACTCAGGAAGGCAGTAAAAGTAGGAGAGAGTAGGGCAAGCTGGAGGTGAGTAAGAAGAACACACTACCTCCCCCAGAACAGGGGTTCCGTCCCACAGAAATAAGGAAGTGAACTGCATCCCATGGCCCATGGTCTGACCTCCTGGTAAAGGGACATTTTCACAGACCTGGTCTGTATAGCACTGCCAGTACCGGTGTTTCACAGAACCTGTCACTTCTCCAGGTAAGCCTCAGATCACGGCTCAGCCACGTGTGGGTACCGATGGGGCCCATGGCAGAGTCGAGGCAGAAAGGGAGAGGATAAAATGGCAGCGTGCCCTGCCTCTAACAGTGGTCACCTGTCTTTAGAAAATCTGTCCTTTTGACCCCAAGATGCATCCCCGCCAACGTCCAAGGGCAGAGAACCTATGGGAAAAAACAAATTTGGAGCCAGTAATTAGAAGAAAATCAAATAAAATTAAAATTTAATAAGCTGGAGTGGAGGAGCCACAGCAGGAGCAATTTACTTCCTCAGACTCACAGACGTCTCTTTATTACAAGGAGTTTTCTACTGGGAATTCTGATCTTGAAATCTGATTCCTTTTAGGGGAAACTGTTGTAGCCTTCAAGCCTCTGAATCTCTGACACCAGCCAGTGCACAGCACCTTGTTTGCAAAATGCTCTGATGTTTATTCTGCAGGAATGGGCACGAGGCCCTCTCACGACCTGGCTCTTGCAGGCACGTGGAGAGGCCAGCCACCAGAAGAAACAGGGTGGCATCCTAATCAGGTAAGTTTGATGACACAAAAAGATCCCAAGGGACCAGCAACATTCAGTGGGATGTTGATTAGCCAAGCTCTAAACAGCTTCTATTTATTCCTACAAAGAGAAGCTTAAGTTGTCAGAGCAGTAAGAATGGAAATGAAAATATATATAAGAAATATCTCCACTCAATCTCACCACCTCACCAAACCAAACCAACTTCACGTTTCCATGGTTCCTTCTGGATTGGGTGAGGAGGCAAGAAAGCTGAGTCTAGTGCAGGACTGGTTTCCTACAGTGACCTGAGAAGGCCCCCAAAGACTTACAGACTCCGTTCCACTGGAAGCCACAAAAGAACCCACAGTCAGTCTAACCTAGGGAAGTTGCCCTAGAGTCGCAGAGTCCTGGGTTCAAATCCCGACTGTCCCTTATTAGCTGTGTGGCTTGGATAAGTCGCCTTACCTCTGCCAGTCTCAGCTTCCTCACTTGCCAACAGGGACTGTGCCCACCACACAGGTCTGTATGGGGATTAAACAAGAAAGAGTATGTAAAGCTCCTGGCCCACTCGCCTGTTACAGGTCGAATTGTGTCCCCCCAAAATAGACAAGTTGAAGTCCTAAACCCCCATACTTCAGAACGTGACCTTATTTAAAAATAGGGCCATTGCAGATGTAATGTTGTCAGTTAATGTTAACTAAGAGAAATGAAATTTAATGGTAGTTGAGGTGCGGTCATCTGGAATAGGGTAAAGCCTTAATCCAGTATGACAGCGCCCTCATGAGAAGATGGCCACTGGAGACAGACGCCCAGGAGGGCACCACGTGATGACTGCGGCAGCGATGGCGCTATGCAGCTGCGAGGAACCCCAAAGCTTGCAGCCGACCCCCAGAAGCCAGCGAGAGGCAAGGGAGAACTCCCCCACAGGTCTCAGTAGGAGCATGACCTGCTGACAACCTGGTTTGGGACTTCTAGACCTCACAACTGTTGTTTAAGCCACCAGGTTGGAAGTACGTTGTTATCGAAACTAATAAATACCCTGCCCAGCTCAGCGACTGGCTCCGTTCCACACACAGAGAGAGTGAGAGAGCTTTCAATGTACAAAGAGATGGCTCTCCAAAACCTCCCAAAATAGACTAGCCATCTCACCCAGACAATCTTTCTAGGCCCTAAAGCAGATTTCACAACCAATTTCTATTCACCAGTCATTAAGTTTGCTATTTATTTTACCTACTGCCCTGACTTGTCCACGAGCTAAGTCCAGCAGAGGATAAATTCAGGCAGGAGGCACCCATACATTCAAAGTCTATGTCAGCTGTTTAGGTGACAAAACGTTTACCCTCTACAAACAGGGAGCTCCTTAGAGTTTCTCCGCATGGAAGAGGGTGGGGGTCCAGCCTGTCTCAGGGAAGCTGGAAAGTCTGTTCTCAATAACTTCCTCTTCCTCAATGTGAACACAATGCTGATTTGCCCAAGTTCCTGAAATAGCTAATGCTGCTCTTGTCACATTCATCTTTGGCCACAGAGTGAGGCCACAGACTGGGCTCACTTTGACTTGAGGAGGGGGCTGTCCCTGCTGCCTGGCAACACAGCCAGGCCCCCAGACCCCACCTCCAGAACCTTGGGTTCTGTTGAGCATGCTGGGGGCCTTTTTAAGGCTCCTCAGCTGATTCCCACGCACAAAGTGACAGAGAGCCACTGGTCATGCCTGTTTTCCAGCAGCTGTTCTGCAGAAACCTACAACTAAGTCCCCCTGGCTCTCCACACACCGCCCCCCTCCCGCCCACCTGAAGCCCCCAACACACCCTGCGCTGTGTTCGCCCTTGAGCTGCTATTTCATTTCTCTAATTCTGTTCACCTCGAGAGGCACAGAGAAGTGGGTCGCCCCTAGCCACCCCCCCTTCCTCCGCTACCCACCATGCCTGGCCTCCCACCCAGACACCTCTCCCACAGCGCATCCTTGAAAGGACACTGACCATGTCTGTGGACACACCGCTCATTCCATTCAAGCCTTAGTTTTCTTATCTGCAAAATGAGGGCAATAATCCCTCCTGCTGGTCATATAAGGACCAGATACAACAAGGTGATGGGTATGAAGATGCCCCACTGCACAGAACAGGCAAAATAACCCAAGCTAGCAGGAACAGGTGTGGAATCCCAGCCTCCCTGGTGCCTTCCCTCAGGGCTTTGTCCCCAGAGTGCGGAGAAAGGCCCCGACTCCTGCCACAGCCAAAAGCAAGATGTGGGGTAGGAGTAACAGGGACACTCTATCGCCTGAAAGCCAGCTCCTCAGACCAGGACACAGGGTGGCATGAAGATCCCCTCTCCCTCTCTGCCTGGCCCATGACATGCTGGAGGAGCGTCCTGATCATTCTGCCACCTCGGCCACTGCTCCCAACTCGAACGCCCCTGCTGGCACATGACCTGCATCTCTCTCACACATGTAAGGATGAGCTGTGGGTCACCCCACTGGCCCTCAGTCCTGGTTGAGCACTGCAATGCCCCAGGGAGCTTTCGAAACCCTGATGCCAGAGAACTGGTGGTGTGTGGTGTGGCCTGGGGTGGGGGTTACTGAGAGCTCTCCAGGCTCTCGCCTGCAGCCAAGGCTGTACCACTGGCTCTACCCTGGTATTTGCACAACTAAGCAGGGGCCGTTGTTATCCGATGCATCTGCCTGCTAAAATCTGCCTGGGAGAACATAAAGTAAAGGTAAGAATAAGCCAACCTACCTTTAGGAAGAAACTACCATCAGTCTCATTAGTCAAATAACTAAATGCAGAGGGAAAGAAGGCCCAAGCAAGAATGCCAGTCTCAGGCTTGACCTTGCGGCAGAAACACTGGATAAGAAACAAAGTCCCAGGAAAGCTCTGAGCAGACTCAAGGCCCCTGTGGGCAGCTGATTCATGTCTGACCCTAACACCAGCGGGCTCACCCGGCTCACAACCACCCACCAGGGCTCAGGCTAAGGGAACATGACTGTCAGAAAGATGATGCTCAGAGGGTGCGAGCACAGACTTATGGCGGGAACAGGGCAATGACACCTTGAAGCTTAGAGACTGATCCTTAGCACCGCAGGTAAATGCTCAGCGATCACTGCAGGTTTATTTATTTATTTATTTATTTTTAACTCCTAAGCCCTTTTAAAATTCAGTTACCCAGAAATATTGAACTCACAAGTTACATGAAGACGTTTCAGCCCCACCCATCATTAGCAAACAGGTAACAGACACGTGACACGTGCCAGGTACTATGAGAAGCTCTTCCCACTCATCACCCCCGTTTAAGCCTCGCCACTCTGGAGGTGTGCACAGTTCTGTCCCCAAGGTTAAGGGAGACTCGTTGGCAGGGATGAGGTCACACAGCAAGTGAATGAAGGAGGGGCTGGCACTCATACCCAGGGAAGGTGTCCCCAAAGCAGGCTCTCTTACCACAGTGCTTGGGCTGGCAGCCGGTGCTTCTAAGCAGACAAACCCGTATTCCAGCAGGGGGACCAGAGCAGCCACTCGGGCCCTCACACCAGCAGGCGACTTGCTGAACAAGAATCTTTGACAGGAGTCCTTGCAGGAGCCAGGCAGGCCCAACAGTCTGCCCTGGGGCGACCCTGGGGCAGTCACTTCGCCAGAGGGGGAAAGAAGGTCTCCTGAGAAACTGTCTACACCCCCCACTCCCATGTCAGCGCAGAGACCCTTGAACTCAGGGACAGCCCCTGGGGAGCCATTACCTACACTCCCAGGTCCTTAGGAAGGAAAAATCCTTCTGAGAGGACCCACACCTGGCACTTTCCGCTGACAGGTCCACTATGCTGCCAGCCGGGAGAACCCAGGCTACATTTCTGCAAGCTGAATGACTACTTGACTCTCCTATTCAATCAAGCAAACCTCAGTCCATTCGGACTGCTGTAACAAGGTACCAGAGACTAGGCAGCTTACAACAACAGAAGTTTATTTTTCACAGTCTAGAAGCTAGAAGTGCAAGACCAGAGTGCCAGCATGGTCAGGTTCTGGTGAGGGCCGTCTTCTGGTTGCAGACTGCCGACTTCTCAGTGTGTCCTCACGTGGCAGAAAGAGGGCGAGGGGGGTCTCTGAGGCCTCCTTTATAAGGACACTAATCCCATTCATTAGGGCTCTAGCCTCATGACCTAAACATCTCCCAGGCCCACCCCCCATACCATCACATTGGAGATTCGATTTCAACATATGAATTAGGGGGATTACAAACACTCAGTCTATAACACCTGCCAATTTGGGGTTGCTCTTCAGAAGTGAATTCATATCCCATTAAGAAGGGACAGAGAGAAAATTCAGGGTAAGCAAGCATGAATACTGTCCTGAAAAGGCATAAAGTTTCTGAGAGGTCTACATACTAAATCGAGTTGGCCTGCAGCAAGGTAAGCTCTCATGATCTCCCAGGGCTGTCCCTACCAAAGAGGTAATTAAAAGTAAGGTATCATATCCCCTTACAAAGCTACAATCAACATCTCTAACATCTTAACAGATGGAAAAAAATAATGCTGGCTGAGCATGCCAGCTCACACCTGTAATCCTGGTACTTTGGAAGGCCAAGGTGGGAGGATCACTTGAGGCCAGGAGTTTGAGATGAGCCTGGGCAACATAGCGAGACCCCATCTCTACAAAAATTTTAAGAAAGGCCGGGCGCGGTGGCTCACGCCTGTAATCCTAGCACTCCAGGAGGCCGAGGCGGGTGGATCGCTCAAGGTCAGGAGTTCGAGACCAGCCTGAGCAAGAGCGAGACCCCGTCTCTACTAAAAATAAAAATAGAAAGAAATTATCTGGCCAACCAAAAATATATATAGAAAAAATTAGCCGGGCATGGTGGCACATGCTGTAGTCCCAGCTACTTGGGAGGCTGAGGCGAGAGGATCACTTGAGCCCAGGAGTTTGAGGTTGCAGTGAGCTATGATCATGCCACTGCAATCCAGTCTGGGTGACAGAGAAAGAAGTCCCTGTCTCTTAAAAAAAAAAAAAAAAGCAATGCTAGCAGATAGGCACTGTCTTAGTCTGTTCGTGCTGCTATAACAAAACACCATAGACTGGGTAATTTATTTAATACAAATCACAGAAATTTTTTCCCACAGTTCTGGAGGCTAGAAGTCCAAGATCAAGGTGCTGGCAGGTTCGGTGTCTGGTGTGGGCTACTCTGCTTCTAAGATGACATGTGAACGCTGCTCTCTCTGGAGGGAACGAACTCTGTCTTCATGTTGCAGAAGGGACAGAAAGACTTGACCTGCTCTTTTATAAGGCACTACTCTCATCCATAAGAGCCCCACCCTCAAGACTTAATCACCTCCTAAGGGCCCCACCTCTTAACACTATCACATTGGAGATTAAGTTTCAACACATGAATTTCGGAGGGGACACAGACATTCAAACCACGGCAGGTACTATGCATACTTCAGGAACAAGGGGCTCAAATTCATCAATACGTATTTTTAAGCACTGACCTTTTGTAAGACTCCGAACAGGTCTCCTAACCATCCTGTTAGAGTGCTGATGACATGGTATTTCTAAAGAACAAAGACTGCTATCAACTCACTATCTATACGACCATGAGCAAGTCACATAGTAGCTTGGGCACAGTCTGACACCAGGCATGGAGAAGAGTCAAGATGCAGGGAGTAAGGCAGACCACCTCTCCCAGGCTCAATGTCCTCCTCCAAAACACAAGGCTCTAACCCACTCCCAGGCCTGTGCTGAGGATCAAGAATGAGCACAGGCTTCAAAATGACGAAGCTAGGCCAGGTGCAGTGGCTCACGCCTGTAATCCTAGCACTGTGGGAGGCCCGAGGTGGGAGGATCACTTGAGGTCAGGAGTTGGAGACCAGCCTCAGCAAGAGCGAGACCCCATCTCTACTAAAAATAGCAAGAAATTAGCCAGACAACTGAAAATAGAAAAAACAAATTAGCCGGGCATGGCAGCGCATGTCTGTCGTCCCAGTTACTCCAGAGGCTGAGGCAGTAGGATCGCTTAAGCCCAGGAGTTTGAGGTTGTAGTGAGCTAAGCTGATGCCACAGCACTCTAGCCCAGGCAACAGAGCAAAACTCTGTCTCAAAAAAATAAAAATGACAAAGCCAAAGCAAGGCCACTGTGTTGGCATCCCCCAGGCTGCCTGCATGGTACAGCATGTGGGGTGGGAGCCCACAGGACACAGGTGTCAATGCAGAACTCTAGTGAGCCGTGGAATAAACCATGCACAAGCACACAAAATGATGTTCGTGATGCATTTTCCAAGGTGTCTTAGTCTATTCAGGCTACTCTAACAAACCACCATAGACTGGGTGCCTTATAAACAGAAGAAACTTTTTTCTCACTGTTTTGGAAGCTGGGAGTCTAAGATCAAAGCACTGACAAATTTGGTGTCCAGTGAAAACCCATTTCCTGGTTCCCAGATGGCACCTTCCAGCTGTGTCCTAACATGGTGAATGGGGTCAGGAGCTCTCTGGGCTCTCTTTTATAATGGCACTGACCTTATCCATGAGGGCTCCACCTTCGTGACCTAATCACCTCCCAAAGGCCCGACCTCCTAATACCATCACCTTGGTGATTGTGTGTCAACATATGCATTTTAGAGGGGACACTAACATTCAGACTACAGCACAATACTGTTACTCTACAAAGTGAAAAAGACGACATAAAACTGTGTAAACAGTATATGAGCTCAATTATATAAACAAAATTCATGGATAAAGCTGGGAAATTGATACAAAAAGGTTAACTGTGGAATTACAGGTTTCTCTTTTTCCATTATTTTTCTAATTTTCTACAATTGACATTTATTTATAAAACCATGACAGAAAGAATCATTACATTTGTTTTCAAATTTAAATAACTAAATCAAGACCAAAAACATTCCTTTTATTTTTCAGAGATAATCTCATTCTGTTGCCCCAGGTAGAGTACAGTGGCATCATCATAGCTCGCTGCAACCTCCAACTCCTGGCCTCAACCAATCCTCCCTCCTTGGCCTCCCGGAGTGCTAGCGTTATAGGCGTGAGCCACCAAGCCCAGCCAAAAAGAGTCTTTTAAAATAACACTATGTTGACAGTTTTGTTACGTTTCACTCCCAAGGACAGCCAGCCCTTGTGATAGATTGGTTCCATTGATATAATACTGTACATGGGACCAAGATGAACTCCTGGATTATCCGAGATTTTAATTGTTAAAGGCTTTAAAATAATTTTGTTTTTTTTTGTTGTTGTTGTTTTTTTTTTGAGACAGAGTCTCACTCTGTTACCCGGGCTAGAGTGAGTGCCATGGCATCAGCCTAGCTCACAGCAACCTCACACTCCTGGCCTTAAGCAATCCTACTGCCTCAGTCTCCCGAGTAGCTGGGACTACAGGCATGTGCCACCGTGCCTGGATAATTTTTTCTATATATATTTTTAGTTGGCCAGATAATTTCTTTCTATTTTTAGTAGAGACGGGGTCTCGCTCTTGCTCAGGCTGGTCTCAAACTCCTGAGCTCAAACAATCCACCCGCCTTGGCCTCCCAAGTGCTAGGATTACAGGCGTGAGCCACCGCGCCCGGCCTAAAATAAATTTTTTTAAACAAAATAGTCACCCCTAATTTTTGAAGACTGGTCCACTTGGTTTTCACCAATGTGCAGCTCACAGAGGCATGCCTCAAGCCCTCCACAGAAATGTCAAATCTGAGTCAAGGTGTAACATGTGCTTTGCTACGGACGGGAATGTATACTTGCATGGTGGTGTTTGTCGGCCAAAACACCAGGCACAGCAAGAGAGGCATGGGTGTGTAAGCAGCTGCCAATCAATAAAAGGCAAAAGACACAGTAAAACGTCAAGGCAGCACCTGTGTTCACCAGAGCACACAAGGTAAAGGCCTCACGAATGCATGAAACAGAGCAGGAGAGTGAGAACCAGATGGTGCAAAGGACAGACGGGCCAACGGTACAAGAGCCAAGAGACAGAGAAACCGTCGTGGTGATCAGACTGCATTGCTGCTAACCTACTCAGCCACGGTCCTAGTGGTGTTCAGAGTAGTCTATGACCACGACATGCTGGGGAGCCCGTGCTGACCATGCAACCTCTCCAGCATGCTCCACACCAGTGTGCACATGACCAGGTAAGTCGTGTACCTGAGTCTCAGCTTCCCCACAACAACCTGTGAAAGCTGTTCTTGAGCTTTTTCATCAAGTCAACCCACTGCTCCCAAAGAGAAAACATCTTACCCTTCCCATGTGCCATATAGAACAAAATGCCTGAAAGGCAAGTACACTATCACGGCTGTAAGTCTACCTTACAAAGGAGAGGAGGATTTGTTTCTTGTTTTTGTAATACTTACAAGTAGTTTTGTTCTAAAGGATACAACTCAGGAATAGCCAAACAGACGAGACCCACAGGGGAAGGTCTGAGAGAAGCCCAGACAGGGAGCTTCCACGGCCTCTCCCTGAGGGGCAGGGTGCCTCACCCTCCTGGCACATCAGTGTGTTCACCACCCAGGAAGCTACACCATACCGTGGTCTTTAGAGTTATCAGATTTCATTACGTAGGCATGACTGATTAAACACTGCCCATGTGCTTGAACTCAATCTCCAGTCCTGTTGTTCTGTTAGGTAGACAGTGAGGGATTCCGGGTCTCCTAGGGACAAAAGTGGGTGCTGTTGCCCCATCTTGGTCCTGCCCAACCCTAATTCTCCATACCTGGAGAAGGAGGGACTACCCTATGAATCTGCCAATCAGAACTTGGTGCACCAGCTGCAAAGAATGCAGAGGACTCTCTAGCCCATGGGCCAAGCCACATGGGTACCATAAAGTCTGGAAAGTGACCTAGAACTCACATGCATAATTAAGGCTCAGGTCATGTGACTCCCAACTGTCCAATCAAACTGGTTCCATGGTGACTTCTGAACCACGAGGAGGTCCCTATCCAGGCACTATAAAATACCACACAGACCACAGCCAATCTCTCCTCTTTGGCTTTCCTTTTGCTTGCCCTGCTGCGACAATGGGTCCAGTCGTCATCTGTGGTGTGTGTGTCATGCTCTGTAAACCTACATCGTGCTCTTGCCCTCTAATCCTATCTTTCTCTCTTCAATAAACCTCATTTTCGTGCTTGCCTAACTTAAGCATGTCTGGTCATTCTTCAGCCACAAGCACGCCAAGAACCCACGTTTCAGACTAAAATGTGGCAGTTCTGCCCCTGGCTTTGTTACTTTGACAGACAGCTGGTTGTTTAGATTCAGCAAGGAGCTCTTGGAGTAAGAACTGAAGCTATAAACCCTCTGCCAGCCAGCAAGCACCTTCCTCCCAAGGCCACAGGCTGTGTCTCCAGCACTGTACAAATACATGGTCAGAGGCCACAGAAACAGCAGGCGAGAGGAGGCGGAACATTTGTTCTAATCTCCAACAGAAAATTAATTCAAACCTCTTTCTTTGCATACATTTATGAAAGTATTTTCATCATTACATAAATAAAGCATTTAAGTGCTCTGTGTCTAAGTCAAGTTCATTTGATATCTCAAGGCTTTATGACAAAGGCTTCAAGTTTCTTAAAATTAATTTCTAGAGAGTCCTATAAGGGTTGTTTGCAGGCTAACCAAGATGAAAACTACCACGTTTCTATTCCCCAAGTCCCCAAATACTAACACTAGAAAGCAACTCTTTAAATACAAGAAACACTTCACATTAATTCGGTATATATTCAGTTGGCCAGAGTGAGTGAGATTTGACAAGGGTTTTAAAGTTAAACCTGTGGGCCGGGTGTGGTGGCTCACGCCTGTAATCCTAGCACTCTGGGAGGCCGAGGCGGGTGGATCGCTCGAGGTCAGGAGTTCGAGACCAGCCTGAGCAAGAGCGAGATCCCGTCTCTACTAAAAATAGAAAGAAATTATCTGGCCAACTAAAATATATATAGAAAAAATTAGCTGGGCATGGTGGCGCATGCCTGTAGTCCCAGCTACACGGGAGGCTGAGGCAGTAGGATGGCTTGAGCCCAGGAGTTTGAGGTTGCTGTGAGCTAGGGTGACGCCAGGGCACTCACTCTAGCCCAGGCAACAAAGCGAGACTCTGTCTCAAAAAATAAATAAATAAATAAAGTAAACCTGTGGCTGCCATAAGGTAAATGAGGGTTATCCCCCAAAAGCACAGAGCATCATCACTGTACCCCACCATAAGCCAAGTCTGAATTTGGGGACCAGACCTAATGTGACTTTTCCCCCCAACTTTCTTGAGAACATGGTCCCTATTTTGGCACACAGCCCAGGTCTACCAGCTGCCAGGAGTACTTGCAGATCAGTACTTAAGATGCTGTGGAAAAAAATACTACAACCAAAGAGTCATGAAGGGGCCAGCAGGCAAGAATCCCCTTCTAAAGCATTTGGAGACGGGCAGGGCTTCCCACATCACTGGGACAGGAGGCCAAGCACTCCCCGCAGATAGTCAGAGCTCTCACCTTCTCATGTGCCTCAGAATGAAACTCTTCAAAGACCAAACTGCCTCACAGATAAACAATCTAAGATCACCAAGGTTCGTGACATTTGGGTGCAAATCAATTTCCTCTGAGCAAATGATATTTTTATGTCTATTTAAAAAACAAGCAGTCTCCCATGACAAATGCATTTCTCATCCAAACAATCAGGCAGCCTTCCGGCCACTCCTCTGGCCAACATCACTTCTCGCCAACAAGAGCAATCCAGCAAAACAGCACCTAGGGAGCCCACAGGCGCCCAGGGCCAGGGTTCAGATTCTGACAATACAATCCCACATTCCTGAACCTGCTATTCACAGCCACTCCCTTCTAAGAGTATACAAGATGGGCCGTTAAAAACTGTAGAAAACATGTTTTCCATGTCTAGTGCACCCAATCTGCATAGCATTCTTACAGATTTATGAAATACTTGCAAAGTTAGGAAATAACAATAGAAAAGACATTCACACATACACACACACACACACACACAGGCCTCTTCCAGAAGTTTTATTTCCACAAAGCATGGTATATTCTACTCTGTTAGAATGTCACTTATTTTTAAAATCTTTACTTCTTTTCCAAAGAAAAGTCCTGGGTTAGCCTGGGGACCTTACTTCCAGTGATCCTTCACAAAAAGCAAGCCCTAAATCCCAAATCCTCAAGATCAGAAATAACACATGTTAAGCATGTTTCCTGTCTTCTTACACCTAACAATAGTGTGAAATAGCTTGCAGATATGAGGTATAGAAGCTTTCGTGGTGTAGCCATATGATGCAGGGCCAAGAGGTTCAGGTGTATCTAAATGCACTGTTCAAAGTCACCTTTCCCTAATGCCAGAGTCAGGCAGGGTAACCCATACCCATACATTAAATTCGGAGACTTTCCCAAACCTCACGTGAACTCATAGCTCTTCCTTCACCCACCAGATGTCGTAATTATTAACATTATCAAAGGATAATAAACTTGAACTCCATTCTCCTTCTATCTCTATTAGGTTATTGTTAGGTGAGAGAGAGTGAAAGAGAGAGAGAGAGAGAGACACAAAGCCTCATGTGTAGCAAAATGCTGTTTATTTTGGGCATCTGGGTACAGATGGGTAGAGGCCAAAGAACATCCACCCCGAGGGAGGGGACAGCCTTTATGGAGGGTTTCTTAGAGGGGAGTGAGTACCTGGGCCAAAACAGCCACTGCAATAAAAAATTATTTTTTAAACAATTTCTGGGACCCCTGGGTCAGACTCGTCCTGTAGAGATAAGGGAGGAGGGCAGTTCCGTCCTTACGGGGTGGATAGGAATGTTGGCTGCAGCTGTCTGTTAGGTTCATAACCCCCGGGACTCTCCAGACTCCTGCAGCTATCGTTTCATAAACCTCGGTTTTCCGTTAACCTCATTCCATGTCCCATACATACTTTTCGAGTTCCCACCTGGAACAAACCTAACAGTTATAATGCCTTGAGCGTAAGCACTTTCTACCACAAGCATCTCTGTTGCACGCATATGGACTTCCCATAAATACCTCTAGAGTGAGCACTGCTGACTGACCAACATCATAGAAAGAAAAGACAAGATATCAGGGCTTTGCTACCAAAAGGTTGGCAAATCGATGGCCACACAGGACTTCAGTCTGCAAAATGGGGGTGCCCCGTGGCCTAGATAAATCTTGATATATATATATAGAGAGAGATTGAGTTGATGAAAAGTGCAATGCAATATGCATTATAGCATGTATAGTATTATTACTGCAAGGCTAATAACCAATGAACATTTTTTTAAAACAGGAAGAACGGAAGAAAAAGCCATTACAAGCTGTCCTTTCTCTATGGAGAAAACAAAGATTGATAACTAAGTAACAAAGATAAACAAGATCAATTGCAGGCAATGGCCACGTCTTAAGGTGGGTGGGGGAAGAGAGTGTCCCTGTCCAATTCTTTGAAGAAGCCTCGTTCTGTTTCTGAGCAAAGTGAAAAGTAAATCCCTTGCCCCTTCCACCTTCACTTTCCCTTGCTAGATGTGGGTGCCCCCAGGGTTGCAAGGGCTGGGGGGCTGATTCCTCACAGGTGTTGCAATTCGGGGCTAGAGCCAGAGACTGTGCACCAAGCTGGTAACAAGAAATTCTGGGCCCCAACTGGCCCCGAAGAAGCAGATGGTGGAAAGTCAGAAATTGCACTTCTGGGCTTTTCAATCTCTTAGCTCACTTTTCACACCACTGAGGAGATGTGTCTACCACCTGCAAACAGTAGACTTGAGTACGTAGAAAAGTACGCGGCAGTCAGAAGACGGCTAAGCACAAACACAGTGCTTTGGAATCGCTGACCTTTTTAGAGCTGTGAGGAACCACAGAGATGAGAGTTGAAGCCCCTCACTGGACGAGTGGGGAATCTGAGCCTGGGGGTCACAGCTCCTGAGTCCCGCCCCAGGCCCGTCCCCTGCAGAAGTTGAAGACCACACACACAGCTTCTGTAATCATTCCTTAGTAACACGCAGGGAAAGACAAACCACTATTAACTAAGCACAGGGATTGTTGTGCACTGTCCCAGGTACTTTAGATCCCTTTTTTCCCAATTATTCATAGTATTCTTGTTAGTTATATATTATTAACTCCATTTCATGGAAGTTAATAATCAAGGCCTGAGATCATACAGGTAATAAGGACAAGATTTCTTTTCTTTTTCTACCTACTAATTGTTCTATTCTTTTCCCTAACAACACTTCAATTAAATACAGACGTATCTGCAATGTTAGAAAAATCTACTGAAGACAAATTAACTTTAAGCATCCCGCCCCATATCTTAGTTATGAAAAACAAAACCACATGAAATTCAAAACAAATGACTCAACATTAAACCTGAAAATGCCCCCAAATCACATTCTAATTCTTATCCTTCTTTATTTTTAAATGAATTGCAATTCACCTCTAAACAAGCTTCAGTTCTCTTTCTTTCCATTCCACACTCAACCTCGGTGGGAAGAGAAGTGGAGGTCTCAGGAGCCAGGCTGACAGCACTCAGGAAGCCGGGGACCCAGGACCGGGGGCCTCAGCCCAGCACACTGAGAACAATCCCAGCGGTACAGTCAAGGCCACAGGAGAGACTAAGAATCAGACGCAAAAGTTAAAGGTTGTCTCAAAACAAGCACAGAATCACCACATGACCCAGCAATTCCACTTCTGGGTATATATCCAAAAGAAGTGAAAGAAGGGTCTCAAACAGATATTTGTACAACTGTCTTCATAACAGCATTATTTGTTCCTTTTTTTTCCTTTTTTTCTTAAATCGTTTTTTGGGGGACAGATTCTCTGTCGCCCTGGCTAGAGCTGTATCATCATAGCTCACAGCAACCTCAAACTCTTGGGCTCAAGGGATCCTCCTGCCTCAGCCTCCTAAGTAGCTGGGACTACAGACATGCACCATCACGCCCGGCTAATTTTTCTATTTTATGTAGAGATGGGGGTCTCACTCTGGCTCTGGCTGGTCTCGAACTCCTGAGCTCAAGTCATCCTCCCACTTGGGCCTCCCAGAGTACTAGGATTGCAGGCGTGAGCCACCTCACCAGGCTGTAACAGCATTATTTTTAATAGCCAAAACGTGGAAGTAACCCAAGGGTCCTTCAATGGATGAATGGATAAACAAACTGTGGCATATATATATAAAATGAAATATTATTCAGCCTTAAATAATATTCCTTAAGAATCTTGAGAACCTTAAAAACATTATGCTAAGTGAAAGAAACCACATACAAAAAGATAAATACTGTATGATTCCAATCATAGGGAACAGCAGTCAAAATTCATAGCGACAGAAAGGAGAATGGTGGCTGCCAGGGGTTGGGCAGGGACAATGGGAGTTATTTATGTAATGGATACAGAGTTTCAGTTTGGGAAGATGAAAAAGCTCTGGTGATGGACGGTGGTGACGGTTGCACAACAATGTCAATGTACTTAATGCCACTGAACGGTATACTATATAAAAATGGTTAAGATGGTAAATTTTATGTTATGTATATTTTTCCAAATTTTTTTGTATCTGTTACTTAAATCATTAAAAACAAACAAACAAACAAACAAGGGTCTCAACAGACACCAGCCTAGAAAGAGAACAGTCACAGCAGGTCTGGGGGGCCCAGGTGGGCCGGGGGAAGGCGGCCAGGGGAATGCATGTTACAGGGGTCCCCTGATCTGCTGAAAGGGCTAAACTAAGACAAGTAAGTGAAAACAGAGTAAGAGCATCTCTCCTTCAGATCAGTCACCTTTTCCTGGGCCCCAGTTTCCTCATCTGTAAAGAGAAAGAATATGGGCTGGTAGTGTCCAAAATGCCAGCTCCAACCTTCATCCTGCTATGACCCTCGGAGGTGTAGCGACCACACGTCCCAGCAAACGGGCACACGCCATCCTCATGACCAGGAGACTTGAACCCACACCTGCTGGGGTTATTTTTAAATAGGAAGGTGAGTGCACTCCATTGTAGTGGCCTCTGGAAGGCTGCTGAGCACTTGGCAGAAGAGAGTGAGAACAGGAGGGGCCTGGAAGCACCAGGCGGGACCAGCTGTGCTGACTCTCCAGGGGGCGTAACGGCTGCAAGGTGGGTGTCTGCACCTAGTGCCAAGCCCCAAAGGGCCTCGAGCCAAACTGTGCTTACAGATACTCCATAGGCCTCGGACCCTGGTGAGGGGAAGGCGTCAGAAAGACTTCCAGGGACAGAGGCTACTTATTCCAATTCTTTTGACCCTGCCACAGAGCTTGCAGATAATATATCTGAAGCAGGCCAGAACCTAAAATATTGGGCTCAAATGTCCTAACTCCCTTGACTAGATATTTCCATTTTCAAGGGCAAGGGCTATAAATAGCCAATCTTGTGTAGTATATGAAATCACACAAAATGTTTAAATGAAATAAATTTAAAATGATGTTCAGCCTGACACATTTAGGGTGATTCACAGTACGTATTTGAGAATTCCAACCCTAGATTAATTACCAGAGTAATCTTCACATTCCATGAGGGCAAGACCTGGCTTTGTTCACTGCTAAATCCAGGTACCTGGAAGAGAGCTGGGCGCCCGGTGGCACACAGTGAACACCTGATGCGTGGCCTTCTTTTCCAAGATCTGCATTCTCTTAACATCCAACTGTTTATTGACCACAATCAAGGCCTAACCTAACACTGTAATAATGCATGCACTCTATGTTAGAAAGTCCTGTGTCCTACTTATAACTTTGGGAGGGAGAGAAAAGATACCTATATACACATATAATACACTACCTGCCCTGCTGGGTGTGGCACCCGGACCCCAGAAAACGTCAACTTTTTTTTTTTTTTTTTTTTTTTTTGAGACAGAATCTTGCTCTGTTGCCCGGGCTGGAGTGTCGAGGCATCAGCCTCGCTCACAGCAACCTCAAACTCCTGGGCTCAAGCGATCCCACTGCCTCAGCCTCCCGAGTAGCTGGGACTACAGGAATGCACCACCATGCCTGGCTAATTTTTTCTATATATATTTTTAGTTGTCCAGATAATTTCTTTCTATTTTTAATAGAGATGGGGGTCTCGCTCTTGCTCAGGCTGGTCTCGAACTCCTGACCTCGAGCGATCCACCCGCCTCGGCCTCCCAGAGCGCTAGGATTACAGGCGTGAGCCACCGCGCCCGGCCTGAAACTTTAACTCTTGAAAAACCAGGTCACAAAAATAGTTGTTCAATGAGAGAAGCAGGGGGTGATTAGTTTCGGACTCACAGTAATTTTTCCTGCAGAAATTTCCTAAATAAAAGGATTTTTTTAAATAAGTGTATTTTATATTTTGTCATTACAGACTAAAAATACCTCAGTCAAAGTGGACGAGTACTTCTGGGTTCACACCTAAGCTGGGTTCACATGTTCATTTCACTTATTATTTGGAAATAAATTCAAATGTAAAGAAAAGCTACAAGAACTAAAACAGAGCAAAGAACACTCATGTGCTCTTTGCCAAGATTCAGATTCATCTACTCCATTTGCTATGTCATTTGCTCTCTTTTCTCTCTTCCTCTCAATAAGATATATGATATGATATAATTATACAGGATTTTTTTTTCTAAATCATTTGAGGGGAGGTCTATTCCTATGAATACGGATATTCTCTACAGCAGCAGCACAGTTATCGCCTTCATGTTGATAATTTTACACGTGCTATGTAACTTTTATCTACCATTCATATTCCAATTTTGTCAGCTGACTCAATGACGTCCTTTAGAGCACTTTCTCCCTGCAGTACAGTATCCATCCTAGGTTTGGGTATTATACTATTGTCTCTTTAACCTCCTTTGATAGAGAACTTTTCCACACACACAGCCGTTGTCTTTTATGAAGTTGACATTTTTAAAGACAAAAGTCTCCATCCTCTCCCTTTTCAGTTTCTGACTATTTTGATCAACCAAGTTACTATTTTTAATTTGTAATAAAAATATTCTTATATCTAAAATACTATTATCTTATCCAAATTTATAGACTTTTCTATAAATTTTAATAGTTTGCTCTGTCCTAAAATGTACATCTCTCTAAAGATGTAAGTAATGAAAAAATTTGTCTAACTTATACAATTCTGATTTTAAGTAAAACTTTTCAGGACTGCATATAGCAGTATGATACATACAGCATACTAGAACGAGTGTTGCCAATTCTTCCGGGATTATGATCTCCTTTTGTGTGAGTCCATCGGCCATTCAAGTCTCTAAGGCTGCAGTCCATCCCCCTGGGGGGGGGGGCCCCACACAGCAGGAGGTGAGCGGTGGGTGAGCTAGCCAAGCTTCATCTGTATTTACCCAAGCCCATCCCCCCATCTCTGTTCCATGGAAAAATTGTCTTCCATGAAACCAGTCCCTGGTGCCAAAAAGGTTGGGGACCGCTGCTTTAAGGTATTTGCTCCCTTCCCCTCTTCTCACTCTCCCTACTTTCCCTTAGTCTGTTTATGCTACTATAACAAAATTCCCATAGCATGGGTAGCTTGTACACAACAGAAACTGGCCAGGGGCAGTGGTTCACACCTGCAATCCCAGTATTTTGAAAGGCCAAGGACTGAGGAGCACCTGAGGCCAGGAGTTCCAGACCAGCCTGAGCAACAAAGCAAGATCCTGTCTCTACAAAAAATTAAAAAATTAGCTGGGTGTGGTGGCATATCAGTAGTCCCAGGTACTTGGGAGGCTGAAGCAGCAGGAGGATCACTTAAGCCCAGGAGTTCGAGGCTACAGTGAGCTGTGATCTTGCACCACTGCACTCCAGCCTGGGTGACAGAGCAAGACCCTGTCTCTAAAAAATAATTAAAAACAGAAATTCATTTCTCAGAGTCTAGAGGCCAGGAAGTCCAAGATCAAGGCATAGGTGTCTGGTGATGGCCTACTTCCTGGTTCAGAGATGATGCCTCCCAGCTGTGTCCTCACATGGTAGAAGGAGTAAGGGGGCTATCCAGGGTCCCTTTTTGATGGCACTAATCCTAGTCATGAAGGCTCCACCCTCATAATCTAATCACCTCCCAAGGGCCCCACCTCTAACACCATCACCTTAGAGGTTAGGATTTCAACATATGCATTTTTGAAGGGGCATAAATGTTTAGACTATAGCATTCCCTCTCTCCCTTCTCTCTCTTTCTCTCTCTCTCTCTCTCTCTCTCACACACACACACACACACACACACACAAAGATCCCGACTTTCTAATCATCTTTCTGGCATAAATGGATGCTCACCTATGGGGACTCAGGTCTCAAGTCTTAGTAAGATGTCAGGCACCATTAACACAATCATACCTCTGGCCTTGCCTACAGTTAGAGTCTTTATAAATTTTAATTCAAAGAAAGTAAATAAGTTTACACTATGTGATTCTAACTTGTCTTAGTCGACTTGGGCTGCTATAACAAAACACCATAGGCTGGGTGGCTTAAACTACAAAAATTTATTTTCTCATGGTTCTGGAGGCAGGTAATCCAAGATCAAGAGGCTGGCAGGTTTGGTCTGGTGAGGGCTCTCCTTGGCTTACAGACAGCCACCTTCTCATTGTGTCCTCACACGGCAGAGAGAGCAAGCTCTCTGGTGAGTCTTCCTCCTCTTGTGAGGGCATCAGCTTTATAAGGGTCCTACCCTTATGGCTTCATTTAACCTTAATTACCTCCTTGCAGGCACTATCCTCAAATACAGTTAGGGTTAGAGCTTCAACATATGAATTTAGGGGAACACAACATTCAATCTGCAATATAACTTAGCTTTCGGTATTAATACACAATGCTCAAATCTGGCTTTCCAGGTCATATAGGAAGCTAAAATCAAACCAAAAAAAGCAGGTTTCACAGTGAGATACACATCCTATCAAAGAGAACCTTCTGGCTGGGCACGGTGGCTCATGCCGGTAATCCTAGCACTCTGGGAGGCTGAGGCGGGTGGATCATTTGAGCTCAGGAGTTCGAGACCAGCCTGAGCAAGAGCAAGACCCCGTCTCTACTAAAAATAGAAAGAAATTATATAGACAGCTAAAAATATATATAGAAAAAAAAAATTAGCCGGGCATGGTGGCGCATGCCTGTAGTCCCAGCTACTCGGGAGGCTGAGGCAGGAGGATTGCTTAAGCCCAGGAGTTTGAGGTTGCTGTGAGCTAGGCTGACGCCACGGCACTCACTCTAGCCCGGGCAACAGAGTGAGACTCTGTCTCAGGGAAAAAAAAAAAAAAAAGAGAACCTTCCATTTCTACAAGAGGCTCTCATACCCCCTTTCTCCTCAAATCTAAAGGTTTTATTTGGCTAAATGAAGACAAGCAAAAGGCTGAAAGACAAAACAACATCTGCTAAGTACAGACCTCTTTTTGTTACAAGCCATCTGAAGAGCAGAAATCAGAAAGTTCAACTAGAAAAAAATGCCACCACCAACCTCACCTAACAGCAATTCCCCAAGTAATGCACAAAGTGTAGGCGTGATCACTACCAGCCTCACCTGGCTGGGAAGCCCGCCTCAAGTACTTTACTTTGAGAAGCAGTTGGTGGTATGGAGGGGGCGCAATCTCATGTCATGTTAACTAATCAAATTCAACGACATGCACTGGTCAAAACACAGAGGGGAAAACAGCAATTCACAGGGCAATGTTCAGGGAGCACCCGCACTAATGAGGGTTCACAGAGGGGCAGGGATTTCCCAGCTCTATAGAGGCTGTCACTTCCCACAAACTCCATAAAACTTGAGCAGATTACAAAAGGTGACCTGCTGGCTCCTAGAACTGTTTTCACCTCAAGCAATGTTTGTCTTCATGTTGACTTTGGAACCTGCTGTACAGTTTGGATGTTTGGCCCCTCCAAAATCTCCTGTTGAAATCTGATCCCCAATGCTGGAGGTGGGGCCTGGTGGGAGGTGTGTTTGGGTCTTGGGGGTGGATCCCTCATGAACAGCTTGGTACCGTCCTCCTGGTAATGAATGAGTTCTTGCACTATTCCCATGAACACTGATTGTTCAAAAGGGCCTGGCACCTTCTCCCCTCTCTTGACATGTGCTCTGTGCACACCCTGGCCCCCTTCATCTTCCGCCGGCATGAGTGGAAGCTTCCTAAGGCCTCCCCAGATGCAGGTGCCAGTGCCAGGCTTCTACAGCCCACAGGACTGTGAACCAAATAAACCTCTGTATACATTCCCCAGCCTCAGGTATTCCTTTATAGCAACACAAATGGACTATGACAGAACCTAATCCCCACATTAACAGGCATCTGTTACCTTGGGATTAAACAGTGTCCACTTTGAAAACTGAACGAATGCCCAAACCCTCACGTACCTAAAGAACCTAAGGAAAGCTACAGGTTAAAACAAATACAGGCACGTGTGCACACACACACAGTTTTGGGATACTGGATTTTTACTAAGATCTAGTAAATCCAGCGACCCTTCTCTCCAGCCACATCCTGGCTGTGACTGAATCCTTGACAGATGGATGATCACGAACTAGATATTCTGAAAGCAATCTTAATGCCTTGCTCATGTTTCCCATTTATTTCCAATTGTAATAGCAAAACAGCAACATCACAAAAACCTCAAAACCCACATTAGCTCTCAATGGTCTCAGGGTAGGTGAAATTCCTAAATCTGAGGTTGTGCTATGCTGTTTATGCCTTTTGTTTGTTTGTTTTGTTTGTTTTAGACAGGGCCTCATTCTGTTGCCCAGGCTAGAATGCAGTGACATAATCATAGCTCACTGCAACCTCAAATTCCTGGGCTCAAGCAATCCTCCTGCCTCAGCTTTCCCAGTAACTGGGACTACAGGGGAATGCCACCATGCCCAGCTAATTTTTTAATTTTTTTGTAGAGATGGGGTCTTGCTATGTTACCCAGGCTAGTTTCAAACTCCTGGGCTCAAGCAATCCCCCTGCCTCAGCCTCCCAAAGTGTTGAGATTACAGGCGTGAGCCCCCACACCCGGACTATTTATGCCTTTTTAAAGTGTTTCTGTCACACACAGACTGCTTCTCAAGTGAGAAAGCCCAGAAGCTCCTTCCAAACTGTCCATCACTAGGCAAATCCCATTGTAAGAACACCACTACATCTCTTTATTAAAACTTCCCTACATCCCAATCAACAGGCCACAAATTTATCTAAAACCCTGTTAGATGGATTCAATAATTTAGACTAGCCAAACTTTCTGGTCAGTCTATGTAATTCACTGAAATGACATTAAATCTGTATTTTACTTCTGGGAATAAATGGTGAATCCTGATAATATTACTTATAACAAGAGACTATGTACGTCTACAAAACTGAGAAATGAAGTCTGAGCAAAACACTGAGTGAAGCCAGATCAGATTCCTACCAGCATCTACCCCAGACAAGACAGTTAAAGGCTGTCCCACACGCAGGCACCACATGACACCAAATGCAAAACAAATTAACATTACCCAATTTTTAAGTTGCCAGGGTCTTCTCAAAGAACTCCCTTTTCCAGGTGAAACAATCACTATCTAGTACTAAGCCAATATCCTTCAATTCCATCTAAATTAGTTAATTCTTTCGGTGGTGTAAGAAAAAAACTATCTTTTACTCTACTACACACAACACTTCTAACACTCAATGTTTGGGGGGTTTTCCCACACCAACCAATTCCCCAACTCTCCAGACACCAACTGGGTGTCCTACAGTTCAATCAGGACACTACCTGGAATTAGTGTGGACCACACAGGTGAAGGGCTCGGACCCACAAGACTGCCCCAACTTCAGATGCCAATCGCAAGTTCCAGGTTGTCAACCTGCACTTCTGACCAACTGGCTATGAGTCAGGCGTTCCCACGAACGAACCCCTCCTCACATTTGATGTTGCGATAAGGGCTCACAGAACTCAGAGAAACAGTTTTATTAGTTTCTTATAAAGGATATGATAAGGGTAGACATGAACAGCCAGATGAAAACGTACACAGGGGGTGGCCCCAACCCCAGGAGCTTCTGTCCCCATGGAGTTGGGGTGCATCACCCTGCAGGTACATGGATGTCCTCATTAACCCGGAAGCTCTCTGACCCCACAGTGTGGGATTTTTATGGAGGCTTCATCACACAGGCATCACTGGTTATAAACTCAATCTCCAACCCCTCTCTCCTTCCCAGAGGATGTGGGGCGGAGCTGAAAGCTCCTAGCTTCTAACCATGGCTTGGTCTTTCTGGTGACTGGGCCCCCACCCAGGAGGCCCACCAAGAGTCACCTCATTAGAACAAAAGATGCTCCCATTGCCCGAGAAATTCCAAGGCATTTAGGAGATCAGTGCCTGGGACAGAGACCAAGTAACGATTACATCTCTTATGTCACAGGTAGTCAGAGACAGTTTTTGAGGCACATTTTGTTCCAGTATTGAGTACTTAACCTCATTTCTAAAACAAAAGTCCTTGGGAAATGGCTCCCGCAACCCCCTCGCTGGAGGCCTTATCTGCTCCTCCTTGAACTTTCTCAGCTCTGCCCCAAGCCCACAACACCTGCAGATCCAGCACTCAGCAGAGACTCTACTGGCTGACAAATAACAAATTTGTAACCAAAAAACAGCCACATCCCACCTCGATGGCCTTCACACGCCATCGCTGCTTCCTCACCACCCATCCAATCTCCAGTCCACACCTGCACCACACCTCCCTGCACCCAAACCGCTCTTGCCAAGGGTGCCAGTGTCTTACTAGCCTTTCCCACTATACTCCCTCCCCCTCGCACACACTTCCTCTTGGCTCAGGGAAAAAACACTCTGCTGACGTCCTCCTGCCCTCCTGCAGTAAGGCTCTGTCCTCTACAGGCCTTACTAGGCAACTCCCAGGCACCTCAAACTTAACTTGCCCAAAACAGGCTCTCAGATGCCTCATGACCTTTGCACAGCTCTTTCCCCAACTTTTCCCCAGCAAACACCATCCTACATACCCCTGCAGGTCTCGGCTGACATCACAAGTCCTCAGAGACAGGATCCCTGACGTGCCAACCTAAACTAGTTTCCCTGTTATTCTCTCTCGCATCCCACTGCGCTCACCACCATTTATAGTAAGTATTTCCTAACATGGTGTCACCCCACCACTGCCACTACCACCTCCACCTCTCCAGACTGTAAGCTCCACCACAGCACAGGGCCTGGCAATGATGAACGAACTGCTCTTTGGGGTCTTTTGTTCTTCTTTGATTATAAGTAATTACATCGATTTAGCCAAAATATCTGGATAACATTAACAGTTTGAAGCATAAAATCTTCTGCAATGCAGAAACTGCTGTCGTTATTTTTATAGTAATTGTTGTTATTGTTTTGCAGGTTAAGAAATGTAATCCCCAGAAGGAGTGGGTTATGGTCACAGAACCACATCTCTGAGGCTGGGAAAGATACAGAGATCAAGAACTTACAACTCTAAACTGATTTCCTCTCTAAACAGGAAAAAAAAAAAAAAACAATTCCAGAATAGATACCTTTTAATTTCAAATAAAAGTACCTGACTAAATTAGATGCACTTCTGAAAATAGTTCTAAGCCTCTGTGAAACGACACACCCCACACATGCTAGACATTTTGAAGGCTAAATATAGCACCCTGAGAGGACAGGGAGCTGACACACAGGCATCCAGGGGAAATCATGGTCCACAGGCAGTGAGGGGACACAGCGCCAGTGCCTTCCTGAGCTCCATTCCTCACAGGAGCTGCTGGCCAGAAACATGCCAAGCTCCCCCCAAGCTCAGATCCCGTCTGTTCTGTATCAAAGTCCCTGGGGCATGCAAAGGCGGCTATCTGCAAGGCTATTGAGAAACACAATAGTCCCCTTGCTCCTGGCTGCTCCTACTTCCCAGCTTCCAAAGGGCAACCTCTTCCAATTCTTAGAGGACTCTTCTTGTATTGGTCTCCACATCCCCAAACAGCACAGTCGCAGGCATCAGCTGTCGACTTGCAGAAGTGCAGGACCCAGCTCCCTTCCACCACCACCGCCACCCACCACTCATGCCCCAGTTATGCTATCATTTTGGTCAGATCACGAGTCAATATCTACATTATTATAACTACATTAACATTAGGGAGAGCTGAGCTTTTTTAGTAAAACTGTGAAACTTTTCCTAATATAAATTTTTATTTTCCCCCGCAATTAACAATTATCCCAGAATTTCTGGCTTTTAGCTTTCTACATATCAATAATCTATCCACAGATTCTCCCCAGGTGTGCCACGCTGCATGGTCTATCACATTCTCTTCTCCTAAAAGTTGTCCTGCAGCCTCTGTCCTGCTCCAGTCTTGCACTGGGGTGGGCAAGGTTCTCACTGACATCTCAGGACCTCCTTTCACCAACATCTTGGAGATCTCCTTCTGAGGATTCTCTTCTTTTTTTTTTTTTTAAGACAGAGTCTCGCTCTGTTGCCCGGGCTAGAGTGAGTGCCGTGGCGTCAGCCTAGCTCACAGCAACCTCAAACTCCTGGGCTTAAGCGATCCTACTGTCTCAGCCTCCCGAGTAGCTGGGACTACAGGCATGTGCCACCATGCCCGGCTAATTTTTTCTATATATATTTTTGGTTGGTCAGATAATTTCTTTCTATTTTTTTAGTAGAGACGGGGTCTCACTCTTGCTCAGGCTGGTCTCGAACTCCTGACCTCGAGCAATCCACCGGCCTCGGCCTCCCAGCGTGCTAGGATTACAGGTGTGAGCCACCACGCCTGGCCTCTTCTTACATAAGTAACAAAAAGCACAAACTCGGGAGGAAAAGGATAGATACATCCGATTACATGAAAATTAAGAATGCTGGTTATTCAAAAGACCTATAATGAAAATAAAAAGGTAAAAAGCCTGGCTTTTAAAATATGTATATAACTGAAAAATACAGGACACATACATACACACAGCTCCTTAAAAAAAATTAGAGACAGATAATCAGTAGAAAAATGGACAAAACACACAAACATTTCTCAGAAGGAAAAACAAATACTTAACAAACACATGAAAAGACTCTCATCCCTATTAGTAATAAAGAGAAATAGTATCTCAGTGGTTCTGAGATACTATTTTAATACCTACCAGATTGGCACAAAGTAACATTTCTGACAGCATTAGCAAGGATGTAACACTGTGGGAATTCTTTTAAAAATTTTTTTTAGAGATGAAGTCTCACTATGTTGCCCAGGCTGGACTCAAACGATCCTCCCACCTCAACCTCCTGAGTAGCTGGCACCACAGGCATGCACCACCATGCCCAGCTTGGGAATTTTTATCCACTATTGCCAAAAATAAAAATTTGCACAATCACTCTGGAAAGCAATTTGGAATTATCTAAAAAGGTTGAAAATGCACATCCCTATGACCCAGGATTGGGGCTGTTCACAAATGTTCCAGTTCTCCTCCTTTCAGGCACACACAGTAGGATGGCATGTCCACGAGTCTCCGTGGCTACACGTCCCATGTGACTCGCTGTAATATAAGCAGAAGGGATGTGTGTCATCCCCAGGGGGAAGCTCTAAGAGCCAGCATGAGATGCACTGATCTGCTTGCCCCACCACAGTCATCTTGGGCTGATCTCCAGCAGCCTCTTTGAGGACCTGCACTGAGAAGAGACCCCTGCTGGTCCACCCTCCATATACAGCCTGAAATGCACATGTTGGGTGTTTGTTACTGCAGCAACACCTAGCCCAATCTGAAGGATACACCCAAGGTCACTCATAGATATATTCTCTAGAGCAGGGTCCCCAACCCCCAAGCCACAGACCAGTTCCTGTCGTGGCCTGTTAGGAACTGGGTAGCACAGCAGGAGGTGAGCAGCAGCAATTGAAGCTTCATCTGTATTTACAGCCACACCCCATCGCTCGCATCACCACGTGGGGTCCTCCTCCTGTCAGATCAGCGGCAGCATTAAGATTCTGCGTTATGGTGAGTTGTATGATTATTTCATTACATATTACAATGTAATAATAATAAAATGCACAATATATGTAATGCACTCGAATCATCTGGAAACCATCCCATCCCACCCCTAGTCTGTGGAAAACTGTCTTCCATGAATCTGGTCCCTGTGCCAAAAAGGTTGGGGACTGCTGCTCTAGAGAAACATTTACATGTGTGAACACTACAGAAGAATGTTCACAGCAGCATTATTTGTAATAGCAAAAACAACAACTAGAACTCAAATATCCACCAACAGGAGAATGAGTAAATAAATAACGGCATATTCATTCAATGGATTATTACACATCAATGAAAATGAGTGAACTATGGCTACATGTATCACCATGGTTCAGTGTTAGAGAAACACAACACAGAGGGTGGGGGTGAGCTAGCTACAGAAAAATACATAAAGTATGAATAAAGTATGATTCCCTTTGTATAAAGTTACAAAAACATAAAAGTAAACAATGTATCGATTGGGGCTACAAATAAATTGGAAATACTCCATTTTTTTTTATAACGAGGAAAGGAAGTAGTGTTTCTTCTATTACTTATACTTTACATTATATATTCTTATGCACATGGAAGAGTCCATATTAAAAACCAACCACACAATGCAGTACGTTTTCATAAGGAGATCTTTAGGGACTATTTTGTTATTGATTTTTCTTTCCTTTTTTTTTTTTTTTTTTTTTTAAGTAAAAACCAGGAAGCAGAAAAATAATAGCAAAATCTGGTGGAATGAAAGCCCTACCAAATGTTTCTGAATGACTCAAAATCGTACAGCTGTGTTAGCTGGCTGGTGATGTACTGGGGAAATTAGTCTGGTTCTGTATGGAATCATTTACACAAAGGTTACCAATGGGCAGTTCTAATAGCTGGGCTGGTGTAGCTGACAAACTAGGGCTAGTCCTTAAGGCACATAGTACTGGTGTGAGAAAGAGTTATAGAACAACACTTTATTATTTATTCCTGTGTTCTACACAAGTTCCATTTCCAGGATGATGCAAAAGATTTCTACATAGGCTCACATCTATTAATTCTACTTGATACATACATCAAGTTTATACTCGATCTACATCAAGATTGTACTACTTGATATCTACATCCGTGTATTCAACAAATATTTATCAAGAGTGCTCTGGTGACAAGAAGCATTCTACCACTAAAGGCACAACGGAGAGGAACACAGACCTGGGACCTCCCTCCTGGAGCTCATGGTCTGGTTTGCTGTAAACAGATAAAGCCACAAAGAACCGCATCATGACCACAGGTGCTGGGTGCTATAAAGGAAAAGTGGGGGCTGGTATAAGAGGATCAGGTGGCCCGACTTCAGAGCAGGGGAAAAATCAGGTACAACATCTGCAGGAAGCAGGGCGCTGACAAGAATTAGCCAGGTAGCAGGGGAGTGAGAGCGCCCAGGCAGAGGGGACACCCAGGGACGGTTCAGGGAGAGGACAGTGGAGGGTCTGTGCTTAAGAGCAGAAAATGGAGGAGAAGCAGCCTGAGAGGTGGTATAGGGGTTGCTCATCCAAGCCCAAACAGGAACTAAAATATGCTCAGGGCTGCTTTTTAATGCAATTCATAGAAGTTAAAAAAAAAAAATAGGGAAAAAATCTGTGCTGGAAATATTATCAGATTTACTACTTTCATTTTAAGTAAATTCCTCCTTTATCCAATGCCTCCAGAACGTGGAGTCGAGATTATAAAATCCTTACCCCTTCACTACTACCAAATGAATTCTTTGAAGGCTACCAGACTCTCGATCATTTTCAGTTCTTCCTAAGGAGTCCCAACTAGGCTGAAATCGCTAGCCTGCTTTACTCCACCACCCACACAGTTTGTACCTCATGTTACTTCCTGAGTAACACAGTCAGTGCCTTGTGTGATTATCTAGTTACAAATACATTGCCCTTATTATGCTTTCATTAAATGCAACTCTTGGAAACCTCAAAGCTTTTATCAATGGCTTATCAGTGCTTAAAGATGTATCAGTTATCTGAGCCAACATCTGGGATGTCTATACAATGTAACAGGCTGTCCTGCTGAGTCAAAGATTTTCACTATTTAGAAGAGACTAAATCCACCAACAAATTCAGCTACTTGGGCAGGAATTGCAGGCAAAGTCAAACAGACTAGCCAAGAAATGAAACACCCATGCTGGGTTTTACCAGTTTCCAACCTTCTGGCAGTCATTCTGAGCAAGCCTTGTGACCCCACCTGAATCCCCACACTGTCAGTTTCACGTCCCTCAGCCTGTGGGACACTGTGCCAAAGGCAGTAAACCCTCCACTCTAGGCACAGCATGAGCAACCACACATGAACACCCAAGGAAAGTTCCCTTTATTTACTAGGATTTAATGTGGTCAATGAAGCCCTATCCCCAGATCCTACAAAATGCCTTTCCACTGGGTAATACTTAGCCCAAGTTGCTATTTAAATATTTAATCTTTTAATTACACTTATTAAATACTGTAATTTCTAATAGACAAATGAAAGTTTCTTGGAGCCTATACTACCATGCAAACTTCTTTACACCTTTATGCTCAGAAGGCCCCTTGTTATTCAATTTTTAAAATGTTACTTTGCTTATTTCAAACCTACTAGGTGCCAAGCACAATTAAGCCCTTGATACATATTATTTATTTTAATTCTTTTTTTTTTTTTTTTTTGAGACAGAGTCTCACTCTGTTGCCCGGGCTAGAGTGAGTGCCATGGCGTCAGCCTAGCTCACAGCAACCTCAAACTCCTGGGCTCAAGCAATCCTACTGCCTCAGCCTCCCGAGTAGCTGGGACTACAGGCATGTGCCACCATGCCCGGCTAATTTTTTCCTATATATATTTTAGTTGGCCAGATAATTTCTTTCCATTTTTAGTAGAGACGGGGTCTCGCTCTTGCTCAGGCTGGTCTCGAAATCCTGACCTCAAGCAATCCACCTGCCTCGGCCTCCCAGAGTGCTAGGATTACAGGCGCGAGCCACCGCGCCCGGCCTGTTTAATTCTAACCCTTATTTTAATCAGAACCTTTGTGCATTGCTGGTGGGAATGAAAAATATAGTACAGCAGCTGTGAAAAAGTTTCTAACCCTCCAAAGTAAGCTTCACTATTGCCCTTGTCTTAAGGCTAAGTTATAACAATGCCCAAAGAAACTGGATAAACCAGCCCAAGGCCTCTCAGCCCAGATTCCTAACCAACAGATTTATCTTGACTCCAAAGCCTGTATTTTACACTATTTCTCACTATACTATACTTTTCCCCTTGCCCCTGTTTAGGGAATTGGCCCATCACTACTATAAATACAATGATGGGAACAGGGACTTAAGGTAAGCATTCTGCAAAGTAGAAAACATCAATACGTTATTCAAATTACTACTTTTTAACTGTCAGCCTCTTTGGAAAAAGAATTACAAGATTATCCAGGAATGTATATAATAAAACACTGAAGAATAAAATAAAATCCTTCAGAGGGTACATCTAGGTGGTGATTATTTGGTCTTTTGAGTTACGTTTATTTCACTTTTTTAATTGACACATATATAATTATACATATCAACCCTTAAAGATTTAATTAACAAATATGTAATTATACATATTTATGGGGTACAATTTGATGTTTTGATACAGATATATGCTGAATAATGATCCGATCAGGGTCATTAGCATATACATCACCTCATGCATTTATCATTCCTTTGTGGTGAGAACATTCAAGTCTCCCTTCTAGGTATTTTGTAGTACACAATAACTTACTGTTAACCACAGTCACCCTACTGTGCAATAAAACACCAGAACTTACTCCTAACTGTAACTTTGTGCCCATTGACCAATCTCTCCCCATCCTCCACTCTCCTTTTCTCTCCCCAGTCTCTGGTAACCACTGTTGTACTCCCTGCTTCTATATTAACTTTTTTTCCTTTGGATTCCACATACGAGTGAGATCATGAGAATGCAGATCTCTCTTCAACATACTGATTTCGTTTCCTTTGGATATATACACAGTAGTGGGATTGCTGGATCCTATGATAGTTTTGTTAGTTTTTTGAGGAACCTCCATACTGTTTTCTATAATAGCTGGTCTAATTTACAATCCCACCAACAGTTGGGTTAAGTGTTCCCTTTTCCCCCACATCCTCACCAACACTTGTCTTTTTGGCAATAGCCATTCTAACTGGAGTGAGGTGGTATCTCATAGTAGTTTTGATTTGCATTTCCCTGATGATTGTGATGTTGAGCATTTTCCATATACCTGTTGGTCATTTGTATGTCTTCTTTTGAGAAATGTCTATTAAGGCCCACTTTTTAATCAGGTTATTAGTTTTTCTGCTGCTAAGTTCCTTATTAACCCACTCACTTTAAGTGCTTCAGAGAACTGTGTTCTGTGCACTGCCTCCCACATGCTAACTTCTCCACTCTTTGTTCTCCCAGAGCAGCCTGAACTTTTGTAATAAATATTCCCATGGGCTGGAGACTGTAACAAAGTGAACACTGTATACATTTACTTCCCTTCCAGCCTAGCAAAATCACTTCTGTCAGCAGAGCTTTGGAAACATCTCCTAATACTGAATTCTGCTACACCATGTTCCACCCTACTGGGCCGTGTCCCAGTACTTCCCAGAGCCCAGGAGGTGGTAACAGTTGGTCACATCTGTGCCTGCCCTTTCTGGCCACCTGCGAAGTCAGTGCCATGATCCTTCCCTCTCAAAAGGGGGAGCTACAAAAAAGGACCAGAGGAAGAGGACTGTGTTTCCCACTCACCCCACCACTCCAACTTTCCACAGTGGTCTGGACTGCCGGGTCAACAGGAAGCTGAGAGAGGCAGGGATGTTCCTGTTCCAGGCGATCAGCTCAGCCTCAGTCCAAAAAGCTGGGCCTCTTTCCCCACTGAACTTTTAAGAAAAAAGTGTGATCCATCATTCATGCATGTAAGTCATCCATCTATTCATCCTAGAAATGTTTCCTGACCATATATTATGTGCTAGGCACCCTCATAGAACGTGCAATTTAATAGGGGGAAACAATGAAAATACACAAGTATATTATATATTAGAAAGAATTATGAAGAAAACTAAAACTGGAGATGGGTATAGGGACAGGAAGAGAGGGAGAGGGGGAGAG
>CM052437.1:67046875-67058021 GCA_028533085.1 Varecia variegata | reverse complement strand
CACATTTTAATTTCTGCTCTCTTACATTTTATTTCCAATCTCTTACATTTTATTTCCAATCTCTCTTAGGCCACCTCTGCTTGCCTCCTTCCAAACGAAAGTTTAGAACCAGCCAGAACATTTATCAATTTAGCCCCCATTATTTTCATAAATAAACTCAATCTAAGTTTTAAATAAATTGCTAAAAATCTCCCAAATTAGAATTCTACATTTTTAGAAAACTGACACCACCACGGAGCTGCCCTGTGTCCCATGGGTCTTGACTTTACAACATTCCTAAGTGGCCCCGTGAAGACCCCCCGACAGTGGAAGTGGTAAGTCACGACTGCTCAATCAGCACAGCCACACCACCTGCTTCCCAGCTAAATGCCTACAGGTGAAGCATCCAGCTGCAGAAGAGATGTTATCCTTTCACAGTCAACAGGGTCGCCAAGAAATAAAGTGTTATCTGTCTTTCTGTGGGCCTTTTCCCCTTTTTTTGGTTGATCTTATTGCCGTTAAGAAGAAAATTCTGCACATTCACAGTAAGCCCAAATCAAAGCAAATACCAAGGCACACCAAAGCCACTGGTGCAATGACAACATGAGACCTGCTTGCTTTTGGACTGCAACAGAGAGGGGACCACATCATGTTGAGCTCATCATAGACAGACTCTGGACAACAGAGTTGGAATTCTCCTGAAGGGAAGTAGGCCTGGAGCTCAACCAGGAATCATACAGGCAGCTTTGTCCTTGGAGGCGCACGCGCGCGCGCGCACACACACACACACACACACACACTCATTCACCATACCCATCTCCAGTTTTATTTTTCTTCATAATTCTTTCTTACTTTCTAATATACAATATACTTGTATACTGTCCTCATTGTTTCCCCCTACTAAGTTGTGTGTTCTATAAGGGTGCCTAGCACATAATATATGCCCATCTCCCCTGCTAGATGGTGAACACCCTGAAGGCAGCAGGCCTCACCCCTGCTCTCAGGAGTCTTTCCCACAGCAGCTGCATGGAAATCACACACAGCGTGCAGGGAACTAAGTGAATGAATGAAAACACCTGCCGGACAAACCGTCCTCAAGATTCTCACTTCACAAATCTTCACACCTGGTCCTCACTCCCCACTAGAGGAGACCATTACAGATGAGGAATGGTCCCCTTCGCCTTGGATGCCCCTCACAGGGCGACACCAACCTCCACTTCCCCAGAGCCCGGGTCACCACTGTGCTGGTCAGGAGCCCAAGGGCCCTATGGCCTCCTGCTCCTCCACTAACTCCCCAAGCTCAAAACAACTCCTATAGCAGGCGCACAAGCTGCCCAAGCCGTCCCCGCCGTTCACTGGTCACCCAACCACCCTACCTATGCCCTCCACCCAGAACCCCCAATCCTTGGGTCTCAGTGAAGTCTTCCCTCCTCTAACAAACCCAAGAGCCAGCTTTCTCGGAGGCTAAAGTTCAGCAAAGGCAATTAATTCCCTTTGCAGTTGGTTCTGCTGTTTCAGGGCACATTGATATGGTTCCTGCCAGACTCCGCCTCAGGAAGGGCCTTCCCCACATTGGCCAGAAAGCAGAAAAAGTCGCCAACAATTAATCTGGGGATCTCCGTCCTTTGACCTAGCTGGCCTCTGTCTTCTCAGTAGAACGAGGGACGACACAGGAAGATGTAAGGTCCCTTTAATCCAGATTCTAAAATTGGGAAATTTGATATAGGCCCCGTAGATACAGCTGAAAATGGTTAATAAATTTTCCCTTCACCGACCTGTTTAAACAGGTGTCTCAGATAATGCAAGCTGGCCTCAATTTCAAAGAGCTTTCAATCATAACTTTTAGGGGGAAAAAAGTGCTTTCTTTTTCATCAACTTCACGAGCCTGAGCTGTTTTCTTAACATTCCTTGGAAGACACGGAGAGGGGGGAAAAACTGACTTACTCAATTTTGCTACTAAGATCAGGAACTTGGGATTCGCACTGCCTCCGTTTCCCCTCCGGGAGCGGAGACAGTCCCAGGCCCACACGCCGGTAGGTCGCTGATCCCCGGGACCTCCCGAGCTGTGCCCCGCCGTGGACTGGTCGCGTGTCCCCAGCCGCTACACCACCTGGAGCCTCAGGCGCATCCAGATGGCCAAGTCCAGGCTGGCCCAGGCGCACCCCGCTGTCACCTGGCCCCGCTTAGCAGCCCGCGCTCCTCTCAGAGCGGCCCCGCTCCCTCCAATGACGCTCCAGCCGGCGTTTCTCCTTCGATTCCGGAGCCAAATCTGGCCTCCAGGTGCTCACCCGGCCAGGCGGCGAAGGCACCTGCCTCGCCAGGGAAAATACACAAGCCCGCGAGTCCCTCTGCCACCACCTCGACGGGGGCTCGCAAAAGAAATGCAGAAGAAAGGAAAATAAGCCCTAGACAGGGCCGTCCTGGCCCCGAGTCTCCCAAGAAATCGCCACCTGCGACGCAGCCCCGGGCTGGGGGCCGCGGGCCCGGCGGGGAGCGAGGCCCGGGGCCCGGCCGCTGCGCCCGCCCGCCCCGGCGCGCCCCTTACCGGTTAGGCGGCCGCCCCCCTCGCCGTGCCCGCGGCGCCGCTGCAGGATGAAGTAGCAGCTGCTCTTCTGGGTCACCCAGAGCTTCAGGGCGTTCTTCAGCAGCACCTCCTCGGGCTTGAGCCACATCGCGGCGGTCCGGCCGCGCCCGCGGGCCCCGGCTCACATCGCCCCGGCCGCCAGCCGCGCCGGGCCGAGCCCGCTCGAGAAGAGGCGGCGGCGGCGGCTGCTGCGCGCGGGGACCGCAGCCCGGCCGGTGCCCAGCGCTCGGAGAGCCGGGGGAGCGCAGCGGGCGCAGCTCGCCCCGCGCACCCAAAGCAGCCCCGCGTGGCCCCGCCCCGAGCCCGCCCCCGGGCCGGCCAGGCCCCGCCCCCGCCGCCTCGCCCCGCCCCTCCGGCTCCCGCGGCGCCTCCCGGGTTTCCGCGTCCCAGCAGCTCCGCGCACAGTTCCGGAGCGGAGGGAGGAAGTCCAATCCTGCTGCCAGGTTCCCTCCCTCCCTCCTCGCCGCGCTCCCGGGGCGCGCCGCGGCTCTTCCCCTCCCCCGCGCCTCCGGGAGGGACCCCAGGAGAGCAGTTGTGCCCCGCACCTCGCTCGTCCCGAGAGGCGGGGGAGGGACGCGGGGAAAAGGACCTCTTGTCCTCGCCGCTGCAGGTAGCCCCACCGCGGGCATTTATCTTAGCGGGAACAGAATGCACGCCGGAAAACCCAAGTGAGTTTGGGTTTAAAATAACAACAACAAAAATTTTTTACAAATAACCAAAAAGCATAAAAATTAAAAACAGTTATGTTCGGATTCTTTAATGCTTAGCGCACGCTTTTGAAGCTCTCACCAAAGCGATCCAGCTGAGCTGCTGCAAGAGGCAGGTCTCAGACCAAACTCGACACTCCCAACGTCCCTCGGGGAGCAGAGAAGGTACCGATGTTAGGGCCACCCCTGGGGTTCCCTACCCAGAAACCAGCCACGTCTGTTCTGAGAAAAATTGGAAAAGCTGGAAAATGCGGAGTAGGTGGTAAGAAAAGCTACCCAGACAATGCGGAGGTGACGGAGCTGGCCTTGACCAGGCTCGGGGCCTCCAAGCGGTCTCCACGGGGAGGCTTAAGTTAAATCCAACACCCGAGGAAAAGAAAAACTCCATCAAAACATTCCTGGGGGGTTGACAAAGGGATTCCTGATAGAATGTGAGTGTTAACTAGGACAGAACGGAAGAGTAAAGTAAATCCCTCACACACGCACACCCGGGACGCTGGGAACTGAGGGAAGCTCCTTCAGGGGAGCCAAGCAGCCTGTTTGCAGAGGATCTGAAGGGATCTGCTCAAAAATCCTGGCGAGACCTGGCAGACAAGATCCCTGTGGGACAGATAGGAACACCCACCCTCGGCCGGGGGCGGTGGTCTAGGACTGGCAGCGCCCTGACAAATGTCCTGTGCATAAAACTGAGGAAGGAAGTCACCCACTGGGGCGGGGAGTGTTGGGGTGCACCGGAGCATACAGAGTGGCCAGGGGTGGTAAGAACAGAACATATTCTTTGGAGAAACATTCGCTGGCACCTCCTGCTCTCAGACAGACTGCCACAGGCCCTGGAATTGCAGAGATGGGTGGGAGATGGGCCTGCCCTAAAGAACTCACAGGTAGGAAAATAGACACAGACAAGTGTAGTGGGCATCTTAAGGGAAGTGCACAGGGGACCGTGAGGATGCACCAACTGCATGGTCAGTTCTTGGGGGAGATGACTGAGAAAGCCCCACAGAACAGCTGTTGCTCAACCAGAATTTGAAAGTGAATATGGGTTTAACACAGGTCAAGTAGGGGAAGGCATGTCCAGTATATGGGTCAGCACCTATGACATTGTGGTTTAGGGCTGCCTCTGGAGGCTGACAGCCCTGGATCAAATCCCACTGCTGCTGCTAGTTAGCTATGCAACCTTAACCTTGGGCAGGATAGAATCTCAGCCTCAGTTAACTATAAAATTGAGATAATCGTAGTACCACCCTCGTAGGAACTGTCCAGGGTACACTATATTTAAGCACTTAGGACATCAGATATTATTACGAAATGTACAAAAACTCCCAAAACAATCCACACACACACCCATATTTTAAACATTATTAAGCTCTTATCTACCAAATATTAAATAGGACAGAGTGATAGAAATGGATGTGAAAGTAGTTGGAAAGGATACTTTGTGGTACTATGGCCTGACCTCTCTCCCTTCCTAGCCCCATGCCCGTGCCTCTTATTAGCCAAGTCAAGTAAAAGCCAACAGAAGGCCAGGGGGCTCAGGGTGCAGTCTGCGGAGGTCAGTCTCCCAGGCACGGAGCAAGGTGCCGAAAGTTAGGGGATCTGAAGGGCCTGGAGGAGACTGTTTAGCACAGGTGCTGTCACTCAGCTCTGAGTGCTCATCACCTGGATGGTGCCATGTGTTGAATTGTGTCTCCCAAAATTCCTATGTTGAGGTCCTAACCCCCAGTCCCCCAGAATGTGACCTTATTTGGAAATAGGATGATTGCAGATGTAATTAGTTAAGATGAGGCTATTAGGGTGGCTCCTAATGCAATATGACTGGTATCCTTTTAAAAAGAGGTGACTTGGACAGTCACAGAGAACACCATTCGAAGATTGGAGTTACGCTGCTACAAGCCAAGGAAATGCCAGAAGCTAGAAGGGAGGCCTGGAACAGATCCTTCCCAACCAACACCTTGACCTCGGACTTCTAGCCCCCAGAACTGAGATAATAAATTTCTGTTGTTTAAGACACCTAGCTTGTGGTACTTTGTTATGGCTGCCCTAGCAAACTGACATAGTTGCTTCCCTAATCCTGCCCACAGCTGTTTGGCAGCAAGGGTCTTCAGGCATTCTGAGATAGATTCCATTTCTTGCCAGGACCCTGCCCTCTCTCTCTTCCTTCCAGAAACGACCCCAGGAAACACAGTCCTCAAGCTGGAACTCTGGCTGGGTTACTCACATGTTTGTGCACACGTGGGGAACAAAAGTGATGCTAGTAACCCATGGCATGCAGCGGCAGCAGGGTTACTCCAATTGGCACTGGTAGTGGGGTGAGGGGCAGATGGAAGCCAAGGCTTTGGGGGCTCTTGCTGCTGTTGCACTTGATTGCTATGGCAACAGGGATAATTATAAAGATCGTAGAGTGAGACAGTTGTTTCTGACTGCCCTAAAGAGTTTACCAAAAGGAAAAAAAAAAAAAAAAGATAAGCAGGACAAGGTACAAATATGCTGAAATTCAAAGAACCTCTTACCTGGGATAGCCTCGGGACAGACAAGGCTCATCTTCGGATCCTAAATGTATTTAATAATTGTGCAGGTTACAGAATTGTTGCAAAGCTCGACCTCAGCAAGTTCTCTTGCTAAGATCAGGACAGTGATTGGGTAGGAGAAGGACCATAGGTCTGTGTTGGGAGCATCTGGACAGATACAGACAAAGCTGAGCTCCCAAACCATGAGCCTCCCATGCCTGCAGAAGCAGTCCCTCCTCCCTGTATGAGGAAATTAGCCTTCGCTTACATGACGTCCTTCCAAGACTTCACTGGGCCTTTGCCTCCCATGTGGAATCCTTTTCTCCTTAAAACCTACTGCCATTGCACCTCTCAACTCCAGGACCATAACAAGAATAAACTCCCAGCAGAGCCCAGAAGAATTGCAAGATGGGCCAGGGAAGGGAGGATAGAACAGATTATATAGCAAGGGATATGGGAAATCTTGCCTATGTATGTTGGGAAGAAGCTGAGGATCATGTATGGGAATGGATTCTAGGGTATTAGACAAAGGAGGATGAACTACAAGATTTGATTCATAAAAATTTTTGAATATGCATATACTCCCCTGGGATTCATGATTTAATGTGTTATATATTGAGGTGATGAAAATGTTTTGGAAAATGTGGTGCTGCTTATGAATATACTATGAATATACAGAAAACCACTTGCAAAGGTAACTTGTAGAAAACGGATAGTAATGCAAATGACTCTTGTCCAAAGCAATGCGAATAAACTTTGGTCCACAGAGATACTCCCTATAGACTATTAATCGGTTTTGTATCTATTAACAAATTCACTCCAACATTCCTGACTAATATCCTTATCTATACCTATATATCTATTCTTAGATAGAAGTCCAATGCGCTATCCATTGCGCCACAGAGCCGACACATTATCTATTCTTCAAATACTCTTTTGGACTAGTCTTAACATCTTAGTGGTTCCCTCATTAATGAAGGAGTTTAATAAAATCTTTGATCCATGTGCATTTTATATTTACAATGAGAGTCACACTTTTAACTTTTTGAAAATTATACTTTACCAGTAAGAAAAAAGGGAGAATGATTGGCAGGATGCTAAAAGTATTTTGTTGTATTTGAAAGATAGAAAAAGGAGAGATAAAAGGACCTTTAAGGATACTTTTGCTTCCTTACCTAGGATACAAATACCCCATCAAACATACTCCCTGGCCCCAAGAAAAGGTGCTGGTCCCTTAGCCTGAGGCCCTTGGCAAAAGCACATCTGGAGAAGCAGGCCTGGACTGTAGGACATGAAAGCATCCAACCCTGGTGACATCTCCCTGCTGTGGTCATCCCCTCAGATCTCTGCCTAGCAGCCTGAGAAAGGTCTTAGGAACACAAGCACACGGCATCCCTTGCTGTAAGATAATGAACGTCACTCAAAATTTCACTTCCACCACTTGCTCATGTTTATGTGAACTGAGTAGGCAGGTGACTGGCTGAACTGGCCGTGGGTTTGGTGAGAAACATTAAAAGTCTCTCCTACAGGAGAGCAGGGAAACTGCACATACATGTCTATCCGGGTGACTATTGCTTTCACTCAGGGATGGCACTAGGTGGGACCCCCTCTCTGGACCCAGACCCTGACTCCTAGGTCCCTGCTGCAGCAGCCCAGCCTGCCCATGTCAGCCCCTGCCCTTCATACATACAGAAAAGGAAGAAGGAAAAAGAGAGAAATGGGAAAGAAAAATGGAATATTCTGAGAATGTTAGACCCAAGGCAAGAAAGATATGGTAAGACATTTCTGGTTTTCATTCATAATTCATACTCTTTGGTTCTTAGTAGAAGTGTCACTTGTGTTAGCTACAAGCTTCCATTACTGTCTAGTTAGTTACTAAAAGTATTAATTGGTTTGGTTTTTCATTGATTTTTTGATCTTTAAAACAATATATGCTTTTGAAATTACTTTATTAATTTTTTTTTTTTGAGACAATCTGGCTCTGTTGCCGGGGCTAGAGTGCTGTAGCGTCAGCCTAGCTCACAGCAACCTCAAACTCCTGGGCTCAAGGGGTCCTCCTGCCTCAGCCTCCTGAGCAGCTGGGACTACAGGCACATGCCACCACGCTTGGCTAATTTTTCTATTTTTGGTAGAGACGGGGGTCTCACTCTTGCTCAGGCTGGTCTCGAATTCCTGACCTCAAGCAATCCCTCCTACCTCGGCCTCCCAGAGTGCTAGCATTACAGGTGTGAACCACCGTGCCCAGCCTGCTTTTTAAATTATTGGTTTCCTTTTGAAAACTACTTTCACATCTTCTTGGTGACTTGGCTTTTGGCTCATGTTTCCAGCTTGATTACTTCTCCAAATCCTGACTGTACGTTTCCTCTTATCACAAGAATGCTGTGAATGGGTGCACGTTCCCGTGCCGTTCCTTATAGCTCGTCTGTGAGGTCACACGCAGTGAACAATCCCTCTGTTTGTGCTCACACCTCTACCACAGTGCCTTCCAGCCTGTGGGTGCAAAGGACTGCTTAAAATTTGTCACCAGGAGCCCAGGAATAAGCGAGCAAATTTTAAGGAATTAGTTAAATCAAGACACATTCATTGAGTATATTCAACAGGCTAGCACTGTGAAAATTCCTGGGATTAAAAAAACAATCCTGGTTCCTGGCTTTATATCTTACTAGGGGGACACTCCTCCAAGGAAAAAAGAATAGAGGTCTACTGTGTATGCTAGGCTCTGTGCTTATTGTATTTTCAAAAGGTATGTTTATTTCTCACAAGCAACTTAAACGAAAATTAAAAGTAGGCCCATTTTACAGACAAGAAATATCCCTAGCACTCTGGGAGGCCGAGGCGGACGGATCATTTGAGCTCAGGAGTTCGAGACCAGCCTGAGCAAGAGCGAGACCCTCCCCCCATCTCTACTAAAAATAGAAAGAAATTAGCTGGACAACTAAAAATATATAGAAAAAAATTAGCCGGGCATGGTGGCGCATGCCTGTAGTCCCAGCTATTCGGGAGGCTGAGGCAGAAGGATTGCTTGAGCCCTGGAGTTTGAGGTTACTGTGACCTAGGCTGACGCCACAGCACTCTAGCCCAGGCAACAGAGTGAGACTCTGTCTCAAAAAAAAAAAAAAAAAAGAAAGAAATCTCAGGTCCACAGAAAAGTTTAGTAACTTGCCAATGTCACATATCTGACAGGTGGAAGAACCAGGATTTGCTCCTAGACATTTCCAAATCTCAAACCAATGATTTTTTCTACTAATGCAGTTTAAGTTGGTTTCAGCCTTATTCACGGAAACAGAGTAGCATGCGTTTTTTTTTCTTTACATTCAATGAAGATTAGAGCCATTGTCCAAATAACATGGGCTTCAAAGAAGGCAGTTAGGGATTCAAAATTCTGCTTTCCCTAGAGCCTAGCTGTGCAATCATGGGCAAACTCCTTAACCTCTTACATTTCAGTTTCTTCACTGGGATATATGTGTCTTACTGAGATAATTATAAGGTTTAAATGAGGTAACCTAGGTCACACACCTACCTAGGCTTTTCCTATGTGCATCTTCTAGATAGCAGCTGTTATACCTCCTCTGGGTTATTCCAACCATAGCCCTGGGCACACCTGTGACATATTTTGCCTCTGCCTGCAATTCTGAAATTGCTTTCAGATCATGAAGACGGAAGGACCTCCCCCAGCATTATCCCAAGCACAGTAAGAGACAAGATGAGTGCCGGGAAAGGAGGATAGGAAGTCATTATTAGGTTAACTAGTAGGTTCTTTTTGGTGAATGTCAGTAGCCGCACTGGTTGGAGATGGGTGGGGATGGTAGGTCTCCCCTCCCCACCACCATACACGCAAGAGAGGTAATTTGTTGAAATGGAAGCAAGTCACAGACCAAATTTTGCTGCACATTTCAACATGTATTAAACATTTATTAGAAAGAGAACCCAATATAGCCCTACATCCTGTTCAATAAGCTCCTGGAGACTGAGGTCTCTGACCATTCCTTGCATTAAATGTTTTTTTTTTTTTTTTCTTTTTTCTTTTCCCATCTCATTTTAATGAGAAACTTGCATTAAATGTTAACTCAAGGTAAAAACACGACTATATCCTAGAATTAACTTCGTGGTTGTCATCAAACAACCAGAACGCTCTGAGTCAGAAGCTGGACATGGGTCCATTCAGGTCAGGCCTCAGATGCCATTCCAAAGTGTGAGAGGCAAAGGCCGTGCTAAATTGTAGCCAACCCACCCTCCTTTCTAACACATTGAATTTCACCAATAAAAATCACTCTTCTAACATCCTTTGGGCTAATTAACAATCTTTGCTGTTGCCTGGAAAGAAAGACAGCTGGAATGTGGGTGTTTAATTACACGTGCCCTAACCACCCCTGGAGTGTGCATTCATCATTGGGATTAGGGTATCTGATGCTGTCTCTAGCATATGGATTAAAACCAATGGGCACACACTCATATGTCACTTTATAGCCTGTGCTAAAGTATTTTAAAGTAAATTATAGCCAACAAAACCACCATCCTCTTCCCTACACAGGCCCAGGGCCCTTGGGATCTGTGGCTTAGTTAGAATTCAATCATAGAAAGCACCCTTTGCCAGGGTTGGTGTGGCAGGTGGGTCCCCTGGCATCCCCTTTTGTAAGGACAGCGCACTGATTCCTCTGTAATCCAGGGCAGTTCAGCTAACCTCTGCATTTCCCTATCTCTGTACTTACATAAAAATGTTAACGTGTTTGAAAGAGTCCAACAAAAGTGCAGCTAGCGTCCAGCGCCTCAGAAATCCCCTCCCAGGACTTTCGGCCTCCACGCAGATCAGACTCTTCGTGGAGAAACAAGGCGCAAGCATAGGCCCCAAAGAGACGGGAGAGCAGAACCAGGCAAAGGCACAGCTCACGTTTTTCTCCTTAGCTCTTTTTACATCTCAAACACAGTTAGAATCCGAAAAATTACATCAAATGGTAGTGATTGTGAGTCTGTACATGTGCCAAGGCAAATTATACTGGGCCATGTTCTATTCCAAATTCTTTCCCTACTTTATAACCAGTGTGTTTCGTTTCTTTGTAAGACAGAGAACCTATACTACAAAATCCCACAAAATAGATGATCCTTTCATTTGTACCGTAATAGTATTTATTAAGTCAACGGACAGAACCTGGGAATGTTCTCTGATGTGCTCTGAAGAGTTCCTGGTCTTCAGCTGTTACCGAATCTGCATTCTATTTCCATCATAAGCTTCTTATTACTGAAAGTAGAAAGAGAAGAATTTTGACCAACTGAAAGGGCTTTCATAAAGTGGAATCTTCTCAAGGTACAATGCAAATTCTTGTACACTGTTCTTTCTGAGAGCACAGGATTTGCCCTAAAAATGTTTTCTTTAC
>CM052437.1:67035223-67046775 GCA_028533085.1 Varecia variegata | reverse complement strand
TCTGTGTAAAACCATCCATGCCTCAATTATTTTGTAACACGTGGTCTATTCACATAAGTGCATAGCTTCATTGAAAGCAAGCCCAAATGTTTAATTCTCTTCGTATTATAGAAAATGCTATGAAATGAAGAAAGGGGACATTTCTGTGGGACTCTAGAGCTCTGCTGTCCCATAGGGTTGGCATTAGTCATGTGTGGCTATTTAGATTTAAATTTAAATTAATTGAAATATTTTAAAAAATAGAATTTAGTTTCTCATTCACATTAACCACATTTCAATTGCTCAATAGCCACATGTCTCAGCCCTAGAGCCTCACAACTGGAGCTCACACAATTAAAACTCTGACAAATAAAATCATGTCTTGAAATCTTTCTCTTTCTCCTTAAGTTTCCTTTGATAAACAACCAACTCATTGCCTTAGATTGCTCTCCTTAGTGTGGACATCTGTGAAGAAGATACAAGTTAGCTAATTATTTGCATTGTAAAGGAGCCCTGAACCCAGATTGGACACCTGAAAGGAAAGGCCCAGGAAGTTGTATGAGTTGTAACTGTTCAGTTTCAATGATGGGTAGTAGTGAACACGGAGAAAACAGAGTCTGGCTGCCTCCTAGAACTTGTAATGACGAGCATTTGAGACTGAATTATCTAGAATTTAACTTAGTATTTTAAAAATTGGGAAGACTTTAGGTGAAATAAAGCTGATTGAACACAGGCATTTATCTCTTCTCCCTTCCAAAACTCCATTAAAATGATAGTAAATGGGATTAAAAGGATGTAAACCTGGAAGGAGAAAGAGAACAGGAGAGTAGAAAACAGCAGACAAGAAAGCAGTAACGTTTTGGAAGTTGGAATGGGATGCAAAATGGTAAAGAAGATGGAAAAAGAAGAAATCTAAAGAGACTCAGGAGACACCTAGTCACCCAGAATTGGGAAAAGTCTCAACTATTAGTTTTGACTTTCCCCCATTTTCATCTGAAGGCGTGTTGACACATGTGGATGAAAACAAGAGATTCGAATCCGAATGGTTGTGACCCCAAAAATAAAGTTTAGGAAAACTTTAGGGTCATTTTCCCACATGCATAATCAGGAAAGTGGGGAAAGCGCCTAGTTCAAGAAAAAATAACCTACATATGCTGAGATTTGGGGCTCCCTCCATGAAAAAGCCAGCTCCGTACCTTGTCCCCACGGTGGGCACCACCAGTCAACAAGCACCATGCGTGCACACATAGCTTCTGTCGCTTTTGAATGATTCATTCTGAAATATGGACCACACAGTATCTCGGGACACTTGGAGAATGCCTTTTCATAAAAGACAGAGACCAAAACAAACAAAAGACAATGGAAAAATAAAATAAAAATAGACCATACAGAAAGCAGAAGAAAACTTTTCTGAAATCTGCAATAAAAATTCTCAGAGAACTAAAATTAAAATATTGCACCATAAAACTAGAACAGGATACTATAAAAAAAAGGAACAGAGAACAAGGAAGACTTTAAAAAACTAAAAAATGTAATTGTGAAAATGCAAACTTCAATAGAAGGGCCAGAAGGTGGAATTGAAGATAATTTCCCAGGAGGTAGAACAAAAACAAAATCAAAACCAAAGATACCGAAAGTAGAGGGAAAAGACAGGGTCAGTCTAAATGGGTGGATGTCTGACAAATTGGAATTTGTAAAGAAAGAACAGACAAAAGATAGGGAGAACATTATTTAAACATAAAACAAACAAAAACCACAAGATAATTCCCAAAGCTAGAGGAGATGAGTCTCCATATTGCAAGGGCCCACTTTCAGTGAAAGATAAAATTTGAGGACCCAGTTTGAAGGATGTAGCCCAGTGAACAAAAAAAGACCCACGCCCAGGCACATCATCATGCTACTTCATATTGTATTTTTTTATTTTATTGTTTTTTTTTCCCTTAAAATGAGAGCAGAACATCATGCTATTTCAGAGCACCCAGGATAAGAAGATCCTAAACCCTTCCAAAGGGAAGAAAAAGATCATAAACAAAGGATTAGGAATCAAATTGATATTACAATTCTCAATTAAACACTGAAGCTAGAAGACAGTGGAACAAAACATTCAAAAGCCTGAGGGAGAATGATTTTAAGACTAAGATTAAATCTATATAGACATTCAAAAAACTCTTATTCTTGGAACTAGCTTTTCAAACCCACAATTACAGAAATTAAGACATTTCTTTTTTAACCGAAGCAACTAAGTAGAAGGAACTGATTGGGTTTTATCTTCTTTCCTGTTCTGGTTGGAGGTGCTAATTAGACTCAATCAGCCAACCAAAAATAAAAAATAAAAAAAGAGTTTCCAGGGAGACCTGTCTAGACTCATGAGATGGGCCCAGTCTTCACAGATCTTACAAAACAAATAGGAATAAGACCTTTTGTCAAAATGAGGCTTGGAAGCAGTGATTTCTCCAAGATTCTAGAAGACAAGATCACATTCCAGGTTGATGGGAAAGGCATCCTCCCCAACCTGGAGCATACAAGGTGGGACAAGGGAGACATAGAATGAGCAAAAACCAAGGAGGCCTGGCTGGGAGAAGGGAGCACCTAAGAGCAGGAATAGGACTACTGCTCTCTCTGCTGCATTCATTTGATCATTAACAATGTATTACCTCATTTCATTCATTCATTATCTTTTCATGTTTTTAAATTAGACTATTGTTAACACATTCTATTGTAATTATTCTTATGGGGGGAAAAAACAAAAACATGTTCACATGGTATATTATTCTGCTAGGGCTGCCATAACAAAATACCACAGACTGAGGGGCTTAAACACCACACATTTATTTTCTCACAGTTCTGGAGGCTGGAAGTGTGAGATCAAGGCACTGGCAGGGTTGGTTTCTGGTGAGGCTCCTCGCCTTGGCTTGCAGACGGCTGCCTTCTTTCTGAGTCCCCGCATGGCCTCTTCTCTGTGTGCACTTATCCCTGTGTCTCTCACTGTCTCTCTTCTTGTAAGGACACCAGTCCTTAGCCAGGTGTGGTGGCGCATGCCTGTAGTGCCAGCTACTCGGGAGGCTGGGGCAGGAGGATCCCTTGAGCCCAGGAGTTTGAGGTTGCAGTGAGCTGTGATGACACCACTGCACTCTAGCCCGGCGACAGAGTGAGACCCTGTGTCAAAGAAAAAAAAAAGGACACCAGTCCTATTGGATTAGGGTCCACCCATAGGACCTCATTTAACCTTAGTTACCTTAATCTTGAAAGGCCCTATCTCCAAATATTCCAAATTGTACTGGACATTAGGACTTCAACATGAATCGCGGGGAGGCACAGCGCTGTCTATAACACATGGACGAATTCCAACAGTGCACAATGATACACCTTGAAATACGCATCTCCCATCCACCCCTCCTCCAGTCCCATGTCCTCAAACACATGTTATCCACATTTTACATGCCTCTGAATGTAAGTTCTTTGAAGGTTGAGACCATGTGGCATAATCTTTGCGAAAAGAATGGGCTCAAGCTCTGTTTATACCCCCATAGTATTCTGAAATAAAGAAAAAGTAAAAATAAAAATGAAAACAAGAAGTGGTAGGTCTCACCCAGGCCTGCAGAGGGAAGTGAGCACTGGAACTTACAGGCCAAAGAGTCAAAGGGACTTGACCTCTGCCCCCTTTAGAATGGAATGGGGGAGGGGTAGGAGGAAGTCGGCTGTCTGCTGAGCACACACCTCCTGGGTATGGCTGTAGGCAGAGGAGAAAAATGGGAAGGAACTATCATCATACAGATCATCCTATAACAAAGGAGGAAAAAGAAAAGAAAAACTAACAAGTTAAGTGGCCTGCAGGTTTTGCAAAGTGTTTTAATCTAGTGGACAAAATAACATGTTGGCTACTGTATTTACATTTTGAAAATTCTTTTAATTTTTATGTCTGCATAAAGTTTTTTAAAAGATTTTTTTTATTAATAATAACAGCTTTACTGAGAGACAATTCACACATCATAAAATTCATCCCTTTAAACTATGCAGCCTAGTGGTTTGTATTTATTTATTTATTTTTTTGAAACAGAGTCTCACTCTGTTGCCTAGGCTAGAGTGCTGTGGCATCAGCCTAGCTCACAGAAACCTCAAACTCCTGGCCTCCTCCTACCTCAGCCTCCTGAGTAGCTGGGACTACAGGCCTGCGACACCATGCTGGCTAATTTTCTTCTATTTTTAGCTGTCTGGTTAATTTCTTTCTATTTTTAGCAGAGATGGGGTCTTGCTCTTGCTGAGACTGGTCTTGAATGCCTGACCTCAAGCGATCCTCCTGCCTTTGCCTCCCAGAGTGCTAGGATTATAGGTGTGAGCCACTGCGCCTGGCTCCTAGTGGTTTTTAGTATATTCACAAGGTTGTACAGCCATCACCACTATCTAGTTCCAGAACATTTTCATCAATATTCTAAAAGAAAGTCTATACTCATTAACAGTCACTCCCATTTCCCATTTTCCCTAGCCTCTGGCAACCACTATTCTGCTTTCTATAGATTTGCCTATTGTGGACATTTCATACAAATAGAATCGTATAATATATTACCTTTTGTGTCTGGCTTCTTTCACTTAGTTTTCAAGGCTCATCTGTGTTGTAGCATGTAGTACTTCATTCCTTTTTGTAGCTGAATAATATTCCATTGTATGGATATACCACATTCTGTCCATTCATCAGTGGTTGGGCATTTTGGATTGTTTCTACTTTTTGGCTGTTATATACAATGCTGCTATGAAAATTCATGTACAAAATTTTTTTGTGGACATATATTTTCATTTCTCTAAGGTATATACCTAGCAGTGGAATTGCTAGATCAAATGGAAACTCTATGTTTAACTTTTTGAGGAACTGCCATACTGAATTCCATAGCAGCTGCATTATTTGACATCTCTACCAGCAACTATGAGGGCTCCAATTTCTCTACATTCTTACTAAAACTCATTGTTGTCTTTTTGATTAAAGCCATCATAGTTGGTGTGAAGTAGTACCTCATTATGGTTTCGATTTACATTTTCCTAATGGCTAATGATGTTGAACATCTTTTCAAGTGTTTATTGGTCATTTGTGTATCTTCTTTGGAACACTATTCGATCCTTTGTTCATTTTAAAATTGGGTTTTCGGCCAGGCGCGGTGGCTCACGCCTGTAATCCTAGCAATCTGGGAGGCCGAGGTGGGAGGATCATTTGAGCTCAGGAGTTCGAGACCAGCCTGAGCAAGAGCGAGACCCTGTCTCTACTAAAACAAATAAATAAATAAATAATTTAAAAAATTGGGTTGTCATTTTATTATTGAGTTGTAATAGTTCTGGATGCAAGTCTATATTAGTCAGTTCAGGCTGCCATAACAAAATACCACAGACTGGGTGGCTTAAACATTAGAAATTTATTTTCTCACAGATCTGGAGTCTGGAAGTCAGAGATCAATGTGCTAGCAGGGTTGGTTTCTGGTGAGGCCTCTCCCTTTGGTTTGTAAACAGTTACCTCCTTGCTGTGTCCCCACGTGGCCTTTTCTCTGTGCTCACAATCCCTGGCGTCTCTTCCTCTGCTTATAAGGACACCAGTTCTATAGGATTAGGGCCCAACTGTTTTAACCCCATTTAACCTTAATGACCTCTTTAAAGGCCTTAACTCCAAATACATTCACATGGGGGGTTAGGGCTTCAATTTATGAATTTGAGGGGAGAACAATTCTGTTCACAACAAAATCCCTTACTGGATATATGACTTGCAAAAATTATTTCCTATCGTAGGGTGCCTTTTCACTTCTTGATGGTGTCCTTTGGAGCCCAAATGTTTTTAATTTTTATATTGTCCAATTTATCTATTTTTTCTTTTTTCGTTGTTGCTTGTACTTTTGGTCTCAATATGTAAGAAACATAAGGTTTTGAAGATGTACACCTATGTGTGCTTGTAAGAGTTGATAGTTTTAACTCTTACATTTATGTCTTTTTATCCATTTTGAGTTAATTTTTATATATGGTATGACGTAGGGGTCCAATTTCATTCTTTTGTATATAGATATCCAGTTGTCCCAGAACCATTTGTTGAAAAGATTATATTTCCCCATTAAACTGTCTTGCATATTTGTCAAGAATCAATTGACTATAATGTAAAAGTTTATTTCTGGATTCTTAATTCTATTATATTGATCTATATGCCTATGCTTATGCCAATACTACATAGCCTTTTTTTTTTTTTTTGAGACAGAGTCTAACTCTGACTCCCAGGCTAGAGTGCCATGGCATCAGCCTAGTTCACTGCAACCTCAAACTCCTGGCCTCAAGCAATCCTCCCGCCTCAGCCTCCCAAGTAGCTAGATCTATAAAGCGCGTGCCCCCATGCCAGGCTAATTTTTCTATTTTTAGGAGAGACAGGGTCTCACTTTTGTGAGGCTGGTCTCAAACTCCTAACCTCAAGCAATCCTCCCACCTCGGCCTCCCAGAGTGCTAGGATTACAGGCGTGAGCCACTGCACCTGGCCCATAGTCTTGATTATTGCAGATTTGTAGTAAGTTTTGAAATCAGGAAATGTGAATTCTCCTTTGTTCTTTATTAAGACTTTTTTGCTACTCTGGGTTACTTGCATTTCCATAGGAACTTGAGATCAGCTTGTCAATTTCTGTAAAAAAAGCCAGCTAGGATTTTGACAGGAATTGCACTGAATCTGTAGATCACTTTGAATAATATTGCCATATTAATAATATTAACTCTTCTAATCCGTGAACATAAGTATGTCTTTCACTTGTTTAGATCTACTTCAATTTCTTTCAACAGTATTTTATAGTTTTTAGCATACAAGCCTTGCACTTCTTCTGTTAAACTTATTCCTAAGTATTTTATTGCTTTAGATGCTATCCTAAATGAAATTTTCATAAACATTGTTAAATGAAGTTATATTGCTGGGTACTTATGAGAAAAAAAGTTACAGTTTTAAAACAAAACAAATGATTCACTTACAGTGATGATAGTTAAAACTTTCCCACAAAATTTCCCTGTTGGTTTTTCATCACTTTGTCCCAGTTTTCCTTATTTTTCTGCTGACTCCTTTGCCTGAACACAGTCACTTAAGACATGTATAAACAAATTCTAATCAGCCTTTCCAAGGTGAATAAAAGAAAAAGGAAGTAGAATAAAGGAGACCAACTGTTTCTGTTTGCTCTACACCTGGCAATGGAGGCCTTTTTTCTCCAGCATTGTGTACACAAACTGTACCATGTAAGATGTTATATCCTAAACTGCTTCTTTGAAAACCAGATGGAAAAAATTGGCCTAAATAGAGAAACATGCCTACGGGAAATCAAAGGCTTTCTGGGACTTGCATTAGTGCTGGATTATCCTGGTGCTTGTTAATTACGGCCGAGGCTGACCTTGGGCATAGTCAAAGAAGGCTGCCATCCATGATGCCCGTTTCCATGGACTTAAGGAACACCCTGCTCGGTAATCACAGCCCTTACCTGAGAGAGCTTGCTGTTAATACTTACAGACTCCAACTTCTGAAATTAGAGGTTGATTCTTTTTGCGTGGGGCATGTGGGTGAAGCAGTTGCCGCTGGCATAGGTTGATTAGTAAACCTTAAATACTTTACACCTGAATGTACTTTCCTCTCGGATCAGGTGTCTAAAGCATCATCTGATAGAGAAAAGGGCAGGAGGGTATCTGACCAGGCAGAGGGTATAAGGTATGCCACACAGAGCAAACTCATTCATTTCACCTGGAACACCTGCTCCGATCCCGGCTGTAACTCCCATGTCACAGCATGCTCAAGGAACAGAGGACAGTGCAAGGACTTGACTTAAAGCATTAGATCCGGCCTCCTCGTCATATTGTATTATCGATGAGCAACTCTTCTAGCAGGAACTGAATTTTCACAATCTTTCCTTTCCTGGCCTCCCTGTGTGTTAAGTACAGAGAAACCACAAAATAACCCAACAAAAAGAAATAAGGGAAACAAAGTCAGACAATCCACAACCTGGGCAATCTGTCTCCTGACATGTGAAGGCTGAATATTTGAACAGTCAAGACTGTGGTTTAATTGGAGTTTTATGTTAGAATCCAGGGGCATGGTACTATAAATTGAGCCACTAAAGGCATCATTCTTCCGCTATGTTCACCAAAATTCCAACACCCCAAATTGATTTCCAACCGCTAATACAACTTCAGGAAAAGGCCAGATAAACTTGTAAATAAGGGAAAAGCAGAAACCCCCTAAGAAATACTCTAGGCTTGAATATTCATTATTTTTTCTAGCATTACCTAGATCAGATAAACGTGAGGGCATTATCCACCTGAGTCGTCCAAGGCTGGGTGCCATACAGTATATTCCTGAGAACTTTCTTTGAAAGAGCATATTTGTCATTTTCATTACCACCTAGCTGGGCTTTACCTTCCCTGACAATTGTAAAAATAACATTTTAGTATTGCTAATGGGAGAGCTATTTCCTGAGTACACTTTCTTTAACTGGATATCCAGCACAACTGACCTCAACACCTCAGAGAAGTACTTGGCTTTAAAGACAAAGCACAGATGCTCATACTTGATCCACAGAAATAAACCTCTAATGCAGTCCCAGGCCTTTTGATTCCCTGCTGCAGAATCCTGGGAGCTGGGGAGGGGCAGTCCTCAGAGCCAAAGGCTGGCCCTCTGCAGGGGTTTGGGGGATCCCGAGGGGTCCTGGGCATGCCGGAGTTGAGCGGAACTCTGAGGTCTCACCTTCAGGTGTTTTCGTTTTGATTAACGAACGCCATCCGTGCTGAGACTGCTGGCTGCCCAACAAAATCTGGTCCTCCCTTCTTCCTGGACTCAGGCTAGAGCACATTTCCCAGCCTCCCTTCTAGCCAGGAGTAGAATTGAGAAGGAATGATGGTGCTGTTCCAGGCCCGGGCTGCAAAGCCCCTGTGTGCTCCTCTCCGTGCCCTCTGCCCCTTCCTTCAAGCTGGGATGGAACCACCTGGAGCCTCTTTGGATGCCACCTGTGGGAGACAGCAGGGCTATCATGAACCTGGGCCCCTGGGCGACGGAGTAGAGCAGAGCCCCGCTGCCCAGAGAGAGAGAGACGTCCCTGCCTGAGCTGTCACACGTTAAGGCCTCTTGGTTGCACGCAACAGTTTAGCTTTTGACCTCGGTCAATGACATCTCGTTAATCACCAATGTTTGTTGTGTACCCTCCTTAACCTCCTCCACTCTCTACCTCCACTGCCACTGTCATTTGAGGCCCTCCTCACCTCTTCCCTGGACGGCCTCCTCACTGGATGGTAAAGGCTGACGCCCTCAGCACAGCAAGAACGGCCACTCACAGCCCCGCCCGCCCACCTCTACGGCCTCATCACCTGCACACCTGCGTTCTGGGTTCATGCCGCACCGACAGGCAGAGCCCTGCCCACTCGTGCCTGGCCCTCTGCAGCCCCGTCACTGGCACACGGCTGCTCCTCAGTGAGACACCCCCCCCCAACAATTTCTCCTCTCTACACCTGCCAAACTCCTACTCATCCCCAGCTTTGGGGGAAGTCTTACCTGATATCCTATAACTGTACCACGTGGCTGTCACTGTCCCCTTAGCTACTGGAGACAGGTCTGTGTCCTAGTCGCTCCTTTCCCCAGCACCCAGCTCGGTGGCTGCCCATGTAGGGGGGGGGTTAATCAACAAATCAATGGATGAATGACCAAGCACCCCAGCTCCTTCTCTCCGACTTGAGGCCACCATCTGACAAGTCAGGGCTCTCTCCTCCAAAAGCCGGCCTTTTGACTTTGACCCCTGCCCGTCTGTATTTGCCCCGACAGAAGTGTCCTCTGTCACCTCACATACACAAACAGTGAAGGCACAGACGATACACAAATTAGGGGAGCTTCGTGTGTGGCGCTATGCACCACTGAAGTTCACCCGCCCAGAGTCACCCTCCCTTCCCGCTCTGGTCTCAGTTCCCCTGACTCATCACACACTCGGAGGGAGAGGGTGGGAGGAAAGGCAGCCAGACTTCACAGAAGGTCTGAAACTTGGGTATTTTCCAGTTGGGTAGTTTCCTGTCGGGCTGGTGTCTCCCGCTGCAGGACACCATCAGCTTTCGGGTTTTCCCTCCCACGCCCAGCCCCTCTGCTAAGCAGGCCGGGGTATGTGGAATAGGTATGTCCCCAGCTCTGCTTCCAGCTTCTGCAAAGAGTTAATGGCAGTCCAAGCTAAGGGGCTTGCCAAGGTGACCCGCGGGTCTGAGGTGAACAGAGAGTGGAACTGAAGCCTCCTGTCCCCAAGGTGTCCTCACTGCACACGTGGTCTTCTTACCCCATGAAAGGGAGGAGACTATGATGCCACACTGCTCAGGGTTTGGGGAAGGATAAGAACAACCTTACTCTGACAACATCTCCCCCATCGAACTGAGACCTTCCTAAACCCATTGCTGAGTGTCCTCTCATCTGGGAGAAGAGGTGCACACAATCAGAATGACTCAGGGAAATAAGTGAAGAGAAACAGGAAGCAGACACTGCATATGGCCATGACCTGCACACTACAAACCTCCCCCTCCAGTCTCATGAAGAGCACTCTCCTTATGTGAGTTCACAGGCGTGTTCTCTGTTTAACGATAGCAAAAAGTTTTTATGATGTGAAACTGCCCATAAGCCATTTTTCCCAGATCCAGTGGTGACATTGATCAATTGTGGGTCTGTGACAAATAACCAGAAAGAATTAGTTCAGCAAACAAAACCCACCGAGCATAAACTCTACGTTTATGGAAAAGAAATACAGCAAGATTTAAGTCCCAGGTTTATAAACTATTATTAGTGTTAGCAAATCATTTAGAAATATTATTCAGAATTTAGAAAGAACTTCTAGTTCTTTCAAGTGAGCCAATTTACATCTATGTAGTGGGTGGTAAGGGCAAAGCTCGGGGCTGGGGATCTGGAAACAGGGGCTCCAGCTCAGCTCTGCCACTAATTCTGACCCCCAGGGGCTCGCAGCCTCTCGGGCAGGCGTCTGCTTATCTGTGTGTCCAGGGCCTTTCGTGGTTCTGCAGTCTGGAGTTCTCCCAAGGGACCCTGGGGACCTCGTTACAGGAGATGGTGGACCCTAGCCCCAGTCCAGGGCTGGGTGCAGGGGGAGGTCCTGCCATATGGTGATGTTGTCCAGTGTCATAAAGTAACTATCAAAGCCCAAACCGTGAGATCAGATAAATTCTTTTGGGGAAAAAAAATAATGTTAAACCTTGATCATCTGTGCGCTCTCTAATTTATTTTGAACACCGTCCTTGATCTCTTTTCCCCACCTCCTGACCTTTGAGTACTTCAGTGGTTACCTGAGCTCTCCTTCCCTCCTGAATCTCTCTCAAAGTCTTCAATGTCAAATTTCATGGTCAGTCTAAGGTCAAGTGTCAGATTGTCTTACTGCCTTTCTTTGCCTAGTGCTTCATGATTTCAGAGGAAACCTACACTTCCCTGCTTCCGCTACCCCACACAGCACACCAGACAAAAAGACATTTGCAGAATCATCAACTTTTAATGATTCTGCTGAAATTGGCCTCCTCGGAGGGCCTAATGGAGAATGTGTGTCTGCTTTGAGATTCACAATTGT
>CM052437.1:67019087-67034723 GCA_028533085.1 Varecia variegata | reverse complement strand
TGGGGTGTGTAGGGCATGGCACAGGGTATATCTTGTAATGAGGGTGTGGGGAAGAGGTTGTGTGAGACAGGAATGGTGGGATGTATTTTGTCGTGCCCTGATTCAATTGGGTGAGGTTACATAAATAGTCATCTTGTGGTTTAAAAGTCCACAAGCAGTTTGGATTGTCTAAAGCGAGGTCTGGTAAACTACTGTCTGGGACAAATCTGTCTGTTTGTATAAATAAAGTTTTATTGGAACACAGCCACACTCCTTCATTTACATGTTGTGTAGGGCCACCTTTGCATTACAACAGGGTTGAGTAGTCCTGACAGACTGTATGGCTTCCAAAGCCTAAAATATTTACTGTCTGGCTTTTTACAGAAAAAGGCTGCTGATCCCTGGTCTAAGGCAGCAGTTCTCAAAGTGAGGCCCATGGAACCTTGAGGGATACCTGAGACCCTTTCCAAAGGTCTGTGAGGTCAAAATTATTTTCATAATAAAAGTAAGACATTTGCTTATTTTTTTTCACTGTGTGCCAAGTGCACTGGTGGTACAATAGCTATGATGGGTAAAATTGCTGGTCTTTTAGCATGAATCAAAGCAGCATTATTAAATTGTTCTAGCAATCATATTCTTCACTACCATGCACTCCCGGTAAGAAAAAGAAAAAAAAGCCAGTTTCGCTGAAGAGCATCCTTGTTGAAGCAGTAAAAATTATTAATTTTATCAAATCTCATCCCTTGAGTGTGCAACACTCTGTGTGATGAAGTGGGAAGTACACAGAAAGCACTTCTTCCGCATCACTGTTGCCTCAAAGAAAAGCACTTTGGTGATTGTTTGAATTATTAGCTGAATTAGTATTTTTCTCTCAGAGCACCATTTCTGCTTGCAAGGATGATTAGCAGATAAACTATGTCTATTGAGATTCAGGTACTTGACAAACATTTTCTTGAAATTGAAGGAAGTGAGCCTGTCACTTCAAGGAAAAGTATTGACAGTATTTGTTGCCAATCATACAATTTGAGCATTCATGTGAAAATTAGAATTTTGGAAAACTTGTATCTGTCACCGTAAGCTTGACAGCTTCTCAATACATAAAATACTTTTCTGATGGTATCAGTGATGATATTAATAAATGGAACTTTTGATACTGTATAATGACATATGTCAACATTTGGAAGATCACAGTCAACAACATTTTTGAGATAACTAATGTATGATAACCCCAAAATCATGCATGGTAAAAGATCCCCACAGTATGGATTTTAATGTAACAGACTATGAAAATTCATTGATATGGTTTCAGATTCCACATTATAAAGAACCTTTAAGAAACTACTACTTGTTGAGTTTTGGAGTTATATTGAAGAATAGCCACAATTATGTAAAATGGTTATTAAAATACTTCTCCCTTTTCAACTTCATATCTAATTGAGGCTGGATTTTCTTCATACACATCAACCAAGGCAACATATTCCAACAGATTCAATACACAAGCAGGTTGATTGAGACATTAAAGACATTTGCAGAAACGTAAAGCAACGCTACTACTCTTACAAAATATGTTTTGATTGGGAAAATATAATTATTTTCATTGTTATTTTTAAATGAACAAATATGTTAACATTTTATCGGATTTAATTTTAACATGGTAAATCTCAATAGAGAATCCATATAAAACAAAAACTCTTGGCCGGGCGTGGTGGCTCACACCTGTAATCCTAGCACTCTGGGAGGCCGAGGCGGGTGGATCGCTCAGGGTCAGGAGTTCGAGACCAGCCTGAGCAAGAGCAAGACCCCGTCTCTACTAAAAATAGAAAGAAATTATCTGGCCAACTAAAATATATATAGAAAAAATTAGCCAGGCATGGTGGCGCATGCCTGTAGTCCCAGCTACCCGGGAGGCTGAGGCAGTAGGATCGCTTAAGCCCAGGAGTTTGAGGTTGCTGTGAGCTAGGCCCGGCACTCACTCTAGCCCGGGCAACAAAGCAAGACTCTGTCTCAAAAAAAAGAAAAAAAAAACTCTTTGGGATCCTCAATTATTTTTAAGAGAATAAAAGTTTCCTGAGACCAATTAATTTGAGAACTGCTAGTCTAAGGTATGGGATTTGGAAATCTGCAGACATTTAGAAGATATTTGGAAGATGGACGCACTGCACAGTCCACAAATGCTTGGGCAGCGCTCAATTTTGAATATCACTAGGCTTTGTGTGCTACACTCTGTGCCAAGCCTTTATGGTCATTTTCTTGCTCCAAATGACCTTCTGAAGTTGGTACCATTAAACCTGCTACTTTCAAATGTGGAAACTGAGACGCAGATCTCAGTTCATGAAGTTGGTAACCGGAGCAGGCACTCAGACCCAGCCAGCCAGACTCCAACCCCGTGCCCTAGTGCCACCCAGGCTGTCCTGGAGACTTGGCCGTTTTCCTTATTTCCTTTCCCAGTACACTGAGATGGCTCATGAAGATCCCGTCTCACTATCACCCTACAACTGCAAAGGACCTGCACAGTAGCTCTTGTTCAATTATCTTTGGTCATGCTGAATGAGTTCCAACACAAATAAAGACCAAGATGGTCACAGAGGTCAAAATTATCTCCAACAGGGAAATGAAAACAATACCTGCTTAGTTCTTCATTTGTTTTTCCCGTATGAGTTCATCATGCACAATTTACAACTTATAGCTGGTTTCAGTTCTGTCATTGCCGTTTAGTGACAGAAAGGACACTTCCAGTTCTCTTCAGCAGGAGTCTTTCGCCACTGCATGAAGAGAATGTGTGTTCACAACTATCTATATTCACAGGTTTGGTCTTTTTCATTGGAAGGATTTAAGAATGCTGGAAGCTAATGTCATGTCAGATGTGTCCTGTTGAAGTAACCGAAAGGCTAAAATAAAAGTTTCATTGAAGACGGTGAAAGTAGAACCAGCTTTATGCTTAAAAATCCGCAAAAGAAAGATTAATCCTTTAAAACAAAACTTTTCTCCCCATTCTCAATACAGGTAAGAAGAGGCAGGGGGTGGGGGGCCAGTAGAACGGCTCCCTTCTTTATGCTGTCAATCCCCCTGCCCACAAGGGAGGATTATTTCTGTTGTCCGGGTGAAGAAACTGAGTCTCGGAGAGGTCAACAACTTGCCCAAATTAATCAAGTGAGCAAAAGAGAAACTCTTCCCCTTCCAGCCTGAAGCCTTCTCAAGGGCAGGGCTGGTGCGGGCACAGCACACAGGAGGGCGTGGCAGGTGTTTGCGGGGCTGCACCAGGGATCCCAACAGGTGAGTCTGATTCTGCAGCCTGTGCTTACCTCCCTGGCTTACGACTATTCTGACAGGCTTGGTCACGTCTATTGAATGACTTGAATGGAGAAGTCCTACGTGCTTGATAACTGCATGTGGAGTATGGAAGGGCCTCAGGGAGAGTGGGAGTGGGAAGAATTTTCTGAGGCTCACATTTGCACAGGAAACCCAAATGTTTCCACTGAAGCTGCCTCATTCCTTTTTGCCTCTCCCAGTTTTCCTGAAAAAACCACTTGGGAGGGATGAGAAACAGACCAAATGCAAGAGCCATTAGATAGCACCACCAGGAGAGTGAGAATGTTCTGCCTCGTGCTTCATAGTGTTCCACATGGAGAGTGGATTGAAGCTGCTGTCGGCAACCTGTGTCAACAACCTAGAAAGGAGACGGCCCAAGTCTCAGGAGGCAGAACACAGGAGATCATCTGGCATTCCTTTCAGTTTAGGAAATGGGAGAGATTTCAGAAAGAACACACAGGCAGATGTCTGAGTTAAAAGTAACAAATTCTGGCCAGGTGTGGTGGCTCACGCCTATGACCCCAGCACTCTGGAGGCTGATGTGGGAGGCTCACTTGAGGCCATGAGTTCAAGACCAGCCTGGACGATAGCAAGACCTCATCTCTACAGAAAATTTAAAAAAGATAGCCAGGCATGGTGGCCCACACCTATAGTCCCAGCTACTTGGGAGTCTGAGGCAGGAGTCCACAGACTGAAGCCCAGGAGTTTGAGGTCTCAGTGAGCTATGATGACGCCACTGCACTCTAGCCCGGGCACAAGACCCTGTCTCAAAAAAAAAGAATAATAAAAATAAAAAGAACAAATTCCAGTCACATACTTACAGTGGTTGTTTTCCCTCTTTTAATAATTTTTTTCCATCCTAAAAATACATGTGTATTTGGAAGTCACAAAGAGAGAAAAAAGTATCCATCTAAAGACAACCACTATTTACAACTTCAAGTATGTGTGTCTATATGTATATACAGTATGCATTATAACATATATACATATATGCACATACGTAATATTATATACCAGATTTTGCTTTTTACATTTAGCATTATGCCATAGGAATATTGCCACATTATTTTTTTAACTTTTTATTTTGAAATCATCACAGATTCACAGGAAGTCATTTCAAAAATATATGGGGAGTTCCCACGTACTCTTCCCCGTTTCCCTCGATGGTAATGTCCTGTGAAACTGTCAGGTTTCGGTATGAAAATGTCGGTTCTTAGTGCACTCATGGCTGAAGAATGGCCAGACGCACCAAAGTTAGGCAAGCACAAAAATGAGGTTTATTGAGGAGAGAAAGATAAGATTAGAGGGCAAGAGCACAATACAGGTTTACAGAGCATCATACATGTGCCACAGATGACGACCAGACCCATCGTTGGAGCAAAGGGAGAGCAAAAGGAAGGGCAAAAAAGGGACGGGTTATGCTCTGCGTTTTGTTTTATAGTGCCCAGATTGGGACCTCCCTTGGGGTTCAGAGATCGCCATGGAACCTCTTTGATTAGACAGTTGGGAGTTGCATGACCTGAGTCTTACTACCCATGCGGGGTGTTCTAGGCCAATTTCCAGGCTCTGTGGTGCTAATGTGGCTTGGCTCGTGGGCTAGAGAGTCCTCTGCATTCTTTTGCAGCTGGTGCACTGAGTTAGGATTGGCAGATTCATAGGGTAGTCCCTCCTCCCCCAGGTGTAGAGAGGATTAGGGTGGGGCAACTGTACCAAGGCAAAGTGCCCACTTTCGTCCCTAGGAGACCTGGAATCCCTCACTCTCTACGGAACAGAACCACAAACAGGGAACAGGCAATGTTACAATGTATGCAGCGTGGTTCTCCCCATGTGTAACTTTGGCATGAGCTATCTCTATGGTTGTCTTCTTTACTTTTGTTTTGAACTTCCTGGGATTCTTGCAGCCAACTGAAGAAACTGAAACATTTCCTTGCCTCATACCAAGTTACTGCTTACACTTCAAGCTACCTTTGAAAGAGAAATCCCTTGTTTTAGTAATGCCCAGGAAAGAGAATGTTGGAAGGAGAGCATGAGAATTTCTACAAAAGGATGAAGGCAGAATAAAGAAGCAAACATCAGGCAAGATTATAGCTTAGGTACAAAAGCCGAATAACCTTGGTGACCTGCAACTCAGCAAGGAAGCAACAAATGATCAAGAAAGTTTCTCAAGCAGCCAAAGGAGTGCCACAAAATCAAGTTTCCAGCAGCCACGAGACCTATCTGACTTCATCACTCTCATTTGAGCCCCATTCTAGAAAGTGAGCTGCTCAGCCCTCTTAGCTCTGAGGAGCAAACTGCAAGGTTTGCAACAACCCAACAGCAATGAAAGAACTAGAAAAACTATAAAAGGTAGACACAAGAATTTTAAAGTATAGCAATCAAAGGTCATTTTGTGTGGGGCAAATAGTTCCCTATGCCTCCTCGGCTTCATTTAGTGAGATAATAGCAATTTCTAACCCATCAAATCAATATCTATCTCCTGAATAGCTTTTGAATAGCACATGACTGGTTAATATTTTTCACTGGCATGGCTTTATTCTGTTTTAAAAATAGTATGGGGGCCGGGTGTGGTGGCTCACGCCTGTAATCCTAGCACTCCGGGAGGCTAAGGCAGACGGATTGTTTGAGCTCAGGAGTTCGAGACCAGCCTGAGCAAGAGCGAGACCCCGTTCTACTAAAAATAGAAGAAATTATATGGACAGCTAAAAAAATATATATAGAAAAAATTAGCCAGGCATGGTGGCGCATGCCTGTAGTCCCAGCTACTCGGGAGGCTGAGGCAAGAGGATTGCTTGAGCCCAGGAGTTTGAGGTTGCTGTGAGCTAGGCTGACGCCATGGCACGCTAGCCCGGGCAACAGAGCCAGACTCTGTCTCAAAAAATAAAAATAAAAATAAAAAAATAGTATGGGGGGTAGCGGGCGGGGCTCACAAAAAAAGAAAAAAATAGTATGAGCTAAGATGTTATTAAAAACTTGGATGCTTATACTGCACTTATTTTATGTTGTATTTCAGAAGGTTAAAATTTTGTATTTTGTAAAATGTCTGAAAAGGAGGCCACAAAGTAATTCCACTTTCTTGCTCTCAAATGCAAGGGTCTGTGAGAAGGCACCTAGCCTCTTGAACTTCTGGGTGTTGTCAAACCCAATTCTCTCTCAAGTACTGCTAATGGAAAAAAAACACCACAAACTCTGTAAAATAATTTAAAGAGGTTTATTCTGAGCCAACGTGTGTGACCATGGCCCAGGGAGCTGTACTAAAGGAGCCTTGAGTAGGTGATTCCAAGGTGGTTGGATTACAGTTTGGTTTTATACATTTTAGGGAGATAGGAATTTGGGGTAAAATCATAAATCAATACATAAAAGGTATACCTTTGTTTGGCCTGAAAAGGTAGTACATCTTAAAGTGGCTTACAGGTGGGTTCAGAGATTTTTTTTTTTTTTTTTTTTTTAGACAGAGTCTTGCTCTGTAACCTGGGTAGAATGCAGGGGTGTCATCAATCATAGCTCACTGAACTCTCAAAGTCCTGGGCTCAAGCATCCTCCTGCCTCAGCCTCCCAAGTAGCTGGGACTACAGGTGTGCACCATTACACCTGGCTAATTTCTTCTGGTTTTAGTGGAGACGGGGGTCTTACTCTTGCTCAGGCTGGTCTTGAACTCCTGAGCTCAAGCAATCCTTTCGCCTCAGCCTCCCAGAGTGCTAGGATTACAGGTGTGAGCCACTGAGCTCAGTCAGGTTCAGTAATTGGTTAAAGAAATAAAGGAGACTTGGAATATTTTAAGTTAAGGAAGTATGTTAATCAGAGACAAGATTTAAGTGATCTGTTGAGCAAATTGATGGCCTGCAGGTGTGACTTAACCTTTGCCCTGCATGGCCTCAGTTAATAATTTAGTATCTTATTGTCACAAAGAGTCTGTTTTGTCAATCTTAGGATCTCTGTTTTAAAGGTAATGCTGGTCAATTGTACCTAAACTCCAAAAGGGAGGGGGTATAACCAGGCATGTCTAACCTCTTTTCCTTTCATGGACATGGCTGGGAACTCAGTTTTAAGGTTTCTGGGGTCTCCATGGCCAAGAGGGGGTCTGCTTAGTTGGCAGGGGGGCTTAGGATTTTATTTTTGCTTTATAATACCAAATGCCCAAATACATTTACTGGGATGCAGGAGTCTTACTTAAGTAATGTTTTTTGCTGATGTAAAGAGCAACATTTTGATTCAAGTCTGGGGAGACAGAATACCAATTTGGGAAATTTTGGCTCCAGTAATGTCCAATTTGCTGTGAGAGGTAAACACATTCTAAGCTAATGTTCTTAAAAGCAACTTATGAATTTCTCCTTAAAAATATTTATAAAAACGCTGTTTTAGGAAAAGCTGTTCTATCACATGGCATAGATTAAATGTACAGATGTTATCTTAAACTTTTTTCTTTTTTAGAGACAGGGTCTCACTCTGTCACCCAGGTTGGAGTGTAGTAGCAAGATCATAGCTCACTGTAACCTTGAACTCCTGGGCTCAAGTGATCCTTCTGCCTCAGCCTTCCCGGTAGCTACAGGTGCCGGCCATTACACTTGGCTAATTTTATTTTTTTGTAGAGATGGGATCGGTGTCTCACCATGTTGTCCAGGCTGGTGTCAAACTCCAGGTGTTAAGCAGTCTTCCCACCTTGGCCTCCCAAAGTTCAGGGATTCCAGACCTGAGCCATTGCACCCGGCCTTTTTAAAAACTATTAATTAAGGAGTTTCCCTGTAGATTTGAATACTCAATGCCAGCAGTTATTCACATCAATATTTTAATATTTAATATCAAGATAGTTAATACTATCAACAGAAAACAACCCAAACTCTATAAAATAAAGAGGTTTATTCTGAGCTGAACATGTGCAGCCATGCCCAGGAGAGCCACGCCCAAGAAACCTTGAGCGAGTGGTCTCACTGCAGTTGGGTCACATAGTTTGGTTTTGCACATTTCAGGGAGATAGAAAATACACATAAAGGCATAAAGCAACACATGGAAGATGTACATTGGTTTGGTCTGAAAAGGCAGGACATCTCGAAGCAGGGAATTACAGGTTATAGGTAGGTTTAAAGATTCTTTGATTGGTAATTGGTTAAAAAAGTTGTAACAGAAGGAATGGCCTAGAAAAATATTTTCTGTCTCTAAAGCCTGCACCCCTGCTTCAGGCCAGTGGGTGGGAGGGGCAGGGTAATGTCTTGTTTATTTGTGCAACAGAAGATGGCCCAGCCCGACCTGGTAAAGAGAGATCCTGGGTTGTGGAGGTCACGAGATTGTGTTCAGCTGAGATCAGATGATGAGCATTATCAACTGTAGTTGAACAGTAATTGCCTGAAGCTGAGAACCCATCCTTTAAAAGCTCTGTATTTCTGTGAATGTTCAGGAAATTTGGGATTTTGAAATGAGGTCTGCCATTTTTCCTCCTTTGTCGACAAAGGAAACTCTCTTTCCTTTCTCCTCAAACCGCTTGTCCTCATTCTTCTTCGGCCTGGTGGACAAGTGCCGAGTCTTCGGTAACATAAATGAAGCTTTGTCTAAAGGCTTAGACTGTTTTAAGATGAAAAAGTCTGTTAATCAGAGACAAGCCACCTGACCTACACCCAGACTCAAGTGATTAGTTAAGTAAATTGATGACCTAATAGCCTTAGGCCTGTTAACAAGTTACAAAGGCTAGCTCCAAGGGAGGCGGCATGACCAGGCATGTCTGACCTCTCTTCTCATGGCCAGCAACTCAGCTTTTAGGCATTTCTGGAGTCCCGTTGGCCAAGAGAGCGTCCATTCAGTCAGCTGGGGGGCTTAAGATTTTATTTAGTTCACAATAGAAAAATTGGTACATATTTACCTGTTTAGAATGCTAGTTCAACTTGTTCTAATGAGTAAGAGAGAAAAGGCAATAGCATTCCCTGAGTGACTGCTACGTGCACAAGCTCCACTTGTGTACCCCAGTTAGTCTTTACAGTGATTCTGTCCACCTAAAAAAAGGAGGCTGAGGCACAAAATACAATGTAAAGAGTTTATTCAGGCCAAAGTGAGGACAGCTGCTTGGAAGACTCAGACTCAAGTAAGCTTGGATGTGACCTCCCTTTGGCCTTTGTTACAAACAGGTTTTTGCTTTTTTTTTTTTTGTCGCTTGGGCTAAAGCTGGAGTGCAGTGGTGTGATTCTGGCTCACTGCAACCTCAAACTCCTGGGCTCAAGCAATCCTCCTTCAGCCTCCCGAGTATCTGGGACTACAGGCACTTGTCACCACACCTGGCTAACGTTTCTTTTTTTTTTTTTTTTTTTGAGACAGAGTCTCGCTCTGTTGCCCGGGCTAGAGTGCCGTGGCATCAGCCTAGCTCACAGCAACCTCAAACTCCTGGGCTTAAGCAATCCTTCTGTCTCAGCCTCCTGAGTAGCTGGGACTACAGGCATGCGCCACCATGCCTGGCTAATTTTTTCTATATATATTTTTAGCTGTCCAAATCATTTCTTTCTATTTTTAGTAGAGACGGAGTCTCGCTTTTGCTCAGGCTGGTCTCGAACTCCTGACCTCGAGCGATCCACCTGCCTCGGCCTCCCAGAGTGCTAGGATTACAGGCGTGAGCCACGGCGCCCCGGCCTAATGTTTCTATTTTTTGTAAAGACCGGGTCTTGCTCTTCTTCAGGATGATCTTAACTCCTGGCCTCAAGCGATCCTTGAGTGCTAGGATCACAGATGTGAGCCACTGCACCTGGCCACTAACAGGTTTTTAAAGGCAAAAAAAGAAAAAAAGGAAAAACAAACAACAACAAAATAAAGGCAAAAAGGGGGACAGGGAGTGGGCTGATACAGTTGTTTGTCAGGAATTCTCCTAGGTTTACAGAAATAACATTGAGTAATGCTTGGCTATACATTGTTAAGCTATAGGGTGTGGGTTAGAGTGTCCGGTGGGGCATTGTTAGGTTAATTTATAGCTACTCCTCACAATAACAAGCAGTTTCAAGAAATGAATACATAGTTCAAGGGGGGAAGTAGAATGTGATTGCTGTCTCGTTTTTAACATCTCTTTGGGCCTGATAATTTAAAGTGACTAGCATTCCTAGAATAAAAGTTCTTTTCTTCCCCCCCCCCAGGTAGATTTTTTTTTTTTGAGATTGGGTCCTCACCCTGTACCCCCCATCCTGCCTCCTGGGGCTAAAGTCATCATAACTCATTGCAACCTTAAACTCCAGGATCAAATGATCCTTCTGCCTCAGTCTCTGGAGTGGCTGGGACATGCCACCACTGTTTTTGGATTGGCCGGCGCCAGAGAAAGAAAGACGAACAGAGTTGAGAGGGTTTTAAAGTAAAGAGGCTTTATTGGAGTGCTCCTGGGTGAGGGTAACAGGTCCCAAGAGAGGGGCCTGGGTGAGGTTTTGGGGGGCGGGGTGGGGGGGGGGAGAGAGAGACCTGAGAAGTCGCCCCGCCCAGAAGTCTGAGTGGGTTTATATATGTTTTTTAGGGCTGGGGGGGTGGGGGTTTCTTTGGTGGAAAGATTTATGGGGAAAGCAAGGAATTTTCCGTTGCAGTTTTAGGGCAGGTGTGGAGAAATAGGAGGGGCTGGACTCCAGGAATATGGGTGGACTCCAGGAATCGTGAGGGACTTCAGGAGCCGAGACCCTTGTCAGGATAACCATCCAGGTGTGGTTATTCTTTTAACTCAGGTGGGCCTAGCAGGCATTGTTCTAGGCAGGTCTCGTGGGCTTTTTCTTTTTTTTCATTAGGGAGGGGAGGGGTGCCTGCCACCAGCCTTACAACCATGTCCAGCTATTTTTTTTTTTCTTTTTTGGTAGATATGGGGGTCTCACTATGTTTCTCAGGCTGGCCTCAAACTCCTGGCCTCAAGTGATCCTCCCACCTCAGCCTCCTGAAATGCTGGGGTTACTGGCCTGAGCCACTGTGTCTGGCCTCCATGAGGTACATTTTAATTCTCATTTTACAAATAAGGAAGCTAAGGCTCAGAGGGGTTATACAACCTTCCTGAAGACGCATAGCTAATAGATGGCAGAATTGGAATTTTAATCTAGGTAGAATGTTTTGATTTTTATGGTAAACTTAATGATCAGGATGAGCTGATTCTCTAGCAGAGGTTCTAGATTGCATGATAGTGATGGCAGCACTGACCAAGAGGCCACCAACCTCCTCTAAGTATTGAGGGCAGGGCTTGATCTCTTGGGTTCACTGCCTTTCAGCAAAACAGAATTTGTTAAATGATCAAATGCTGGTGGGGAGCCTGAGGGCACAGATGAAGTAAGTGTGAAGAATTACCAAGACATACTGTAAGGACAGCTTAGGGCCTTTGCTGGGTGAATAGCGTACCCCAAAATTCCTGTTCAACTGGAACCTCAAAGTGTGACCTTATTTGGAAATAGGGTCTTTGCACATCTAATTAGTTCTGATGATACCATACTGGATTAGGGCGGGCCCTAAGTACAATGACTGGTGTCCTTATAAGAAGGCCATGTGGAGACACAGAGGAGATGTACACAGGGTCCATGTGACAACAGAAGCAGAGATTGGGATGGTGCACCTACAAGCCAGGGGATGCCGAGGATTGAGGGTAAACACCAGCAGCTGGGAAGAGACAGGGAAAGATTCTTTCCTGGAGCATTCAGAGGGAGAAGGCAGTGTTGACACCTTGATTTCAGAGGTTTAGCCTCCAGAATTTGCCAGAGAATCAGTTTTTGTTGTGTTAAACCACCCAGATTGTGGTTATTTGTGGAAGGAACAAAAGGCCTGAGAGTTGGTTTCCAGGAACATGGAGGAAACTCTGGATATCATGTTAATTTTGAAAATGTTCCCACAGAAGGAAAAGTATTTAGTTCTTTATTTTTTGGCTAACATATAATGTTCAAATATTTTGAAACATGTTGGAAAAACTAAACAATATCAGTATTATTACATTAAGTTTTAATACTAATTAGTATAATTAGTGTTATTAAACATAATAGTATTGTAGGGTAACTGCTGTAACAGAAGACCCCACAATGTAAAATGGCTCAAAATGTATTATAATAAAAAAAATTAATGAGAGTACTTTCAAGCTAATTTGAATCAGTTTCCCAAGTTACCAAATTATATTTGCTGTACTTAGGAATGTTAACTGGCAGGATCTTTCCAGAGGGCAATCTAGCAGTAAATTGAAGAAGCCTTTGAAATACAGCAGACATCATGCCGGTTGACCCAGCAATTTCTCTTCCTTAAATTCTCCTTAAGAATTAAGGTATGCCTAACCAGAACGGTTGTACCCCCATAATAAGCTATAAAAAAAAAAAAAACTCTGAGAAAGGAAAAAAAAAAGAATTAAGGTATGCCTTCTGATCAGTGGGGAAAATAAATAAATAAATAAATAAAATTAAGGTAGCGCTTAACTAGATAATTTTTTTTTCCTCCAATTTTAGAACATTTTTATTACCCCAAAAAGAAACCCCGTAAACGAGTCCTTCCTCATTCTGTCTCAAATCCCCCTCTCCTAACCCCACCCTCAGCCGTAGGTAACAACTCTATAGATTTGCCTATTCTGGACATTTTGTATAAATGTAATTATACCATATGTGCACTTTTATGATTGACTTTACACTTAGCCGCCGGCATTGTTAAGCGCAGACCGGGTTTCCCAAACTTGCGTGGTGGGAGTCGCTGGTGAAATTCCTGTAGGTTTCTGGGGGTTTAGGGGAGGGGCCGGGCAAGTGTGGGTAATGCCACTCGGTAGTTCTCAGCCCAGAGTGCGCGTCAGAGTCACCTGGGGAGGTGTTTCCTTTCTTATTACCTGAATCAGAACCTCGGGGGGTGGGGCCAGGTGCTAGTTATTTGTAAAGGTTCCCCACCAGATTCTAATGCTCTGTCTGGGCCCAGACTAAGCCCCCTAGCTGCAGGCTAAAAGTGGCACCGAAAACAACTTTGTAAATGAATATTTATTGGTAACATTTTCTAGAAATCGTAAAAGAAAATAATCATGCACAAGAGCTCACAAGCAATATGATTCCACTTTTACTAAAAGGAGTGTAAGATCAGAAATTAACATTGGTTATGAGAAATGTGTGGCGTCTTCATTTATTTGCATTTACGGTATTTTCACCATGAACAGTCATGGATGTAATATTAGGGAAACTATTTAGCATCTAAGATCCATTTTTCCAAACAACAATGTAGCCAACGTTTACTGGGACCGTCTGGTGCCAGACACTGCCCTGGAGCCTGCTAAGGAGTCCGCTTTCGCTAACCGTGGCGCCGGGCTGGCGGGCCCCGGCCCTGGGCAGAGCAAGCCCCGGAGCCGGCCGGCCCGCCCCCGCCCCCGGAGACCCCGCCCCCACTTCCGGCCGCTTCACCCCGCCCACGTCGCCTCTGAGGATTTTCTCTCTGGCCTCGCTCCAGCAGCCTCGCTTTCGCTTGTCGCTGTCCCTCTCCTCCGCGGTTTGGCTTCCCCGCCGTGTTTTGTTTGCGACGCTGTCGTGTAACAGCGCGCTTTACGGCCGCGGGGACGGAGCGAGCCGGCGCCAGGGCCACTCCGGCCGGGAAGCAGGGCAGGCGAGCGAGGTTGATGCCCGGCGGCGGGGCGAGCGCGGCGTCTGGCCGGCTTCTCACCGCCGCAGAGCAAAGGGGGGCCCGGGAAGCGGGAGGGTCGGCGTCCAGGAGCGGCCCGGGGGGCTCCGGCGGCGGCAGAGGCGGAGCAGGCGGTCCCGGGCCGGGGAGCGGAGGCCCGGGGGGCCCCGCGGGCAGGATGAGCCTGACCCCGAAGGAGCTCTCAAGCCTGCTGAGCATCATCTCGGAGGAGGCAGGCGGCGGCAGCACCTTCGAGGGCCTGTCCACCGCCTTCCACCACTACTTCAGCAAGGCCGACCACTTCCGCCTGGGCTCGGTGCTGGTCATGCTGCTGCAGCAGCCAGACCTGCTGCCCAGCGCGGCGCAGCGCCTCACCGCGCTCTACCTGCTCTGGGAGATGTACCGCACCGAGCCGCTCGCCGCCAACCCCTTCGCCGCCAGCTTCGCGCACCTGCTTAACCCTGCGCCTCCCGCCCGCGGCGGCCAGGAGCCTGACCGGCCACCGCTCTCAGGTACCTTCCGGAGCTAGGTGTGCGGTGTGGATTTGGCTAGATTCGGCGGTTTTCCATTTGTGCTTCTGGGAACTCACCCGCAAGGGAATTTCTCGCAAGGGAAAGTAACTCCTTTTGAAATGATCATCCCGTTTCTCTTCCACCCCACCCTCCCGTTAACTCTAAAGTATGGAGAGATGGTAGTTTCATTAGAAGTTCATGGCACCGAAAATTATTTTTGTATACAAGTCACCAAATAATGCAGTGTAGCGCTTGACATTTTTAGTGTCTCAAATACGTATGTTCATCTAAAGCCCATCTGGGGAAGTTACAACTAATACACTGGATCTGCAGCCGGTTTTAAGTATCAGAGAAGTACATAGAAGTCAATATTAAAGCCCCAAATAAGTTGTTTGGGAGGAAATATACGTTAAACACTATTTAAGGATTTTGCAGCCATCTTCCTTGGTCTGTTAGGTGTCCGTGGATCATGTGATGGGGGCAGAGGATAGAAGGTAGTCTCAAACTCACTGGGTTAGAAAACGCATGAGTACTGGACATTATGCGGAGTCTGCATTTTTGTCGTTGTTTTTAAGCTCAGGCAGCAGATGCTTTATGAGGACGTACTTTGGGAGAAGACTTGCAGCCAGAAGATGAGAAAGACACACAGGGGATGGTGTTAAGTGGACGTAAAGGACTTAGGGACTAGTGTAGTGGGAGAAGCACGTAGTTAGGCATGGGAGACAACTTGATCTTACAGTCCTTAACCAGTGGGAGAAAGGGCAAATTGCTCTGTAGGTAGGGCCTGCTATACAGTGAGTCAAGGTTAAGGCAGTAGATTTTGAGGGGTCTTTTCATGGCACAGGAGGGCTTCTACATTTTAAGCTAGTTAGTGTGCATGTCTGTCAACCCATCTGGATTTAAAGCTTGCTCAGATTGTTCTCCTGCAATTGTCTAAGAAGGGCAACTTTTGTGTTGGACTGAGATGCCCTTAGAGTACAGGTCCCTAACCTTGGTTTCAGTAAGTTTGACAGCCCAGACAGTGAATGTAAGACATAAATGTACGGTCAAAACCCAACACCTAGGGTGCTCAAATTAGATGATTGAGACAGTGTAGGATTTGGGTAAGAGGACCCTGTGGATTCTGAAGGGCAGGTTAGGCAAAGGAACGGTGACTTATATAATGTCATTCTAAAAAACGGTCTAAACCTGCAGCCAGTCCACAGACTGCATGGTAAACACAAATTTGCCAAGGGAGGGGAGGCAGATGTCAGGGAAGGAATCCATGGTGGGTTTTTTTTTTTTTTTT
>CM052437.1:67007680-67018587 GCA_028533085.1 Varecia variegata | reverse complement strand
CTCACTCTTGCTCAGGCTGGTCTTGAACTCCTGACTCCAATCCTCCTGAGTTGGCCTCCCAGAGTGCTAGGATTACAGGCGCGAGCCACCACGTCCAGCCTTAATGGGTGTATTTAAGCTTTTCAGATGATTCTGAGCAGAGTCGGGATTGAGAATGTATCCGGAAGTAAGAAAGATGGCTTCCCTGCACTCAGGAAGCTTGCAGTCTGATTGGGGAGAAATAAACATAGCCATAACACAGGGTGGCAAGGGCTGTACTAGATGTTGCATATAAAATGCTGGGTAGCACAGAGGAAGGAACGGACCTGTGGAGCTGGAGAGATTTGCAGAGGGAGTGATATTTTTGCTGGATATTGGTTAGGGATAGGGGTGGGAGGCAAGGGTGTGACTCTGTCAGGTATTTTTGAAGAACTGGGTGTAGAAGTTGAGGGATTTTTGTGCAAGTGGAGTGTAGGGCACATGGATGGGGGGGAGTTTGAGATGAGATTGGGGAGATGAATTGGGACCAGATTATGAAGGGTCTTATAGTGATGTAGAAGTTTGGGTTTAATTCTTTCGTTAAACAGGTTAAGTGGTGTGATCAGACTTGTACTCTAGAAATATAACTAAGTGGTGAGAGAGAGTGTGGAATATGGGGGGTAGGTAGGCAGGGGTCAAAGCTGGGAGCTGGGGAAATCAGGAAGTCTGTCCTGGAGTCCAGGCAAGAGAGAGGAGAAGAGTGGGGATGGAGCTGAGGGAATGCAGCCTGGTGACTGCTGTGGTTGGAGATGAGGCTTGGTGAGCATTTGCATATGGGACAAAAGGGAAAGAACATTCAGTATTTGGGAATTTTGTAGCTGCATTATGTATTGAATCAGGTATATGAAGTGTATTTGCATTGCTACTGATTGCTTTCTTTCATTTATTCAACTTCTACACAGTGGTTCCAGAGAAGAAGGAAAAGCATTTCTGAGTGCTATAGTTTTTACTGGCCTTGGACTTTGCAATAGTTGAGGCACTTTAGAAAATGAAGTTCTTGGCTGGGTATGGTGGCTCAAGACTGTAATCCTAGCATTTTGGGAGGCTGAGGTGAGAGAATTGCTTGAGGCTGGGAGTTTGAGACCATCCTGAGCAACACAGTTCATAAATGTGTATATTTGGTTAATCAAAAGTTAATTATAATTTAATCCTTCAATATACATGTGGGTTGAAGTGGCAAGTAGGAAATGATGATTTTTACCAGCTTCAAGTTAATTTTTAAAAGTAACCATTGGAGAAATCGTTATACATTTTTGTTTACAGGATTTTTACCTCCTATAACTCCACCAGAAAAGTTTTTTCTTTCCCAGCTGATGCTGGCACCCCCAAGGGAACTCTTCAAGAAGACGCCTCGCCAGATTGCATTGATGGAAGTTGGAAGCATGGGCCAGTCTGTGGACATCAGCGGGCTTCAATTAGCCTTGGCCGGTAAGGAGGACTCAGTGGTTTGGGGATTCTTGTGTGATCATAAAAGGCCTCTTTTGTTGAGGTTCTCTACTTATAATGTGGGTCTTTGTGACTGTGATAAGAGGTAAGTATATTCCATAAAAAGAAGTAGTTTCAACAATTAATTGATCACAGCCAGTTACAGATTCCTTTGTTCCTTCTCCACTCCCACTGCTTCACTTGACTAGCCTTTAAAAAAAAAAAAGTAGTTTCAGTATTGGATCCTTAACGGAAGTCTTCATTTTTGGATGCTCATATGGCATATAAATTCATTTTGAGTTTTCACTTGGATTACTTTTCCACCTTTAGAAGAATGCTGGATAAAATTTAGGTGTTTTTTTTTTTTTTTTTTAGACACAGTCTCATTCTGTCACCTGGGCTAGAGTGCCATGGCGTCAGCCTAGCTCACAGCAACCTCAAACTCCTGGGCTCAGGTGATCTTTCTGCCTCAGCCTCCCAAGTAGTTGGGACTAGAGGTGTGCATCACCATGCCTGGCTAATTTTTTCTATATATTTTTAGTTGTCCAGCTAACTTCTTTCTATTTTTAGTAGAGACAGGGTCTCACTCTTGCTCAGGCTGGTCTCGAACTCCTGAGCTCAAATGATCCGCCCGCCTCGGCCTCCCAGAGTGCTAGGATTACAGGCGTGAGCCACCGTACCCTGCCTAGTTTTTTTTTTTTTTTTTTTTAAGTTCTGATTGGGTGACTTAGTGTTTATAAAGGTGTCAGTACTACCCAAAACAATCTACACATTCAATGCAATTCCTGTCAAAATACCAACAATGTTTTTTGCGGAAATAGAAAAATCCATCTTAAAATTCAAGGGAATCTCAAAGGACTCTATGTAGCTGAAACAGTCTTCTCTTGGCATCCTTGTTGAAAGTCAGTTGCCCATACATGTGAGGGTTTCTCTCGGGGCTTTCCACTGGTTTACATGTCTGTGTTTATGCCAGTACCACACTGTTTTGATTACTGTAGCTTTGTACTGAGTTTTAAAATCAATAAATGAGACTTCCAACTTTTTTCTTCTTTTTCAAGATTGTTTTGACATATTCTGTGTTACATATAAAAGCAAATGAATGAGTACTTTTGAAGCAAACAGCCTGTTGTGACAGAAAATAATAGGAGGACCTTCTTGAACTGATGGTCAGAGAGAGGTTCTTTGAGATCTGAAGGGTAAGAGGGAGGCACTTTTTGCTTGCCTGCTCTAAGCATGGTCTTATCACTCGAGAGTGATTCATTAGATTGAAGGTACACAAAAGTACCTATTAGCCACTAGTGCCATATATAATAATAATAGAAATAAAATGATTATTTGCTTAACCAAAGGTAATTTGAAAACTGGATACAGAAGTAATGTATATTCTGTTGATTTTAGCTTGGTATTTGATAAAGTGAGAATCAAATCTAACTTCCCTTTCTACTTTGGATGACTGAATCAGCCTGTGAGAAAGTTGTGAAGTATATAAAGTACAGAAAGAAATCCATGCCTAGAGTAAGAACTGAGAAGTTTGGCAGAGTAGCTACGCTTGCTGCTTGTTGTCCTTTACCCAGATTGGAGATGTCCCAATCCATCCATTTACACAAGTGCAAAAAAAAAAAAGCAAGCACTCCTCTCTGCTCTGGAGCTAGCCGCACAGGTCTTTTCTGTGGGGGCCTGTAATTCAGATGTCTGACAGTGGGGTCCGTGGAACAAGGTGTGTTTATGGATGACGTAGTTTGTATTTTCATAACTTCGAAAAAACAAGCAGACAAGTTTAATCTAAGTGACTCCAAGGGGTAGAGTTTTACCCTATTAACGATGACGGAGTTCATTTCAGAGGCTTTGTTTTATTTATTATTTATTCCTGACAAACACCTACTACTGACTAGTTTACCACATAATTTGCCAATTTGAAATTTTTTCCTACATCTTCGTCCATGGTATGTTATTTAACTTTTTGTACTTCAGCAATCTGAGATGAAAAGATGGCATCACAGGATAATTTTAGTAAGCATTTTTCTTATTAAATGATTGAGGTTGAACATCTTGTCTGTGTCTAATGTCTCCGGCCATTTTTCCATTGGGTTGATGGTCTTTTCTTAATTCTTGTAACTCTTTAATCAGGAATTTAGCCCTCTGTGCTTTAAAATGACAAAATCTGAAACAGGGAATATAAATGATGATACATTTACATGTTAAGGAATTCTAATTTAGTGAACCTGGAGCAGTTGCCATCCGGGTTAAGAAACAGAGTATATTCAGGGCCCAGGGGCTCCCTGTGTGTTTCTCCCGATTGCTGCCACCCCATCACTAACCTGATTTTTGTGATAAACATTCTCAATGTGCTTTATAGTCTCCCTTCCTGTGCATGCCTGTAGTTTTATTTTGCATGCCCTTGGACTTTATATATATATAGAGTCGTACTACATTTATTCTTTTGTACTTTCCTTCTGCTGGGCATTATTTGAGAGATGAATCCATGTTGATGGCATGTCACTGCAGTGGGTACCTTTCATTGCTGTTGTGGTGTATTCATATAGTGGAATACCAAGTTCTTTATCCATTCTGCTATTTTTTTTTTTTTTTTTGAGACACAGTCTGGCTCATGCCTGGGCTAGGGTGCCGTGGCGTCAGCCTAGCTCACAGCAACCTCCAACTCCTGGGCTCAAGGGATCCTCCTGCCTCAGCCTCCCGAGTGGCTAGGACTATAGGCGCACGCCACCATGCCTGGCTAATTTTTTCTATTTTTAGCAGAGACGGGGTTTCACTCTTGCTCAGGCTGGTCTCAAGCTCCTGAACTCAAGCAATCCTCCCACCTCGGCCTCCCAAAGTGCTAGGATTACAGGTGTGAGCCACCATGCCCGGCCCCATTCTGCTATTGATGGATATACTATTGTTATGAGCATTCTTGTACATTCTTTTGGGGCACATGGGAAAGTGTGTGTTGTGGATGGAAAGATATATACATGTAAAACTTTACAAGGTAATGTCAAATTGTTTTCCAAAGTTGTGCCATTTTTCATTCCCAGTAGCAGTGTGTGAGTTACCTTACATCCTCTTCTGCATTTGAGAATGTCAGGTTTGTTAATTTTTGCCATTTTGGTGAGTGTGTAATAGTATCTTGGGTTTTAACTAAATTTTCCCTGGTTCGTAGTGGGATTAAACATTTTTTTTCAGATGATTATTGGCCATTCAAGCCTTTTTTTGTTAAAATCTCTGTTAAAGTCATCAGTCCATTTTTTCCTGTTGTATTCTTTGTTTTTTATTTAATTAATTTGTTGGAACTTAAAAATACATATACAGTAAGTCCTCACTAAACATTGCTGATAGATTCTTGGAAACTGTGACTTTAAGCAAAATGATGTATAGCGGGTCCTTGAATAAGTCCTTTCGTTCAACATTGTTTTATTATAATGTTGATAAGAAAAAAATTGGTTTTATTATACATTTGTGCCACTTAAAGTTGCAGTTTCCAAGAACCTGTTGATGTTAAGTGAGGACTTACTACATACATACACTCTGAAGCTGGCCCTTTGTTTTTATGTGTTGCATATAGCCTTCCCTAATTAGTAGCTTATTTTTTCGCTTTCCTCATGGTGTCCTTAATTTTAAAATGTCTCCTATTTCGATCTTTTTCAGAACGCCAGTCTGAATTGCCAACTCAAAGTAAAGCCAGCTTCCCCAGTATTCTCAGTGACCCAGACCCAGATTCTTCTAATTCTGGATTTGACAGCTCAGTTGCCTCTCAGATCACAGAAGCTTTAGTCAGTGGACCAAAACCACCTATTGAAAGTAGGTATATATAAATTAGTTTTATACTCTTGGTTTTATTCTGTCAGCATCCTCTGGACTTACCAGTTTTTTTGAGACATCTTGTTATTTTCATTGCTACTGAACTTGAATTTAATGTGAAAATTACTAGTATAGTTTCCAGAACATTTAAGAAAATTACACACCAAGTCATTTACTACATATCTATCATAAGCATACCTAAAGATATAAATTCTGATTTTACTGAAATGTAGCTTACTACCTTTTTGCTTTATGCCTCTTTAGTAATCTTATCACTGTCATTATCTCCACTTTAAAGTTTTATCTGCCAGCTCCTAATTTGATTTAATTCAAAGAAAACACCTATTGAATTTGAAATTTTTTGATTTTACAGGCTTCTGTATGGTTTGAGTGATGAAGGCATGTTTTGTGCTTAGAGATAAGAACATGTTTTCCAGATTATAGTGTCACATGAGGTTGAAACTTACACAGTGACTTTTTATACTGTTTGGTTCACAGTAGATCTTTGGCATAAATGGGTGAAATATTTGGTTTCAGCTAGTCCCAAGTGTGACTGAAGGTCTGTGGCATATAATGGTTTCTCTTTAGTATTTGCTCAGGTACAACTTTGGATTGTATAGGCCACCCAGAAGTTATGTAAAAAGCAAAGCACTTGTAATAAGTGAATCTAGCCAAACACCAAACATCCCTGTGTCACAGGAACTTTCTCTTTAGCACATAAGTAGGACTTTTCATACAGTTTAAAAACTTTGTTTTTTGTAAGTGGTCTGAAGAAAGATTCAGATGCTAGTCTTGGTGATGTAAGTGAAGAGACAGTGGAGATGTTTAAGATAAAGTGATGATTCTTGGCCAGAAAATAGACATTTTCAATAAACTAGAGAGCAGACTCTGAATTTGGCAGTGTCTAGGATCCATGATGGAATAAGCCGTCTTCTGCCCTATGTGGAAACCAAAATGAGGTGTGAAGTTGGTTCAGCAGAAGTTGTAGCCAGCATTTATTTCAGTGGGTTTATAACTTAGGGATTAATCTTGTTTTATAAAATAGTTAAGAGTTGAGTTACTTCATTTTCCTGTTGTACTTTTATTGTTTTATGAAAGTGAATATGGTGTTTGTAAATTTAGGGGTTTATGCAAGTCTCCATATTCATTTGAAAATGTCAAAAGTCAACCATACTCTTTTTCTCCTTCCATCTCGTTGCCATGTAATTTGTCTTTTCGGGTATAAGATGCAAAGATAAAACTAGTACAAACCAGTTACCACAAAATAGTGGTAACTAAGAACAGGATGTTTGAGGACAAATAGTATTTCATTTTCCCATCAAAAGACTTACCATTCTAGTGGTTGTATCCTTTTGCTATTGAGGGGTAAAGCTCGAATTCAGAGTTGTCAGATCATGGCCATGCTTTCCTCTCCACTCTCCAGAAATTAATGGATTTGGTCTCTGGCACCATGCTGTTAATGTCCTTTCGTTTCCTTGTTTGTATTCTGAATGAAACCCTGACTTTCTGTGTCATTCCTGCTTCTGTTTTTGAAGCATGACAGTTTTCTCACATTATTTCTATTAAGAGAGGCCTTGGCATGTTCCATTAAGTGAAATGTGGATGAGATGTGTAAAGATGTTAGCTTACTGATAAATGCAGTCAAATATTACTGCTCTTGTTACAGGCCATTTTCGGCCAGAGTTTATCCGCCCCCCGCCTCCGCTCCACGTTTGTGAGGATGAGTTGGCGTGGCTGAATCCCACAGAGCCCGACCACGGCGTTCAGTGGGACAAGTCCATGTGTGTGAAGAACAGCACTGGCGTGGAGATCAAGCGAATAATGGCCAAAGCCTTCAAAAGCCCCTTGTCTTCTCCCCAGCAGACACAGGTGTGTATTTACTGTAAACATTTTCTTATCTTTAATCCAGCAAGAATTTATTTTTGTTTTTTGTGAAGTGATAAAGGAGCAAATAAACTAATACTGTCCACACGAGCCAGAAGTAGGAAGTGGCACAGGTGTATGGATCTCTGGAGCTTTGTTCTGCCCTTTCCCCTTTGGTAAATTTGCTCTGGTGGGGCAAGAAGTCTGATGACTAAAAATGTTTCAACTCTTGTTTGTGATCAGTTTGTCCTGGGAGAAGTGGGATGGCTCTCAGTTTTTGGCACCCTGCTCCTGCTGTGTGCCAGCTGGGCACTAAATTGTTACATTTAAGCTGGACAGTAGCTCTTCTGAGGGTAAGTGGAATTGTTAACATTTGATACAGGAGGAAAATGAGGCCTAGGGAAGGTAAACTAGCCCCCATCCCACAGCTGATTTGTGGTGGACTTGAGGTTAAAAGTAGGCCCCACTGGACAGCTCCCCTCAGGGGAAAAGCAAGGACACCCCTGATCACCTCCCCCCCCCCCCGCCCCCTTTTTAAAATAAGAGACAGGGTCTCACTCTGTCACCCAGGCTAGAGTGCAGTGGTGTGATCATGCCTCACTTTCACCTTGAACTCCTGGGTTCAGGCAATCCTCCCGCCTTGGCCTCCAGAGTAGCTACAGGTGGGACCACAGGGGCACACCACTACACCCAGTTAATTTTTAAGCTTTTTTGTAGAGACACAGTCTTGCTGTGTTGCCCAGGCTAAGGCAAGGATGCTTTTGTAGGAGCTTTCTGGCTGATGAATTTTATTCAGTTTGCATACTTCTAAGTTAGAACTTGTTGGGAGATACTGACATCTCCAAATAATTTTGTCACCAGAAATATTATTTTCGAAGTCAAGTAATTAATGTCTACGTTTGTCCTTCACTTTGCTTATTAGACCAACCTGAAACACAGCCCACTATGGAACATACAAGTGCATAGGGAAAAGATTAGAAAATTTAAAAGAAAAAGTGCTTACTTGGCAGAAAAAGTGTTTGTGGGGATACCTATTTGAATTACAAAGTGTAGGTGTGACTTGAACTGTAAAATTCTGCAAGCTGATGATTTGCAGCAGGTCAGCTGTCCCACTTCCCATTCTGCCCCCTTCTCAGGTATCTCTACCTGGGTGGGACGGGGTGGGACTTTTTGTGAGAATTAGTTTTGGTTATTAAGATTATTTTTGGTTATAACAGATGACAGGAGAAGAAAATCTACAAAGGACTTGATATTGTTACAACTAGACAACATTGAGTCTGGTTTCTTGTCCAGGAAGAGGAATCACTAGCATATTTATAAATTATCTTGAATGTGTTTGCATTTTAGCATCTTCAAAGTTCAAATGTAAATTAAACAATGTCAAAACGTCATGGTATGATGATGGCTGGAAGCCTAGTGAGTGCAATTATGTGCCTGGGCACAGTGGCTTGCGCCTGTAATGCCAGTGACTCACCTGTAATGCCAGTGACTCACCTGTAATGCCAGTGACTCGAGAGGCTGAGGCAGAGGGAGGATCGCTTGAGGCCAGGAGTTTGAGATCAGCCTGGGCAACATAATGAGATCCCATCTCTTAAAAAAAAAAAAAAAAAGCCATGTGTGGTGGCATGTTCCTGTAGTCCTAGCCACTTCGGAAGCTGAGGTGGGAGGATTGCTTGAGCCCAGGAGTTTGAGGCAGCAGTGAGCTGTGATCACACCATTGCACTCCAGCCTCAGCAACAGAGCAAGACCTTGTCCCTCACCCAAAAAACAAAAAAAAAAAACAAAAACAAAAGACATCATGGGGAAGAAATTTATAAACTTGTTTATATGTAAATAACTTTGTAGCTTTTTGTATAAAATACTTGTTTTTGTATGCATGAAAAAATTCTAATGACTCAAGAACCTTTCTCTCTCTGTCTTTAAAAATCTGCTTGTATTTAGCTCCTTGGTGAGTTGGAAAAAGACCCCAAACTTGTTTATCACATTGGCCTCACTCCAGCCAAACTTCCTGATCTTGTGGAAAACAACCCTTTAGTCGCCATAGAAATGTTGCTGAAACTAATGCAATCAAGCCAGATCACTGAGTATTTCTCCGTCCTAGTAAATATGGACATGTCCTTACATTCAATGGAAGTTGTAAATCGGTAAGTTTTCATATTTGATTAAATGTGTGGTTATATTTAATATATAGATCCTGATTAAATGGCCAGGAGGAAAAACCTGTAACAGCTTTTTTTCCTGGTATTATTGCGTAAGATAACCCATAAAAGAAATAATCTGAGCCTTGGCACTCACTACTTGAGAACTTAGCATCTATTAGTAAGAACTCTGAGGGTATGATTTCAAACATATTTAGCATTTATAGACGTGTAAATGAAGCTTAATTGCTGATATTTATTTCCCTGTATCTTCTTTGCCCCTATACAAATATAGGTATCATATTAGTTATTTTTTTCTTAGTGACTAACAGCTATCATATGGAACAGTATGGGCCTTAAGAGCTGAGAGAATTCTAGGATTCTAGAAAGCCGTCATAGAGATTCCTTGTTCCCTTTCCCTTTCTTTGACTCCAGTCTCCTTACCCTGCCAATGATTTGCCTGAGAGAGTCCTGATTGAGGCTTTGTATTCTGAGCTCCCTTTCGTGTGGTATCTGTTTTGGATGGTAAATTATATGGTCCTTCTACTATATGGGGAAATCCACTCTGAGTGCCAGGTAACTAAACTGCAGTTAGAGCACGTTTTTTTGAATACCTGTTTATAAGTTGGAGATTTTAAAAAACTCATTTGAAATTGAACTAAAAAATCGTGTCCTTCTAAGTTCATCAAGTGGTGAAATAAAGCTTGGCTGGAAGCCTGGGGAGTGCAAGCATGCGCGCAAGAGGACAGTGCGTCCTTTCAAGGGTAGGAGAGGGAGGAGGCCTGAGACTTCCAAATTAATTTTTAACTTTGTCTTTGGTCACTGGCAAAACTGGTTAGATGCTTGTTGAAAACATGCTGTGCTGCTTCATTTCTGCCTCTTCTCATCTCTACTTGTTCAAGTCTTTCTCCTTTCTATTAAGTCAAGACTTAAGCTTCTTTCAGTGGCTGAGAAAAGGACTTCTGTTGAAGTCCTTTGGATTGAGCAAGCTCCGAGTGTTCACTTTTCCCCTTCACTGTACTCTCGTAGCAGTTACTGTCTTTACCAGACATCTGGGCCTTAGTCCAAGAATAATCGTATCTTTTTATCAGTGTGATTCTAATCTCCCTACTGTTTTGGAATATCTAGGACAAGATCCTGTTTTTTATTTTTCCCCAGCACCTATCATAGTGCATTAACTTTTTTTTTTTTTTTTTTTTTTTGAGACAGAGTCTCACTTTGTTGCCCAGGCTAGAGTGAGTGCCGTGGCGTCAGCCTAGCTCACAGCAACCTCAAACTCCTGGGCTTAAGCGATCCTACTGCCTCAGCCTCCCAAGTAGCTGGGACTACAGGCATGCGCCACAATGCCCGGCTAATTTTTTCTATATATATTTTAGTTGGCCAGATAATTTCTTTCTATTTTTAGTAGAGACGGGGTCTCGCTCTTGCTCAGGCTGGTCTCGAACTCCTGACCTCGAGCGATCCACCCTCCTCGGCCTCCCAGAGTGCTAGGATTACAGGCGTGAGCCACCGCGCCCGGCCAGTGCATTAGCTTTAAGTGTGAAACAAGTCCGTTGCTGACACACAAATCTCAAGTAACCGCAGTGGCCCATGGCACTGTTTCATTGGAGCCCTAGTTCCTCAATACCTTATAGAAAAAGGTTTTGAGGTCAGGTGAGTTTAGAAAAG
>CM052437.1:66982147-66999025 GCA_028533085.1 Varecia variegata | reverse complement strand
CAAAAGGCTTCTTATAGCAATAGAATACTTCCTTAAATATAGCAGCAGAACCAAATATCTTTTTTTTGTCAATTTAAAATTTTTAATTAATGGTGAAATAACGTTAAGTAACCTTATCAAACTTTCCCCCAAGTTTTAAACATTTACTTTTTAAATTGACAAAACTGTAGGCTGGGCGCAGTGGCTCATGCCTGTAATCCTAGCACTCTGGGAGGCTGAGGCAGGAGGATTGGTTGAGCTCAGGAGTTCGAGACCAGCCTGAGCAAGAGCGAGACCCTGTCTCTACTAAAAAAATAGAAAGAAATTAGCTGGACAACTAAAAATACATATAAAAAAATTTTAGCCAGGCATGGTGGCGCATGCCTGTAGTCTCAGCTACTCGGGAAGCTGACGCAGGAAGATTGCTTGAGCCCAGGAGTTTGAGGTTGCTGTGAGCTAGGCTGACGCCACGGCCCTCTAGCCCGGGCAACAGAGTGAGACTCTGTCTCAAAAAAAAAAAAAAAAAAATTAGCCAGTGGGGGTGGTGTGCGCCTGTAGTCCCAGCTATTTGGGAGCCTGAGGCAGGAGGATCACTTGAGCCCAGGAGTTCAAGGCTGCAGTGAGCTATGATGGTTCCACTGCACTCCAGCCTAGGTGACAGAGTGAGACTTTGTCTCCAGAAAAAGAAAAAGTATGTATTTATGGTATATAACATTTTAAAATATGTATATATTATAGAATGGCTAAACCATGCTAATTAACATGTGTATTACATCACATATTTATCTGTGGTGCGAACACTTAAAATCTTTGGTGTTTCAAGTATACAACACATTGGTTTGTTTTTTTTTTAATTTTTATTATATATATATTTTTTGAGACCGAGTCTCACTTTGTTGCCCGGGCTAGAGTGCCGTGGCGTCAGCCTAGCTCACAGCAACCTCAAACTCCTGGGCTCAAGCAATCCTCCCGCCTCAGCCTCCCAAGTAGCTAGAACTAAAAGCACGTGCCCCCATGCCCGGCTAATTTTTTCTATATATATTTTTAGATGTCCATATAATTTCTTTCTATTTTTAGTAGAGACGGGGTCTCACTCTTGCTCAGGCTGGTCTCGAATTCCTGAGCTCAAACGATCCACCCGCCTCGGCCTCCCAGAGTGCTAGGATTACAGGCGTGAGCCACCGCACCTGGCCAAAAACAACACATTGTTATTAACTGTGGTCACCATGCTATACATCAGATCTCTTCAACTCACTCCTCAGTGAAACCTGTACCCTTTAACCAACATCAGCCCAATCCTTCCCCACCCCTTGAATCAAATACTTTGAGGCTCTCCCCCGCCCCCATGAGAGGGAAGCAGGAGGTCAGCTGGACGTTTGGGAGCAGGCTACAAGGAAGCACATCCCCCGGGGCCTACCATTAATAATTCCCATACCCACTTCCTAGGTGCTCCCGAGAGTCTAGTCAATGTTGTCTCAACTCTAACTGAAACTACATTATATTCTGGAAGAATTAATGTCTGCATAAAATAACTGATTTTTCTAATTTAATGTTTTTCAATTTATATTGTTACTGTTATAAGGTAGAAGGAACATTAACACATAAATTACTTGAAAATTTGCTGGTGAACAATACCTGGGAATAAAAAAAAGTACAATGAAAGAAAACAGAATGTGAACCAAAAAAAGGGGGTGGAGTGGGGAGGAGGGGGAACCCACCTGCTTCAGACCATGTCTGACATTCTGTTGCTTTGTAAACCTTTCTGTTTTTTTAAAAATAAATCTAAGGGTACAAATGCAGTTTTGTTACATGGATATAGTACATGGTGGTGAATTTTGGGCTTTCAGTGTAACCATCACCCAAATAGCATACATTGTACCCATTAAGCAGTATCTCATCCCTCAATCCCCTCTCCCTTCCCCACTTCTGAGTCTCCAATGACTATCATTGCACACTCTACATGTAAACGTTATTTACCGCCCACTTAAAAGTGAGAACATGTGGTATGTGTCTTTCTGTGTGAATTGTTTCCCTTAAGATAATGGCCTCCAGTTCCATCCATGTGGCCGCAAAAGACAGAATTTCATTGTTTTATGGCTGAATAGTATTTCATCGTGTGTGTTTGTGTGTGTATACACCACATCATCCATATCCAATCCTCTGTTGGTGGACACTTAGGTTGATTTCCATGTCTTTGCTATTGTGAATAGTGCTGTGATAAACATACGAGTATAGGTATAGGTAAAATGATTTCTTTTCCTTTGCGTAGATACCCAGGAGTGGGACTGCTGGATTGAATGGTCTTAGTTTCTCTTTCTAGCTTCTTTATTTCTGCCCACCATTTCAAATTATATTATCCTAGTTCTAAGAGGGCATCGAGCTGAGTGATGGTAAACTATAATACATTACCAGTAATAACAATGTAGAAAAATCTGGAGACGCTTTTGAAGGACCTTTAGTCAGGATAAGGGTATTTGTCTTTAAATATCTTAAGGGTGGTCATGTACTAGAGAAAACAAATTCAGTTTTCTTTCTAGAGTCTGAAGGCAATGGCAAAAATCACACTGGTATGCACTCTGGCTCAACATAAGATTCTTAAAAATAAGAACCATTTATAAACTCAACATGCTACCTTTGCCTTGTAAAGTGGTCCAGTCTTGGCTGGAGAGCTGGTTAGGAGAATGCCTACAATAGCTTGACCTTTACAATTTTGTAATTCTCTGAAATCCATTCTCCTTTTTTCTTTCACAATGCATTCTTTCTTCCTCTGGTACTGGTTTGAAACTTAAGTTCTAGTATTTCTACCTATCTTTGCCTCAAGATCTTAAATACGTTAGAAACAAACTGATTTAGTTTGAATCATAAGCTTCCTTTTCCAGGATGGCAAAATTTAAAATTTGAAGCATCAATTCTCCCCAGTTAATTCAATTCCAATAAAAATTCTGATGAGATTTTCTTTTACTTAGCAAAATGATTTTAGAATTAATCTTTTAAAAATGTAGAAATTTTCAAAGAGAAGAATAAAGATGAAGGAATTTGTCTTGCAAATACCAAAACATATTATTTGCAAATAATTATTTTTCACCAAACAATATGAGCACAACTGGTTAAACGTTTGGAAAAAAATAGGTTAAATTTCCCCTCATATTAAACCATGTGGATTAAGATTTAAATGTAAAATACCAAACCACAAGTACTAGCAAAATATAGGTCAGTACCTTTATAATCCTGAGATGAGAAAGACCCTCCTAAGTTAACATGCCTTTAACGCTATCAAAGGCAGAATCATGAAAGAATGGGAAACTAAATGATATAAAAGTTAATTTCTATCTAGTAAAAAGCAACAAAAAGTCAAAGAGACAGAAATTGGAGGGAAAACATATAAAGTATAGGACAAGGACCTAATATTTTCAATATATAAAGAACTCTAAGAATATAAAAAAATTAGTGTCTCCATAGAAAATCTAGGAATGAAATGAGCCATTCATAAGAGAATAAAAATGATCAACAAATATGAAAAGAGGGTAACCTCATCAGTAAACAAATGCAATTCACCATATTTTACCTATCAGAATGACAGAAAATTAGACAAGTGATTAAGTATAATATATACACATAATGACTTCAAAGCGCTACTGATAATAAATGTCCATTAGTAATTTAAGGAAATTACAGAAAATCCAAAATGTAATACTAGGTAGCTATAAAAAAACTATTTATTGGCACAGAAAGAGCTTCATACATTAAGTAAAAAAAGGTTAACAGCACATGAGGGATGCTCCCCCATCCTTAAACATCTTTATCAAAACGTTAAAATGGTATCTCTGGGTGTGAGATTATGGTTTCCATTTTTTCCTTTATGCTTTTCTGCATTTTACGTATTTCTTAATTCATCTACGCATGACATTCCATGGTTTCATAATCTGCAGGCTTCTCACCTAGTAGTGCTGTGTTTTCACCTGCATCTCCTTTAAAGCTGGCATCACAGGGTGGCTCAGATTCAGCAGGGGGAGCCGATGGCAGACTGCTCCCATTGCTTCTGTCATCATCTGATACAGTCAGACTCAAATTTGCAGCCACAACCCTGCTGGGGGGAGATTCTGGAGCAGGCGTCTCCTGCACGTCCTCTGGCTCTCCCTTGAGAATCACAACAGAAGAAAATGCCTTTTCTAAGGAACGTAACACGACCAAAGCTTATCTATCATCTGGCTCATCATTCATATAATATACTCTGTACTTTTATACACTGAACCTGGCAAAAAGCACATCCATGTCTCCTTTATCTAGCATGAAAAAACCAATTACTTCTCAACAACCAGCTTTCTAAGACCTACATGTTTTTTATTTTAAAAACCATTTCCCCCCCTTGATACAAGCAATGCTACCTTTTAAACTATTTGACAGAAGTGAGGCTTTCTCACACTTCCCTGCCTCCTGGACAGAGGATGGGATCCAGTCTGGCTGCCTGCTGCTCACTTAGGCCTTAGCCATGAACTCTGATTACTGCCTCGTGCTGTCTTACTGTGAAGCACTAGAGTTTCAGAGACGAACAAGGCTTCTGAGCAACAGAGGGCTTCAGGTTGTATTTTGATTTTCTTAAAAAAAAAAAAAAAAAAAATCACTTCTGGCTCCTTTGTAGATAGGGTGTCTGTCAGCTAGTTTGCCTCCAACTTCCCTCCCTTTGCCACTTGCTGTTTTAAAGAAAATAAGGAGAGTGAGGGCCAAAGACTCCGTCAGCACTACTACACTAAGTCTCAGCACTGAGGGATGTGCAGAAACCTCTTCCGATTAATACCAGATTCAAAGCTGTGTTGTGAGTAGAGGGAACTGCTGGTGAAGTGACTTACTAAGTGAGGGGTTTCTGCAGGTTGACTGTGAACACATGGCTCAGAGTCTCACCATTACTTCAAGTAAAAATACCCCTCATGGGCACTCCACCTCCCTCCCGGTGCTCTCACTGCTGGCCGGCTACTCCCACCACCCCTGCGCCCCAGCCCTTCTCCACCTGTGTTCTGGAACCCGCCCTCTCCTCCCTCATCAGTAACTAAACACCCTCCCACCCCTGTTCCTGACACACCAGTGACAAATCCTGTAGTTGTGGTGTCACCACAACACCCAAGCTCCTGCTCACTTGGACCCCGACCTAAATGCCTGCCAGCCTCCAACCCATCGATTCACCCCTGCGGACACATCATCCACCTGCGATACACTGATGTGTCTGATGCATCCTGTAATGCCCAGCTCAGCTGCCCCTCTCAAGTCCACTTCCTCCATCTTCCTGCTTCCACCTGACACAGGATGTGTTACTCCTCTATGCTCCCAAAGATGGCACTTCAAACATGCCACTCTTGCCATGTTGTGTCTGTGTGTATGCCCTGGCCCCCACCAGCCCACAAAGGGAAATCCCCAAGAGCCCATGAGTGGAGCGGCTGTGTCTTATTCATTTTGCCTCTCCGGAGCCCAGCTCAGATCTAACACCTTAGATGGCAATCCTTTGATCAATGCTTGCCAAATGAATGAAAACAAGTGACAAGTGGCACACTGAAGTGGGTCCAGCTGCAAACCAAAAGATGGCCTTTAAAGTCTGTGTGAAGGACTGCTGGCGACTCTCACTATGGCTATGAGGAAATAGAGAACTAGTTACTACAAGATAGCATGTCATTTAAAAATCCAATGCAGAAGGGCCGATGGGTCTAAAGAAAATAGCATATTGTCTAAAAATGGCGAATTTTAAGGGCAAGACAAGTAAATTTCTTAGACTTAAGTCACTATAGGTTCTGTTCTTGAAAAAATAGTCATTCTGGATATATATATTAATATATATTCTAGCTTTCTGAAATTAACATTCTAAGTAAGCAACTCAACCATATGTAAGATGAAGAATTTTGATTTTTAATATGTGAAATATATATTAGCTATATTTCTAAAAAGAAAACTCAGGAGGATTAAAGTCTTTGTGCTAAAGTCAGTGAGATTCCTTAAAACAACTTTGAATGAGCTTCAGGGGATATCTAATGAAGAAAAGAGTTCTAAAACTTCACCAAGAAAAAAGTCTGTCAAGCTCCCTATATTCTATTATTTAAAATGCTGTCCCTCAAAGGCTCATCCTCTCATTTAAGCTACAGTTTCTGGAGCAGAGCGAGAGGATGAACCAGGTTCATGAAGAAAGCATGTTATGCCACGCTAAACAGAGCTACAATTATTGAAAACCATGAATAAGTGTAATTTAGGAATTTTCGAGGAAAGAAATTTTCTAGATGGCAAAACACTCTGAGTTTCTAGTAAGACAGTTCTTGAATGCTGAACTTCCCCCTGCCTGTGTGCATATAGTGAGGACATTCTGGAACTCACATCTAAAAAATATAATTCATAAAGAATTATAGTAGTTATTAAGGGTGAGGGCTCTTAAGTATCTTTTGAGGACATACTAAGCTAAAAGATAAGAGGACATTTTAAGCAGATCTGCTTAAATACAGTAACAGTATTGTTTCACGGGTCAATTCTTTAGCCATGCCATTACAAAAGCTTACACAGCCATAGCCATTATGGCTTAAAGCTGCATAAAATGATCATCATAAAATTGGCTGGGTGTGGTGGCTCACACCTGTAATCCTAGCACTTTGGAAGGATGAGATGGGACAAACACTGGAGGCCAGGAATTTGAGACCAGCCTGAACAACACAGCGAGACTCCATCTCCACAAAAAAATAGAAAATTCAGCAGGGCATGGTGGCACGTCCCTGTAGTCCCAGCTACTCAGGAGGCTGAGGCTGATGGATGGGCTGAGTCCAGGACTTTGAAGTTGCAGGGAGCTATGATGATGCCACTGCACTCTAGCTCAGGCAACAGAACAAGACCCTATCTTGAAACAAACAAATAAACCAAAACCCCCCACAAAACACTGTAGTTTCTAATTCTATAATAAACTCTATCTATAAAACACTCTAAAAATATGTTTAGCAGCCAGAAAAATATCATTTGATAAATTACTTTTTCCCAAAGATTTTTATTTAAAAACTTTATTAATAGTATTTTGAGACATTAGTAATAGATTATATCGAGATTCTAAAAACAAAATAATATAACCACCTAGAAAAATCTATTTTTTCCCTCTATGTCCCCCTCTTTGGGTAAGGTGTAAACCCTGGAATTAAGCAAACTTCAATTTGAAGGCTGATTCTCCATTAACTAGCTGTGTGACCTCACATGAGTTATGTAATTTCTCTAAGCTTGAGTTTCTATTTAGTAGAATAGGGATAGTAACAGTTTCATACAGCAGTTGTGAGGATCAAACATAATTATGTATGTAAGGCACATGGCTACCTACTATAATGATCTCTCTTCCACTTTGCCCTCATGTCTTCTGAGGAAGGTCCCTATGACCATCTAAGTATCACAAACTGATGGACCAAACTCAATGTAGGACAAATTTTCCCAGAACTATTTCAAACCCAAGAATGGGGAGAACTGATATCAAGAAGTATTGGCTTCAATTTCCTCACATGTAAAATGTGTACATTAAGCCAGAAAATTTATGAGGTGCCTTAGATTTCAAATATTTTATGATTATTGTTTATACAAAACTAACTGGCATATATATATTCTGCAGTATAGTAAACCAAAATATATTGCTCGTATTTCTCTCTGGGAAACATCATAGCATATTCTGTCATCATAAATTTAGTGCATTGATTTTTTTGGACTGCCTTAAGATTTCATTTCTAATAAAGAAGTACTTTTTTCAGAGAACCATAAGGATGTTATAAGGTGCATTTCGCCCATTCCTTTTGCCTCTGGTCAATAATGAAATCTAATCACTCAGGAAGAACTGGGGCAGAGATTGAATATAAACAAAAATGTAACAAACCCAATATCTCAGGGCTTTGATGACATCAAGTTTACACATTGGACACGTTCGGTGATCCAAAAGCCATGGGTCAATGCATATTCTATGAAAAATATGCCTAAAAAAATTAAGTATGTGTTAATGTTTTAAAATAAATGTTTTATATAACTTATAAAGGAAATAAGACATTGTACCAACTCACCCTCTCATTACAAGTTATCTGACGTCAAATCAACATTCTAGTCTACTTATCTACTGTAAGTCATTATGTACTTTATCTTCTATGTTAAATAGAATCTGGCACTTTTAGTGAAATTTTCCCTTCACTCCACAAAAATAGCATGGCTTACTTTCGCCTCATGCTAGGTTGTACATTTTTATGTGCCTTTGCAAGTTATTTAAAAGCCTTTTGGGAATAAATGTGGCATAAACTAATAGTAGTCAACAAACTAATACTAAACTGATAGTACTTTATTTAAAATGACTATATAAAGTATAAGATAGTATACTTACACTATACTATACAAGATAGTATCTTATAAGATGACTTATATAAAATGATGCAAATGGAAATGCAGCAAATGTTAACAAATCATCTTTGGATGGCAAGCTTAACTTATTTTCTCTCTTACACATTTTTTAATACTCTACATTTTTCTATAGTGAGTACATATCACTTTCAGAATAAAAAATGAAAAAAGGGATATACTTTCTTCTTTTACTGATTTGTCTTAGTTGGCTAACTTTTCTTCCTATGTGATGAATCTGTTTTCTATGTGTGATGAAGAAAAGGAATTAAGAGTATAGGTTTTAGAGCCAGACAGACTGGACTCAAAACTCCAGCTGTGACTCTCAACTAGGTTCCTACCCTCTATGCACCTACACCAGGGGCTGCTCTGAGGGGCACATCCAACATACATACGACTGTGCCAGGCACAGACACACTTAATCATTATTCATGTTTGAAGACCTTTTCTTCAAACAGAAATCTGCTAGTGGAGTTAAAAATCACAGTACTTAAAGTATAATTTTTACAAAGACACAAAAGAAACATATTGGTTTTATTGGGAAATTTGCTACATAAAGCGCAAAAGAAAATGTGGAGGGGGAGTCAAAACTCATTGGAACGTGCATGTGTAACACGTCTACGGTTGAGAGTCAAGCACCACCTCAGCCTTGCCCCAGTGCCCTTGTGCTGTGCATCTGTGCAGCATCATTAGCATCATTTCCAAGTCAGGAAGACTTGCCCTAAACCAGCACAGAGTAAAAATTATTTTCTAGTTTAATAATTTTCTATAGAACATGATCAACCTATACTGACCCCTATTCATTAAGTACCCACTGCATCAACCCCATATAAATGTCTGTAGATTTAAGCCAGCTATGTTTATTCAGGAAACTGTTATCAAGAACTTAATCTACTATAAAGTACTTGTACATATACTAAAATACTCTGTAAACAAAGCAAAATATAATTGTAAATTAACTTGTGACTTGCTTCTACTAGGTGTGAAGTATAATTAAAGTTGATCAGACTTAAAGATAACTTTTGTACACAAAATAAATCCTTCTGCCAACAAAGCAGTTCTTTCAAAAACTTATCAAAGTATCCCATTACTAAAACAAAACAAAACAAAACAAAACAGCAACCGCAACTTCCTGTTGCTAAAACAAAGCCCCTAGTGTAACCAGGCAAAGGGAAGAATACATAGTTTACACAACCTCAGAAAGAACCCAAACCGAGGGTGCAAACCACTGCCCTCCTGACCCATTCCTGGCTGTTTCAGGCCCTCTCCCCTGGGTCCTTCAATTTCCTTGCTCCCAACACAGCTTATTTTTTGCATGGCTAAATGTATAATGAAATGCCTAGGATTCTAATGAAGTCTTGCTTATAAGACTAAAAGCTGATCTATGACAAACATTTTTAATGAGTCTTAATGGTCACTCACTTAAGAGTCTCCTAAACAAAACAATTTTAAAGAGCCTTGAAGACAATATTCAAGTCCAAGCTTCTTTTCTAAAAGATGAGGTGGTCACAAGATAGCAAGATCTTTATATCATAAAAAACATGCAACTCTTTTGTCAGAAACCTGAAACTTGTCTGGCATTTTTTAACATCTTAGTAGGTAAAAAAATAAAAAAACATACTTGCATGGCAGAATTCTGATTATATCCTTTACTTTGAAACTTTCAATACACACTGCACAATTTTCAGCATCAACATCAATTCCCTGTAAAAAGAAAAGGAAATAATTTATTGTTGGTATTAATATATAGGATATGCTTGGTAAACTCACTATATCCTGCCTAAACAATGATAAATTCTATTCTACTTTGGCACAACCTGAAACTGAAACACAAATAATTCTACTTGGTATTTACTTTTTACCACCATGAAGAAATAATCTAAAGAATTTGGCTGAAAAGGAAAAAGATTTCATTGTCTGCCTAATCAGACGTGAACAGTGTTTGTAATTTACGAAGCGAGTATTCATGGTTTTTTAAAAATAAAGTATTCATGTTCTAAAGACTGTAGAAATACAACTGTCTGCTATATTATGATAAATTATTTTTCAAACATAAAATTCATAATATAAAAAGAATGAATATACAATAAGCTACTTATTTTCTAGAATCATTTTAAAAAACCCCAAATTTACATCTGCTATAGAACAGAGTTACAACTTGCAAACATGAAAATGCAAATGGTTAAATATCTGAAAATATTTGCCTCACTAGTGATAAAAGAATTACAAAAGAGTAAGTTACTATTTTTCATCTAATAAATTAACAAAGATACAAAGAAACAAAAATTGTTGGGGAGGAAGCAGTCTTGAAATAAAATTTCCACTTCTAAGAATCTATGTATGGGTCATAGACATTTTTAGTGGCATCAGCCCCCCCTACTTCCCAAGGTAACACATGATCCACATCCCACCCTGAACCAAAGCAGCCAGGGAAAGAGTGGTCATCTGACCCAAGACAGGCCAATAAGATTCTCTTTCCTGGGATTCTGGGACAGGGATTCAGGAACTATCAATGAATGGTTACATGTGGCTGTGATTTGAGCAAGTTCATTTTATGAAACACGGCTACACTGTCCTCATATAATTACTATATTTAAAAATACATTTAGCCATGTGCACCACTTGTTAAACAAAGAAGCAGTAAAAATTTGATTTTGTATGTAGATATTGTTATTAAAAACTGTATTAAAATTAAGTTTAACATTTTAAATTATACGCTGCAACGAAAGTAAATAGTACCACTCATTTATCATATAATATGCAAGAATGATGAAATAATTTTTAAAGTCTCTAACAATGGTTTGCAAGTTTATACATTACTGTGAATGAGTCCGGAAAAAAAGAATTAGAAAACAAACACTAGTCTCCAGAAGTGGATAAGATGTAGATCAAAGAAAACAACATTTTTCTGTGTAAGTTTAAGGTGTAAAACTGCCAGAAAATCTATATACAGATGTTCCTCCACTTACCATGCGGTTATGTCCTCATAAGCCCATTGAAAGTTGAAAATATTGTAGGTTGAGGACCCTTATCTCTCACTATATACAAAAATCAACTAAAGATGGATTGAAGGTTTGAATATAAGACCTGAAACTATAAAACTGCTAGAAGAAAATCTAGCTCCTGGACATTGGTCTAGGTAAAGAATCCATGACTAAGACCTCAAAAGCACAGGCAACAAAAACAAAAACAGACAAATGAGACTTTACAAAGCTTCTGCACAGCAAAAGAAATAATCAACAGAGTGAACAGACAAACGGGGAATGGGAGAAAATATCTGCAGACTATACATCCGACAGGCAACTGACTAATACCCAGAATTTACAAGGAACTCAACAAAAAATAATAACCCCATTAAAAAGTGAGCTAAGGACACGAATATATATTTTTAAAAGAAGACAAATGGCCAACAAGCTACAAGAAAGTTTCAGTGTTACTAATCATCAGAGAAATGAAAATTAAAACCACAAGATACCATCTTACATCAGTAAGAATGGCTTATATTAAAAGGACAAAATATAACAGATGTTGGTGAGGATGTGGAGAAAAGGGAACATTTATATACTGTTGGCAGAAATATAAATTAGTGCAACCTCTATGGAAAACAGTATGGGTTTCTCAAAGAACTACAAATAGACTATCATATAATCTAGCAATCCCACCACTGGGTATCCACCTAAAGGAAAAGAAACCAATATATAAAAAAGATATCTGCACTTGTATGTTCATCACAGCACTATTCACAATAGCAAAGATAAGGAACTGTCCATCAATGGAGGATTGGAAAAAGGAAATGTGGCATATATACATAGTGGAATACTATTCAGCCATAACAAAAGAATGAAATCAAGTCTTTTGCAGCAACATGGATGGAACTGGAGACCATTATTAAGGGAAACAACTCAGACACAGAAAGACAAATACCACATGTTCTCACTTATAACTGGGAGCTAAATAATGTGGACCCATGGAAACAGAGTGTGGAACGACGGACAGTGGAGACTGAGAAAGGTGGGGGTGTGGGAGTGGGGACGATGGGAGGTTACTTGGTGGGTACAGCATGTGTTGCTCCAGTAACAGACACACTGAAGGCCCTAACTACACCACAATGCAATATATCAATGTGGCAAAATTGAACTGGTACCCCATGAATATATACACATTTTTTGAAAAAAAAAAAAAAAAAAAAAAAAAAAAACCACCAAAAAAATACTGTAAGCTGAAAATGCATTTAAGAAACCTAACCTAATGGACATCACAGTTTAGCCTAGCCTACCTTGAATGTGCTCAGAACACTTACATTAACCTATAGTTGGGCAAAATAATCTAACACAAATCCTATTTTATGATATAGTTTTGATAAATTCATGTAATTTATTGAGTATTATACTGAAAGAGAAAAACAGAATGGCTGTATGGGTATTCATACGGTTTCTACTGAATGTATATCATTTTTGCACCACCATAAAGTCAAAAAATCCTAAGTCAAATCATTTTAAATTGGGGACTGTCTATATATACTCATGAACCATTTAGGGATCCTCTTTTTTTATTTTATATATATATAATTTTTTTTTTTTTTTTGAGACAGAGTCTCACCCTCTTGCCTGGGCTAGAGTGCCATGGCATCAGCCTAGCTCACAGCAACCTCAAACCCCTGGGCTCAAGCAATCCTCCTGCCTCAGCCTCCCGAGTAGCTGGGACTACAGGCATGCGCCACCATGCCCGGCTAATTTTTTCTATATATATTTTAGTTGGCCAGATAATTTCTTTCTGTTTTTAGTAGAGACGGGGTCTCGCTCTTGCTCAGGCTGGTCTCGAACTCCAGAGCTCAAGTGATCCTCCTGCCTCAGCCTCCCAGAGTGCTAGGATTACAGATGTGAGCCACTGCGCCCGGCCAATCCTCTTTTTTTAACCATTACTCTGACAACTTTTAAAAAATAGTCCCTGGAGGCATATTTGCAAAAATGTTCTGTACAGGAAGAGGATAATATTAATTATATTTATATAATTTATACAATTATATTTATATATTGATATAATTAATATTATGTTCTCAAAGATTCAATTCAGTAAATTATACATATGAATACACATCTTCTCATGCTTAAGAACTGAGATTTCCTGCTAAGGAGAGTAAGTAGAAGGCACATTCCAAGAAAACTGTAAAACCACATGCTTCTCAAGTAACTGGCTGTGCTGAATGTGTGCAGTTTGTCACAGGTATTACTTGGAAACTCTCTCCCCAAGGACCATCAGTGATTTGTAAATCAGAGACTAATCTTAAACTATGAGGTTTTTTTTTTTTATTTTTTACTTTTTCTGTTCAACACATTTGCATGGAAAGAAACCAGTACCTTGCACAAACTATTAAAATTGAACTGTACTATAATGTAAAAGCTATTAGGGAAGAAATGGTACCTACCAATATAATTCTAACAGTATCTTAATATTAAATATATCACATAAACCATTAACACCAAATTCCAAATTAAAAAAAATCAGATATCTATAATTTAATGTGTTATTTTTCTTTTAAACCTTTAAGGTGAGAGGAAGAGATTATACCATAAGTGCAGTTACTTATAATTTTTTTTTTTGTTGAAAGGGGAGTGGAGACTGGAGGGTGAATAGCAACTTAGTCTGGTGTCTGACTGTTCCGTGCTGGCCAGCCGGACAGTCGGGCCCCCACGGCAGGGCTTCGGGAGTGAGCAGCTGGGCTGGTTGTGGCCTCAGTCCCATTTTTGATTTTTTTTCCTGGGGGAGGGGCCTTCAAGCTGTACTGTGAGCAGACACATTTGTACATCATTCAAATGTACATCTTCTCATACGGCACAATAAGCACATGCATATTGCCTAGTCTAAATCACAAAACAAAACAAAATTCATGAAAATATTACCTTTTCTCCATGCTTTACAGTATGAAGTGGAAGCTGGCCAATAACTTTCTTAGTTTCTTTTCTATGGCTCTTGGGTAGGAAAATATTATTTTCGTTATTGAAAATGTAAATTAAATCACTATTTTAAAGAAATTCACACATATAAGCATACAGAAAAAATTTCATTTAAAAGGCAAAGTCTCCTGTTGCTGGGCACTGCCAAAAACAAACATAAGAAAAAAAGAAGTAAAAATATATTTTATTTAAAAAAAAAGAAAAAAGGGAAAGTCAAAGAACTACACTGAATATAACTTAAAAAAAAAAACCTTCCAAAATAATAAAAAACCATTTAAGTCTTAATGTATAGAACAGCCATATGTAACTTAAGAGCTATGAGATCAAAAATACTTATTTTCTTCTTCTTCTTTTTTTTTCCCTGAGTCAGTCTTGCTGTGTTGCCCGGGTTAGGGTGCAGTGATGTGATCATAGCTCACTGCATCCTTGAACTCCTGGGCTCAAGCAATTCTCTTGCCTCAGCCTCCCGAGTAGTTGGGACTAAGGTACACACTACCAGGCTGGGCTAATTTTAAAATTTTTTGTAGAAATGGGATCGCATTAGGTTGTCCAGGCTGTTCTCCAACATCTAGCCTCAAGTGGTACTCTCGCATCTGCCTCACAAAGTGCTTGGATAACAGGCATGAGCCAATGCACCTGGCCAAAAAATACTTATTTTTCAATTGCTCTATTTCAATGTTGGCAAGAAAGTAACAAGTGAGGATTGGGTTCCATATACTCATCTATTAAGATTCCTAGGCCGGGCGTGGTGGATCGCTCAAGGTCAGGAGTTCGAGACCAGCCTGAGCAATGAGCGAGACCCCGTCTCTACTAAAAATAGAAAGAAATTATCTGGCCAACTAAAATATATATAGAAAAAATTAGCCGGGCATGGTGGCGCATGCCTGTAGTCCCAGCTACTCGGGAGGCTGAGGCAGTAGGATCGCTTAAGCCCAGGAGTTTAAGGTTGCTGTGAGCTAGGCTGACGCCACGGCACTCACTCTAGCCTGGGCAACAAAGCGAGACTCTGTCTCAAAAAAAAAAAAAAAAAAAAAAGAGATTCCTAAAAGGAAAAGGCCCTTCCTACCTTCCTAGTCATCAAGTCAGAGAGGTCAACATTTCATGATGACAGAGTTAAGTATGTTTCAAAAGACCTGCTTGGGAAGCCTCTGGCTCTTGGACTGTCCTCTTTTCTGTCACTGAGACAGACAAATGGCTTTACAGCTGCTCCACAAAGGAGACAGGAGGCCCTTCCTCTCTACTCTTTGCCTTTAGGCCTAGTCAGAGAACCAGCGTTACATGAGGGCAGGTCCACTCTATCTTATGCTTGTTTGTCAATCTTTTATGTCTGGAAAAAGGCAAAGAGGGCACCTGCAGGAACCAAACATGCAAAAAATGGCCCAGTTTAAAGGTATCTAATTTTCCATAAAACAGGAAATTTAACATACTCCAATTAAAAAGTTCTTTTCAAAGAGTCATTATGACTACTTAAGTATCATGAGTGAAAATAAAATTAAGAATATGGTCAAACATAACTTTAAGCAGTACATGAGATTTATTCATGAACTATCTTTTAAAGAACAAAATTAAAAGAGTTATCCATAATTACCTGACTTCCAAACTGTGAGCCAGTATATAGGAAACGCTGTATATAGTAAAATATTAGCCAGGCTAATGAGATAATCATCATGGTGATGAAGGCAATGGCCACAAACACCACAGACTGACCGCTGATGAACTCCTGTACATGACGAGTGCCAATCCCTATGCTCATCTTTACCGGAATTCCGTTTTGCACCAGCTCCCAAATTTCTCTTCCTTTTGGGTAACTAACCATAATGACAACTATATTTCCTGTTCCTGTAGGAAAGAACAAAGAAATCAATTAAAGAACACAAAATAAGATACAAAGAGAGTTAAGAGAAATATAAAAATACTATGCTTATCTATACATTTACATTATAAGTTACCAAAACTGGTTCCAAAAGAGAAAACAGACCGATTACATTAGAAGTAGTAGAATAAGTCACTAAGAACTATTCCCCAAAAGCCAGAGCACCATTCCATTTCACAGGTGAAGTTTAGCACCAAACTTTAAGGAACCATACAGACCAATTTCACTTATGAATATTAATACATCATGCCTAAAGCATGTCCATTAAAATCAGGGGGGCAGTATGAGAATTTCTACTACGATTACTATTATTTAACATTGCTCTGAGGGCATAAGTAGACAGAAGACAAAAAAATTGAGAGACAGAAAAAAAGGAGTATAATAAATAATTTTACAGGAATCTAGCCATAAATTAATGCAATAATCATAAGTTATAAATGTGATTACAAAAAATCTTAAAATGCTGCTTCTAAAAGTTCACTTAGGGGAAAAATAAGATGATCAAAAAACTTTTTAAACTGTAAAACCTGGACTAGTGTTTATAAAGTAATTAAAACACTGTGGCAGTGACATATGAAGATGCTCACAGAATGAGACAGAATAAAACACACAAAAATAGACCCAAATACATGAAAAAATTTAGTGCATGATAAAACCACATCCCAAAGCTACAGGGTAAAATGAATTATTAAAAAAAAA
>CM052437.1:66940154-66973749 GCA_028533085.1 Varecia variegata | reverse complement strand
GTTTGTTTCTCACCACCCAGAATTTTTACCCAGGGCTCTGTCACTGTTAGGCTGGGGCCTGTGATGCAGAATCTGAAGAGTGACAAGAAAGTGACAAAACTGGAGAAGCAACATCAGTCCAGCCCCTGGGGAGAAGGTGCTGACAGAGTTTAGAAGAGAAGGAACAAAGGGCCTGAGGCATGAGGGAAATTCTAAGCAATAATGCAATGGACTATTTCCTTCCTTCATGGTGATTTAGAAGCTTAGGAGAACTGATGTTGAAAGTATGTTTTGGTGCTGGACCGTGTTCCCTCGGCCATGGCATTGCACTGTAACTGGATCGCGCATGTCCCCAGCCGTTACATATCCCCCTTGTTGGAATGCCTATGTTTCTATTTCATCATATGGTAGAAGAAAAGTTGTTTGTTCACATCCTGTTTTTCCTGTTTTAACTTTATGAAGAGTATTGATGAAGAAGACAGAAAGAAACGGGCCTGCAGTTCATTTGTTACACTGTCTTGAAGTCATCAAATGAAAGAAAGACCAAACAGATCACTTGTCTTCCTGGTGCAATTACATTTTAAAAGGGCAAAAGGCTCCGTGACCAAAAATGTTTCCCTGCTGGGCAGCCACTTTGCCTCCAATTCCCACCTCTTGAATATGTGTTTTGGATCAAGGTATTATCTCCTAAAAGTATCTTATTGGAAAATTAGCATTTCCTGGGGGCTTCTACCTGCTAGATACTTTTTACACTTGTCATTTCATTTCTTCCTTGTGACAACCCTGCAGGTGTTTGTTTCGAGAGGCTGTAATGGTAAGAAATGCTATGGGTTGAATTGTGCCCCCCAGAAGGATATGTTGAAATCCTAAGTACAGCAGGGGGCACAGAAAATCATTACAAGGCGAGTTGGGCTGGCAGCCCCCAACCCTGGCCTCGGCCCTGCCCCCAGGAAGCACAGGCCAGGCTCCTGTCCCTGGTCCCCTTGCACACTCCGTTCTCGGTCTGATACAGTGGACACGGTCACCTTTCAGCTGCCGCAGCCTACCTGTGGTGACTGCCTGCGGCACCTCAGAGTCATTCGATCCTTGGGTCCATATGAGGTGTCCAGAAGCCATATCTGCAGCTCAGCTCTGTGTCTTGCACAAGTCAGACCTTTCTCTTGGCTTCAGTTTCTTCAACTGTCAATGAAGATAAATGAAGACCTCTGCTCCGTACCTCTGAGCCCTCTCGTAAGAATCTGTTATTACTGTCATCAATTATTAATACAAAATTATAAAACCTCTAGTATTTGGGGCCACTTTTTCATGCCAAGCTCTCAGCTAAGTGGTTTACCGTTGTTAATTTTTTCTAGTCCTCTAAACCACCCTAACAAAGTGGGTACTGTTGTCACTCATTTTACAGTGGAGGAACAGAGGGTGGAGGACCAGAGAGGTTAGGCAACTCACCCAAGGTCACACAGCTAGAAAGCAGTGGAACAGAGACTTGTCCCTGCTCTCCAGCTGATTGTTCTTTTTGCCAACGTCCTTGAGGGTCTAATCTTGACGTTGGCTATCTCCCCTGGTGTTTTGTCTTCTTGTGTGTTGGACACCCTGGCATGTGAGCTGGAACAGGGAGTGGGGGGCGCCTTTTTCTTTGCTCCTCTGGGGTCTCAGGAATCGCTAGACTGGGGTGATACTCCTGCTTGCCTGGAGCCCTTGGAGCATGCAGGGGAGTAAACTTGAGCCTCCAGTCCGTGCAAAGGCAGGAATGTGGCTACCGATTTCCAGGCGATCCTGGATCCCCCGACCCCTGGCAGCCCCCAGCTCCTGCTCTGACTGAGACAGACCTGCTTGCTTGTTGTCTTGCTTTGCTGGGAGGGTCAGGGGTGCAGGTTTTTCTCATCTGCCCTTTCCTTGGGGTCTATCCATCAAGTTCTATTTCTTTTCCAATGTCTTGCCTCAGAGGGACTCAAGGCCTGGTGTCTTGACCCCTTGTGGCCTTAATTTGAAAGCTCTGTCCTTTGCAGAGCCCAGCAGCACAAGGACGGCCACATTTGGTTCCTCCTTGCCCTGCTGTTGGTTCTGTCTTCAACATGTGACCTCAACAGGTTCCCTTGTCCTCCTGTGGCCCCGCCCAGCATTGGTAGATCTTACACAGCATATCTTTATTTCATATAATAAAAGCATCAGTGGGTTTTATAGCCAGACCAGAAGTCGCACGTGTGCCCGTACCCTCCATAGATCCTGGTCCCTGCTCTGTGCCAGGCCCTCTGACGGGTACGTGGTACTCAGAGATGTTTCCTTATACCAAGGAGATGATAAATACAGAGAGTTGGGAACCCAGCAGGTACCCAGATAATTAAATAATCCCCTGGGTCCCCGAAGTTGAGGTGCAGTTGAGGTGAGAGGGCAAAGGTGGTATTCCCCTTGGTGCCCACTCCCGTGTTTGCTGGGCCAGGCTCTGGGCTACGTATTTCTGCCCCTTCTCCTGCACCTTCTCAGCAGCTCCCGCAGGCAGGCACTGGCATTCTCCATGTTTCATAAACGAGGAGACTGAGTCTCCGAGTGGGGAAGGATCTCACTTAAGTCAGAATCAGCAAGTGGTGGAGCTGGGATTTGAGCCCAGGTGTCTGGCTCTGGCGTCTATGTGAGCAGGGCCACCATGGGTGGGCTGGCAGGGAAGGCCAGAGCAAAGCCGGCCCCGGCACAGGGAAGATGACCAGTCCAGCAGGTGGACAGGCCTACGTCCTGCAAGGTTGGAGGGCAGCGATGGAGCGGGGGCACAGGTTGGTTGTGTCTTAGCAGCCTGGGAGTGAGGCCAGGAGCAGATGAGGAGGTGGGAGGGGAAAGGATCTGCCCGAGTGTGGGTCAGAGTGACCTGGGGCTTGAGGTACTTGGAGGTTGCCTCATCCACCTAACCTACTGCTTCAGCCGTCTCCATCCCAGCACCCTGCAACACTTTCTCCTTGCCCCTCCTGAACCTGCCTGTGGGCTCAGGGGCCTCTTCCCCCAGGTGTCTTCCCTGAAACCCACCCTGGCTATGGGAGCTCACCTGCCAAGTGCTCACTCAGGGCTCATACCATGCGCAGGGCTTCCCATAGATTGCCTTGGCCAGTCTTCACCCTGGGAAGTGGACACTGCTCTTGAACCCATTTTGCAGAAGCGGAGACTGAGGCCCAGAGAGGCTGAGAAGCTAAGAGGCTAGGTGGCAGCACCACCTTTGCACGAGTGACTCCCACCCAGGGTTCTGCCTCCTGCTCCCCAGCTGCTTAGGACCCCTCACCTCCCCTGGGGTTGCTTACAGTCTAGTGAGGGAGCCACAGAAGAAGGGAGAGGATGGACATCTAAAGTAGCAGATGACACACGGCAACAATAATACTGGCCATGAGAACAAGAGCTGCAGTGTCAGGCAATGCCGTGAGCCGAGCACGGGGCTGAACACTTTGCACAAACTGTTCTCGTTCTCCATCATTGCCATGAGGAAGGTACTACTGGTATGTCCCCATTTTATGGCCAAGGAGACTGAGGCTCACGGAGGGGTACTCCTTGGCCAAAAGTCACAGAACCCAGGATTGATGTTCTGGGATTTAAACTCAGGCCTTCTGACTCCAGAGCAAGTGTGCTCCGTAGGTGTCCTAGCGATGCCACTTTACGATGCTGTTCCTGTTGAGTGTGCTCCAGAGTTGGGGGTGGGTGGTCACGAGCTGGGGGGTCCCTCCATCTGGCCTTCTGAAGCCTCGGCAACCAGCCCACGTGCCTTCCTCCTCTACTGCCCGACCGACTCCCCAAGGGATTTGGGATTGAATGGGTGTGTGTGTCATGGGGGCACTCAGGAGGGAGCTTTGTTGGAAGTTAGGAATGGGGGCTCAGTCAGGCCCCGAGGGGCCATTGCGTTGAGCTCAGCCACCCTTGGTAGACAGGCCCACCCTCCTCCCAGATGCCCAGGGCCTGATGCAGCCTTGCGTGTCTTCTTTCCTCCTTGCAGGGAGCTGGGAGGCTGCCTTCACCTATGCCATCATTGCCACCGGCATGGCCCATGTCATCCCAGCTGCCTGTATCCAGGGTAACCTCAGTGACTGCGGCTGCGACAAGGAGAAGCAAAGCCAATACCACCGGGACGAGGGCTAGAAGTCGGGTGGCTGTTCTGCCGACATCTGCTACGGCATCGGCTTCACCAAGGTCTTTGTGGATGCCCAGGAGATCTACTTACGCAACAACGAGGCAGGTTGAAAGGTAGGCAGCCAGGGAGGGCAACTGGGCGGCTCTTGCAGAGATGCTGTGAACAGCTTGTTTGTAACCTCTGGCTCTGGGTATCTGGTGATGAGCCACGGGGCTCTGCCCTCAGCCTCGTTCTGCTTGGCTCTGGCGTCGATCTGCTGCAGGTCAGGGTTTGTGTCTGCTTGTCAGTTACTGGAGAGGTTGGAGAGCTGAATCTCCACTAAGACAAATTGGATGTTGCTCAGCGAGACAGAAAGAGGGACAGATGTGAACTCTTATCCTTGGGAGGGGCCAAGCAGGTCATCCTCCAGCTACCCCTCCCTCCGCCCTCTTCTCAGGCTTCTGGCCACATCCTGTGTGTCAGAGCCTCCCAGGTGGCCATGGTGAGTCACACAGGGGAGTCGCTCACCTGGCCTGGCCTGGGGTGATGTCCGGGGGTAGATTACAGTGCTTCCTATCCAGTCCTAGGGCTGCGAGTTCCTGCCAGGGTGGCACATCCCTGGAGGTTCTCAGCAGCTCCTTTCTCCCTGATTCTGTGGTCAGATCACCCTGTAGGTCACTGATCACAGACTCCCTCTTGCCCTCAAAGCTGTCAGTCCCTGGAGGCAGACAGGAAGAAGACAAGTAGCTTTTCTCTCTTAGCCTCAGTTTCCTCATCTATAGCTACTTGGTTGGGCCATGGTGAGAATGAAAGGAGAGAGTAACAGGTGGCTTGTGATAAGTCATTTTCCAGTGTCATTACAGTGTTCTGTAAGCCACCTGCTACACTGGGCGAGAGGCTCATGGTTGCTGCTTAGGCGTGTTCCCAGGAGCCTGTGGGATGCAGACACCGGGAACTGTCAGACATCATTGGACCAACCTCAGTGGGCTTCCTGGAGGAGGTGGGCCCCAAAAGATGAGCGAGCTTTGGCAAGGCAGAGAAGAGAGGTGAAAGGAAGCCAGGTCTGGTGGCTGGGAGTGGATAAAGGCCCAGAGGTGGAGCACGGTACCAGGTCAGGGGCCCACACTGGCTGGTCTCAGGGTCCCTGGCAGGGTAACCACAGCTGGGGTGGCCTGGCAGGTGACACAAGGAGTGAGAGCCTTGTGTTCTAGCTCCAGATCTTCCTGTACCTTCTCCTTATCTTCCACGTTTCAGCCATGATGTCCCCTACTCAGAGAAGCTTCCCTTTCACTTCCTTCCTAGACCTTACTGGGAGGGTGCCTTGTTCCATGGCCTTCTTTCCCTCGACTGAAAGCTTGCTGAGGACAGGGACCTCCGTGTCTTGGTCCCAGCTGTGCTCCAGAGCTTGGCCCACGTTAGCCTCTCCATATACGTGGATGGGGTGAACAGATGAATGCCTGTGGTCACTGGGTGCCACTGGTGGTTCTGGAGTAGGAGAGGGGCAGAGGTCATAGAGACAGACCCTTGAAAGGCAGAGGGAGGCCCTGAGCGGGGTCAGCAGAGGAGTCTAGGGGGAGAGCAGGCTGGCCTGAGCTGGTGTTTCTGAGCAGAAAGTTCTCCAGCTCAGGGAAACCCAGTGGAAGGACATACGTTCCCCTGCCTGCCCAGCTTGACTCTGGTTAGGGAGGCCGCGTGTGGGTGGCTTCCTGGAAAAGCAGCTCCACACTCACTGTGTGTATTCCTGAGCCAAGGGGTGGGACTGGGGACTCCTCAGTGCTCACAGGGAAGGCTGAGCAACTTTGTGCGACAGGAGTGGAAATGGTGGCCCAGAGAGGGGACCAGCTGGCACTCAGGGAGATATCACTTAACTCCAGTGAGAATGGCCTTTATCAAAAAGTCCCAAAACAATACATGTTGGCGTGGATGCGGAGAGACAGGAGCACTTATACATGGCTGGTGGGACTGCAAACTAGTGCAACCCCTGTGGAAAGCAATATGGAGATACCTTAAACAGATACAAGTAGACCTACCATTTGATCCAGCAATCCCATTATTGGGCATCTACCCAAAAGAACAAAAGACATTCTGTTACAAACACAATCAAGTTTTAATCCCTACATTTTAGTCCTAAGGATTAGTCTAGCTGTAAAACCCACTTTTTCCATGTACTGGCCACATAGCCAGCTAAAAGGACTTGGGGAGACGGGGCTGTCCAGGTGGTCATTGAGATTCGTCACTTCACTGAACGGCGGGGGGTGGTGCTCACAGGGGAAGACACTGGACCTCCTCTCTCTGAGACAGGTAATGTCCCTCTCAGTCACATCTGAGCAGCCACCTCCAGAGAGGACCCTGCCCTTGTCCTTTCCAGCCCCATGCCACATGTCCCTAAGTGCACACATGTCCCAGGACCTTTAAAGCTGTCCATAAAGTCCAGGCTCCAGCCCGGACCTGCTACTCCTGCCTCCCTGCTCCAGGCTGTCTGCTGGCCCAGGAAACTCACCCAGCCCAGCCTAACTTCCAATCTATCCCCCACAAACTTGCTCCTGCCTTCATTTCCTTCCCCTGCTTCAGTAAACAGTGGCTCAGTCCTTCCAGTTGTGTAGGTCAAAACCTTGGCCTTGGCCTTGACCCTTCTCCTTCTTTCACACCCCACCTCCAATGTCAGTTCTACCTACAAAATCTATCCAGCATCTGCCTCCTATGCCAGCTGCACCCCCAGTGGTTTAAGCCACCATCTTCTCTTCTTTGCAGTGGTACAATGACCCTCTGATCCTGGGTCTTATCCACCAGCATCCTTTCCCTGCAGTAGCACAGCAGCCTCCGTACTTGGCCCCCTGCAGTCTTTTTAAACATAGGTTGACTCTTGTCCCCTTCTGCTCATGACCTCACGGTGGCTCCCGTCTCACTCAGAGTAAAGCCCAAGCGGCCAACAGGGCCCTGTGTGACCTGGGTCGCCATGTCCCTTCTCCTTCCCCTTCCTTCACTGTCCCACCCACATGGGCGTCCTCACTGTTCCTCACACACACCAGCTATGTCCTTGCCTCAGGGCCTTTGTACTTGCTGTCCCCTCTGCCTGGATGCTCTCCTCGCAGACATTCACCCCTCCCCTCCGCAGACATTCACCCCTCACCTCCTCAAGTCTGTGCTCAAACATCACCTCTCAAGGAGGCCTTTACTGACCACCCTATTTGAAGTTGCCCTCCCATCTGACCACTTTCTGTTGCCTCCCATGTTTTATTTTTCTACATAGCACTCATGACCACCTGACATATTATTGGTAGTTTGCCCAGTAATCCCAGTGTGGCTGGGAAAAGTCAGAGTGCTTGCTGTGGGAGACATCCTGTGAGACAGCACAGGCTCAGACAGAAGCCTCCTTCCCACCTTCTTAATTCTGTTCCAGTGGGCTAGCGGGGAACCAATATTTTATTCTAAAGCATGTATATAGCTTTTGTCTTACTCTAGGCACTAGTCTAAGTACTTCATATATATTCATTGCTAAGATTCTCAGAAGAACCCAATGAGGTAAGCACTATTATGTCCCTTTTACAAATCAGGAAACTGAGGCACAGAGAGGCTCAGTGAGAAGCCAGAAGTCACACAGCTAAGAAGTACAGAGCCAGGCTGTGAATCCAGGTAGTCTGGCTCCAAGAGTCTACACTTCTGCTATCCTTCCTCTCTTTTGAGCACTCATTCACTCATTCATTCATTAAATATTTATAATGTCTTCTTTGTGTCAGGTGCAAGATTTTAGAGACCAAAAGATGACCAAAAAATGGCATCATGGCAGTTTAGGAGGAAATGCTGAACGAGTAAATAAGGGAAAAGGAAAAACATATTCATTCAGCAGACCTTTCCTGACACCTACTATATGTCAGCTCTGTTTTAGGCATGGAAATCAGAGATAAATAACACACAGTTTCTGCTTGTGAGGGGCTCACATTCTGATGACGGAGGGAGAAAAGTGCATTACTGCATGTAAATATGACGGCATGAACTGGATTTGGTAGAGGAGAGTGCAGGGACTGTGGGCCCCAGAATAGGAGGTGGAACAATTGGGGGATTGGTTTGGATGGGTGAATGGCTGGGTGGTAGGATGGATGGGCGCTGGATAGGTATTGGAAATGTAGATAGATGGTATTTGGAAGGGTGGTTGAATGAATGGTTATAGGGATGGATGGATGGATGGATGGATGGTTAGATGAATAGATATTAGCAGCTGTTTGGATGGATGCTTGGCTAGTTGGATGGATGGATGGATGGATGCATGAAAAGTTATTTGGAAGGATGGTTGGGTGAATGGATGAGTGAAAAGCTGAGGTCATTGCTAGAAAGTTGGACATTCTTCCAGTGAGATCACCACACCAGCTGAAAGAAAGGGTTGGAAATCCATGCATTTATTCATTTGACAAATATATATTAAGCACCTACTTATGTGTCTTGTACTGTTTTAGGCTCTGGGATTAGACATGGTACTTGCCTTTATGGAGCTGACATTCGGGGGAAGGCAGACAACAAACAAATAATAGAATGTATGTAGAATCTATTGTCATAGAGTAATAAATGCTAGGATGAAAAAATAAAGCAAGATGACACGGCAGAGATGGCAGGAGGAGGCATTTCATTTTGGGTGGTCAGGAGAGGCCTGTCTGAGAAGGTGAGTTGTGAACAGGCAGTGAGGAAGTAGACTATCTGGGGAATTACATTTGAGTCAGAGGGAATAGCTAGTTCAAGAGCCCGGAGGCAGAGAGGCCAGCGTGGCTCTCAGGAAGGGGAGGGGAGGTCACAGACAGGTGTGTTGGGGAGTGGGAAGTTTGTTTTTGGCTATATCCTGCACACTGATGGAGAACATTGAACCTGGGCTGATCTGCCTTTGCAAAGGCACCACCTCCCTGCACCCCCTTGATGGGGATGGGCTCCTGGGCCTGATCCCTCCTGGCTGCTTCACAGCTGGGAGGCTGTCAGCATGTTAAGTCAGCTCCCCGCTCTCAATGGTTTGCAACTCAACCATAACACAGGCCTGGGCAACATGTGGCACCTCTCAGTGATTTCTTTCCTCACCGTTTCTGTGTTTAGTGCCATTTAATGCTTGTTGGCCACGTTTTCAGAGAGAAAAAGAAGGAATTAGGGGGTGGGAAGTTGGTTAAATTTTGTGGGTTTTTTTTTTTTTTGGTTTTAAACACACAGAGCTATTTTTCAGTTGTTTTCTGAGATTATTTCCCAGCCCTTAAAAGGTTATGGGGTAGCTGTTGGTGTGGTCTGTGATAGTGCTCACTTCTTTTTTTTTTTTAGTGCTCACTTCTAATAAAGAGAACCTAATCCCTTGCAAAGCTGCCCTCTTCTCTTTCAAGTATGTGGATGCTTCCTGGTGAGAGAGCTGGGTTTAAGGGACATCCGGGCTGAGTGTGTGACTAAGGGATAAAGGCATCAATTACTTAGTATTTCCCATGATACGGGCTGGGCTTCAGGCCAGGTGTTCCCACCCCCTCTGCCTCAAGCTGGGATCCCCTCTGAGACCTCCAGCCAAGGTCTCTGCAGGGCTTCTCAACCTCCAGTGTGTGCATGAATCACGTGGGGAGTGTGTGGAAATGCAGCTTCCGATTCCATGTGTGGGGCTGGGGCAGCACCTGAGATTCTGCGTTTCCAATCAGTTCCCAGGTGATGCGGCGGATGCTGCTGGTCCAGGAACCACACTCTGAGCACCGAGGATTTCGACTGGTGCTGTCCAATTGAAAGATTATTTAATAAAGGCCACCCATGTAACATAACATTTCCTAGTTGTCACATCAAAAAGGTAAAAGGAGATGACATTAAATCTAATAAGATATTTTATTTAATCTAATTTATGCCAAATAGTATCATTTCAATATGTAATCAATATAAAATACCGAGATACTTTACATTTTTTTTCTGTAATAAGTCTTTGAAATCTGGAGTTTGTTTTACACTTACAGCACATCACAGTTGAGACTAGCGACATTTCAAGCACTCGTGTGGCTCGTGGCTCCCGATTTGGAAGGCGCAGATCTCAATCTGGGTTGAATACCTCTGGTGATAGGGAGCTCACTATCTTCCGGGAAGTCCACTCAGTACCTACATGATCTGAGTTGGGAGTTGATTGCAGGAATAGCTGGGGAGACCCAACTTGACTCTCTGGGTCCCCAAGCCAATTGGCATTGTGTGTGAGTCAAGTACCTCACATCTTCTGCCTCAGGGAGCCTCACAGGAGCCCTCAGATGGTTTCTGTGGTTGTTCTCAATCTCTGCTTTTCTTATTGAAGACCCTGGCTCAGGGACGCTGAGTGATATCCTCAGGGACACCCTGCCAGGAGGTGGCAGTGGTGGGACTTGAAGTCAGGGCGTTGAAACCTCTTCTCCGTCTATTGTAAGAGGCTGTGGTTCCTTCAGTGTGACATGGTTTCAGAGGACCTTCCAGGTCGACTCACGCTCCTGCAGACACACTTACTTCTGTTTCTGTGGTGAATTACATTTATAGATACGTGAATGTTGAAACATCCCTGCATGTCTGGGATGAAGCCCACTTGGTCGTGATGGATTATTTTTTTGATAAGCACCTGAATTCAGTTTACTAGGATTTTATTGAGCATTTTTGCATCTATATTCCTAATGGATATTGGTCTGTAGTTTTCTTCTTTTGTTTTGGTATGAGGGCGATGTTGGCTTTGTAAAATGTTTGTGGAGGATTCCTTCCTTCTCAGTGTTGTGGAATCATTTCTGCAGGACCGGGACCTGTTCTTCTTTGTAGGTCTGGTTAAATTCAGGTGTATAACCTCTGGTCTGGGACTTTTTTTTAAGGAAGGTTTATTGTTGCTGCTGCAATTTTGGTACTTGATATTGGTCTGTTCAGAAACAGTATTTCTTCCTCATTGAGCCTAGGGAGGCTGTGTGTTTCTAAGAGTTTGTCCATCTCCTCCACGTTTTGAAGTTTATATGTGTAAACCTTTTTATAGTATTCATAGATGTTTTATATCTGTGGTATCAGTTGTAATTTCTCCTTTTTCATTCCTGATTGAGCTTATTAGAGTCCTTTCTTTTCTGCTTCTGGTTAATCTAGCAAGAGGCATGTCAATTTTGTTTATCTTTTCAAAGAGTCAACTTTTCGTTGGATTAATCTTCCATATAGTTTTTCTTATTATCAATTTCATTTAGTTCTGCTCACATCTTGGGTATTTCTTTTCTTCTGCTGGGTTTGAGATTGGTTTGCTCATCCTTTTCCAGTTCTTTGGGACGATTTATTAGATGTAGGCATTTGTGGATATAAATTTTCCTCTCAGGACTGCTTTAGCTGTGTCCCACAGACTTTGATAACTTGTGTCTTCTTTATCATGTAGTTGAAACAATCTTTTTATTTCCAACTTAATTTCTTCCTTAACCCAATATCTTTTCAGCAGAACATAGTTTCGTTTCCATGACTTTGTGTAGAGATGAGAGTTTCTGTTGGGGTTGATTTCTAATTTTATTCCAATGTAGTCTGAGAAGATCCATAAAAATAGAAAAATAATTTCTATTTTTTTAAATTTGTCGAGACATGCTTTGTAGCCTAGGATAGGGTCAATCTTAGAGAATATCCCATGAGCTGATGAGAAAAACATATATTTAGTGGTTTTGGGGTAGAATGCTCTGTAACTGTCAGGCCCATTTGTTCTAGAGTTCTGTTTAAGTCCATTGTTTCTTTATTTTCTGTTTGGAGGATCTGTCCTGTTCTGTCAGAGGTGTGTTGAAGTTTCTGGCTATTACAGTGGTGCTGTTTATCATTTTGTTTAGTATCAAGTAGGATTTGGTTTATGAATCTGGGTGCACCTGAGTTAGGTGCATAAATATTTAGAATTGTATGTCTTCTTGTTGAATAGTACCCTTCACCATTATATAATGACCATCTTTGTCTTTCATTACTTTTGTTGAAGACTAAGTTATCTGAAATCAGAACTGCTATGCCAGCTTTCTTTTGGCTTCCATTTACGTGGAGTATTTTCTTCCATCCCTTCACCTCGAGTCTAAATGCATCCTTGTGGGTTAGATGTGTTTCCTGAAGACAGCAGATACTTGGCTTGTGTATATTTATCCATTCGGCCATGTTATGTCTCTTTAGTGGGCAGTTCAAGCCATTCATATTTATTGAAAGAATTGTTAAGTGGGGCCATTTCTGTTCATCCTGTTGAGTTAAACTTTGTTACTTTGTTTTCTCTGTTGAGCCATTGTGGTATCTGGCCTTTGATCTTGACCTTTTGGACGATTTCACACTAGTGAGTCTTTATTGTGCTGATGCAAGTGTAAGGCTGTTTTGAGTTCTTCCTAGAGGGCAGGTCTTGTCTTGATGAATTCCCTTAGTCTTTGCTTGTCTGAGAAGGTCTTTGATTCTCCTTTGTATGAGAAACTTAGTTTTACAGGATACAAGATTCTAGGCTGGGCATTATTCTGTTTGAGAAGAGTGAGAATAGGGCCCCAGTCTCTTCTGGCTTGTAAGGTCTCAGTTGAGAAGTCTGCAGATAGTCTGATGGTTTGCCTTTGTAGGTTACCTGCTTCTTTCACCTTACAGCTCATAGGAGGACCTCTTTTGTGTTTATCCTGGCCAGTCTGATGACAATGTGTCGTGGCGTCTTCCTGTTTGCAGTCAGTGTCCCAGGATTCCTTTGACCTTCTTGTACTTGGATATCTAGATTTCTAGCAAGGCCAGAGAAATTGTCCTCCATTATATCCTCAAATAGTTTATCCAACCCTTGTGTGTTTTTTTCTTCACCCTCAGGTATGACTGTGATTTTCATGTTAGGCCTCTTCACATAATCACACATTTCTTGCAGGCTTTGCTCTTTTCTCTCATTTCTCTGCTCTGTCTCTGCGACTGACTTGTTTAATTGAAAGGTGTTACGTTCAATCCCTGAGATTCTTTCTTCTGTTTGATCTACCCTATTCTTGAGGCTTTCCGCTGTGTTTTGTAATTCCTTCAATAAATTCTTCATTTCTTGAAGTTGTGTTTCATTTTTCTTTAATACTTCAATTTCTTTAGTGAATTTTCTTCCAAGTCCAAGATTTTTTTGTGTGTGTGTGGTTTTTTTGTTTTGGGTATCCATTTTCTCTTGCATATCCTTGCATTTTCTTACAATCCATGTTCGAAATTCTTCTTCTGTCATTTCATTGTTCTGTATTTGGTTGATATCCATTGCTAGACAGGAGGTGTTCCCCTTTGGGGGTGTCCTTTCAGTGTGATTCTTCATACTTCCAGTGTTCTTTCACTGATTCCTTCCCATCTGGAGCAGCTGTTGCTTCTTACCTTTGGATTTTCATTTAGATAATGACATGCCCAGTTTAGTCTCTTAGCTAGTAGGTGGTCTTGTGGGTGAGATTCTACCACACCCTGTATGATGAGTCAGTAAATGTAGCAAAAGGGCATGCAAATTGACCTCCCTGCAGTAGGTGGGGCTTGCTGGGAGGAGCAAGCTGCAGTAACCAGCTCTCTTTCCTCTGGAGAGGCACTCTGGTGCCTCAGGTGGTGGGTGAGACTCTGGGACTTCCAGGTGTGTTCTTACTGTCCACCTCAGCAGGGTGAGGTGGGGGAGTGAGGCCGGCAGGGCTGGGTTGGGTGAGCCTGCCCTCAAGCTCCACAAATGCTTTTAGCAGGGGTCAAAGGTCTGTTCTCTGCTTCTGGGCAAAGCTGCCAGGGAGGGGCTGCAATGGCACCCCCCCCCCTCAACTGAAAAGTCTGCTTTTGGAGGTGGGGCTTTCTGAGACCTGCAGTCTGGCAGTCTGGAGCATGTCAATCCTCTCCAGCCTCCCCTATTCTGTGGCTTTTCCCGGGCCTCTGCCAGCATGCAGGACCTCAAGCGAGCAGAGCTCCCCTGACTATGATGCTCAGGATCACGCATGAGCTGGGAGCATGGCCCTCCCATGGGAGCAGGGTTGCCCCTATAGTGCACTGCAGCTAGGATGCACTCTGATCTGCCCCTGAAGGCACATACACCTCCGTAGACTAGTGCACAAATATCCCATCTCTGTCCCCAGGCAATGCGATCAAGACATGGGTGTAAAGGATATGGCCTGCTGTCCTATCCTCTGGGCCCTGTAGATTAATCCTTGACCCTGCCAGGGGGAAGAGTGCTGGTCTCAAGTCACCCACGGGTTGCCCAAGCTGGATCAATGTCTCTCTGTCCTGAGGTTTGCCTTGCTCTGCTGGAATCAGCAGACAAGCAGCACCAGGGAAGGCCAGGGAGATCACAGTCTGAGTAACAGTCCGCTGCAGAACCCCAAGAGAAAAGCGCCCATTTCCTGTGGATGCCTCTGGGTGCTGGCTAAATTGTCTCTCTCAGCAGCTGAAGGTAGGGGAGGAGAAGTGGAGAATGAAGCAATATGGTGCTTTTGTATCGGCTCGGGTCCGTGGGGCGAGATGTGGCCCGATGGAGCTGGGAGCACGGTGCCCTGTCCGCAAGAGGTTCACTGCAAACTCCTTCCTCTTCTCACTCTCTGGTTAACTCCCTGCCTCTCAGGCTTGTCTTCATCAGTCACCTTTAGTGTCTTCATTTCCCTAGCTGGTTATTTAAATCACGCTGAGTTCCTGGGGCCCTGCACAGAACTTTCCCCATTCATCCTTCTCGGCCACCCAGGGCGTTCCGTCCACACCTTGGTTTGAATGCCTGCCTGCTCCTGGCAGTGCAGACCCCAGTCACTCTCCACAGCCCCAGCCCTCCCTCCTGAGCACCAGGAGCACGCCTCCAGCTGCCTCTTCAGTCACCTACAGACACCTCAAACTCAGCATGTCCAAAACCGAGTTCATCTCCCTGAGACCCCCTCCCTGGGTCCCTTCTCCATGTTGTCCTCACCAGGCGAATTCTCTCACAGGACACTATGCTGTCCTCAAGGCCATCCCTGTCCTGCCTATTCTGCCTTCAAACTAGCTCTCAAGTCCATCCCCTTCTCTCTTTGCCATCTGCTCCCACCGTGACCAGGCTGGGCCTTTCCCCCCTGCATAATTGTTGAGACCTCCTGACTTGCTCTCATTTCTGGCCCCCTTCTGTTGTTTTAAAATAGTAAAATCAAACCAGTGAAGTAATTGTACTTTAGGTTATTAAGTATGAAATGTCTGATTTCCTTAACTACTAAGTTGTCGATTTCTCTGACATTCCACTTTGACACTTACTGTTTTATTTTTATCGTGAAGGTACACCCTCAGTCTTGGAAATGCACATTTTGGCTTGTCAAATTTTTTTAGAGCAATTTTTGTGAAACCATGAATAAGTAAAAAATTCATATTATTTTTGAATATGAGTTCTGTCATGGAACCAATGCAGCGCAGACAGCTCAAAATATCAACGAAGTGTTTGGGAAAGATGTGGCTAATGAACGCATAGTACGTCGATGATTTGAGAAGTTCCATTCTGGTGATTTTGATCTTGAAAATGAGCCACATGGGTAACCTGAGACCAAGGTGGATAATGATGAGCTGAAAGCTGTAGTGGAAATGAATCCATCTCAACCTACATGTGAACTAGCAGCAAGATTTGACGTTACTATTCCAGCAATATTGGATCATTTGAAACAAATTGGCAAGGTAAAGAAGCTGTATAGATGGATTCCACATGAATTAAATGAGCATCAGAAGAGAAATCGTCTGGAAGCTTGCCTTTCTTTGCTATCATGATATAAAGGTGAAGCATTTCTATACTGTATTGTTAGGTATGATGAAAAATGGATTCTTTTTGACAATCACAAGCTTTTGGCACAATGATTGGATAAAGATGAAGTGCTGAAACAAAGTCCAAATTGAATATGCATCAAAAAAAGCTAATGGTGTGTGTTCCGTGGTCCAGCACTTGTATTATCCACTACAGCTTCATAAAACCTGGTCAATCAGTTACAGTGGATGTCTACTGCAACCAATTGGATGAAATGATGAGGATGCTTGTGATTAAACAGCTAAGACTGGTCAATAGGGACAGGCCAATCCTCTTGAAAGATAATGCTCGACCCACATGTTGGACAAACAACACTGCTCAAACTACAGAGGCTGGACTTGAAAACTCTGTCGTCCCACCATATTCACCAGACCTTGCATCAACTGGCTACCACTTCTTCCAGGGTTTGGACCATTTTCTGAAATGTCCAGGGAACAAATAACTCATATCTTATGCAAACTGTTCCAAGGCACAGGAAAACACACACATACACACATGCACACACACACACACACACAAAATAAGGGGAGGGGTGAAGCTGATCAACTCACTGTGAGCCCAGTATAACCCTATGCTCAAATGGGACAGAGAAAAATGAGAAAATTTTGTCTTTCTTACTTTCAAAGATTGGTTCAAAAATATTAGCAGTTATACTTCTTGTTCTTGTCATATTCTGTTTGCTCTGTTTATGATCCTTCCTCCTGTGTAGGTTCTTCACTTTGTGGAGCTTGGTGCTCCTGTTTCATTAGGTGCTGTTTTCTTAGGTGTCTGATGCTTCTTGATTGTGTGCTTATTCATTGTTAAAATTTGCAACTTCCTGCTCCCATGCCATTAGCTGCTGTCCTTGTTTGTAGTACCCTGCCTCCAGTGTTTGAGGGGAAGGAGGGAGACTTCCTCCCTGGGGGAAGGTGTGCAGTAGCTCCTCTCCTAGGTGTGAGGATCCCTGTTCCTCCTAGGAGTCTCAGGGCACAGGAGTTGTGTGGAATCTCCAGCCCTAGACACACCCACTCATGACTCCAAGCTAAGAGTGAACACCTGTGCTGTACCTGCTTAACACAAGCTTGGCGAGGGCTAACCCTGACAGGGTGCTCTGAATAGAGTTCTCCACCCAGCCACCTTTCAGGTTCCCCTGCAGCTGCCTGTGTCTGACGCCCCTGAACCTGGAGCATTCCCAGAATAGTGGCCACCCTTTTGCCACAGTTCTCTCTTGGTGTCCTTTGGATCTATCATTTTCTTTGATAATTTTATTCCATCTGTTTTCTGTTTTTCAGGAATTACTCAAAATTTACATTCAACTGATGACACTCTTTCTGGCATTGCTATTGATTTGCTTTTACATAAAAATATTTTTCTGCTATTGCTAGGGAATTTTCTTTCTGCTTCGTTGTACTGCTTTCCCCTCATGTGTCTGATGCTTCTTGATTGTGCATAGCTCATTGTTAGGTTTGAGATTCCTTGTTCACAGGTCGGTAGCTGCTGTTCTTGTTTGCTGTCTCCTGCCTCCATTGTTTAGGGGAAGGAGGAGGACTTGCCACCTGGGGAGGTGGGCAAGAAGAAAGCCGGAAAGAAATAATGAAAGCAGAGGGAAGGAGAGGTAGCTGTGTTGTGCTCAGCCAGCCTTATTGATCCAATCTTTGTATTTATTCTAACTTCAGATACCTTAACTTCACCCTGCTACAGACTATGGTGCTTTTCATTTTGAACTTCATGTACTGCTACTAAAGTTGTGAACTGACTTTCTTATATTGGTAAAATAGGTAGTTACACTATGTAACTTAAACAATAGTAACACAACGAATATGTTCATTGCTTGTCTGATAACACAACTGTCAGCTGGTTTCACCTTGCCCTCGTAAGACCTACCTCTCTCTTTTTCACCCTCTCTTACGGAGCATTTAGTGCTCTTGGCCTCTTTAATGAAATCAGCTCTTTGCACATCCAGCTTTATCAAGATGCTCAACTGAATGAGAAGGCCATCCTGAAGCTACTTCCTATAAGAGGTTCAACTTCTCCAAAATTATATTTGCTTAAATTTACATTGTTCTCATTTGCCAAAAGACATAGAAAATTAGTAGTTGATTTTAGAGTGCACATTCTCAGAGGATAGAGAGTTCCTGTCACTAGATAATCATCTCTTTGTGGATCATGTATTATTGAGCACTACCAAAGGGTGTTATTTGATGGTGATGATGGCAAGGATGATGGTGATGCTCTGTTCAAAGCACCCTTCTGTTTCTGACAGGTGCACTCAGTATTTTGGAACACCTGGTAGTGTCCATTTATCTGCCTGAAAGTGAAGAATAAAACCAAAATTTTCTTTCATTATTAAATTCTATGGTTTTATTACTTACTAAAGTATCTGAGTAATCTTAAGTATATTTTTAGCCTGTATCACCTCTTAAATACTAAACTTTGAGGAAATATCATTAGTTTTTGTAGCATAACACCCCAGGGTGGTAATTGGTATTATTATTTCTACTCAAAAAAGCAAAGGAACACACAAGTGTGAAATAATTAATCACATGCCAACCAAAATGAGATGTTTTAGATGTGGAAACCTCCATCCTACCCAGTAGACTCGGTGTCAGCCCCTTGGTGAGCACCAAGACTGCTTGCTCCTCATTTTCTCAGTCGTACTTATACTGCAATTATATCAAGGAAACATGCTGACGCCCACATGAGCAGACTCTCTGAGCATTACAGCTGGGTGATGGAGGAGGAATTCCCGTAGCACAGTGGTGTGAAAGCAGGTCACCACAGTTAACATCACTGACCACTGTTTACATAATAGCCCTTGGCAGACAAGCTTTTTAAATCAGACCCAGACTTTATAGGATTCATAGAGTATGAAAATAAACTACAGGAAACATTCCAACCGTCTGTAACACAGATGCTCATTGAATAGGAGGTGGTATGGATTTCTGTACGAAGTGACCATCAGTCATTCTACAAGCTCAGAACATGTTTCCAGGAGCGGAAACAAGCATCATTAGTGTTAATGCAGTTACTGGCTGAGTGGTAATGAGGCCATTGATCGGACAAAAGCTCTGTGGCCTTTTTTCCCCTTGGGAACTCCCTGAACCTGGGCATGTGCAGCATTACAATGGAAATTTCTCTTAACAAATCCTTTGTGCAATTGTCCTGGTAAATCTTCACAAAGTAGTTCTTAAATATATAACTCAAGTTTCATAGATCTCCTAGATACTGGTTTGCATTCCCCAGAATCATCTGGTGAAAAAGCAAGCACACAGGCTAAAAAAAAAAAAGAAAGACATGAAGTAATCCCACCCATGACTACTTTGCATTCACAGCTCTTTCTGCACCTGGGACCCCTTTCCCAGGTTCCATCACTATACATCTGCCTGGCATTAAAGGACTATACCCATCAAGGCGTTCCCGGGTGGGTATATTCACATGCAGGTTCCCGGAAGCATTTTAAAAGCCATCTGCCATTAATACCACAAAGGCAGAATCAGCAGGATGCTGTGGCTTTGGGCAGGAGAAAATCTCTCAGGTGGTACAGGTTGAAGGTTGTCAGTGAAATGTGTACATGGCAACAGGGAAAGCAAGAAAACAGTCAATGCAGGGAGCACAAAGCTTTTAAAGAAGGAAAACCCCACTGTGTCACATAGAAACAAAGTATATGTTTTATATCTCTTTGCCAAGAATAGAAGCTATAGATGTAGGTTTACTGAAACCAATCTATGTCTATAGACACACAAAGATGTTCCAGCACATCTTTATTTACTATGTTTGCTAGGTTCTTATTCAGCGAGAAAAACCTTTCTGTAGAATAATTAGTTTATCTGCAACTTTGAACAATTGTTGGATAGAAACATTGCTCATGAATGCTGGAAGCCTAACCATTGCTTGGTTTTAGTTAGGTGGGTTTTGTTGATGCTGGTGAGTGTGTAAAGTCTGGACAGACACAGAGAGTCCTCTTTTCCTGAAACTCCTGCCGAAGCCCTGAGGAGTAGCTTCCAGGCAGGGCAGGTTTAACCCTCTGTGGTAGACAGTTGCTTTCTTCAGTGCAGTTGGAACAGCTGCTCTGGGCCCACAGTAGGTCCACATCTTTCAGAGTAAGACATAGAATTAGCGTGACTTGTCCCAACTGTTTCTGGGGGACAGCTCTAGCACAGGCAAAATCACGGTGAAATCATACAAGGACCAAAACAAAGGGGTCCAGATTTAAAATAAACTACCACCACCCACAACAACAAAACCCTTCAGGCTTTAGCAGCTTTTTACTAGGAATTACCTAGGGGGAGTGAAGTTTTGCACTGTTTGTTTTTGGAGCTTATAATTTGATAAAACAGACAAAGGTTTGTAAGTTACGTGTCAATTAGACTGCAAAAAAAAACCTATTTTTTAGAAAAATCTATTACCTCCAGCTTCCATTTCCACAGCTCAGCAGTTTTTGATAATCTCTTTTTACACTTAGTGTGTTTTCCTATTCTCTACCTGCTCTTCAGCAGAGAAAATCTGCCCACATACATCCTGTGCCTAATGTCAGTACAGTGGTGCTTTGTAACTAACATCATTGTAGCTCCGAAGAATACCTTGGGGAGCTTCCCCGAAGGGAGCTTACCTATGGGGAACCTGGGTTTAGGAGGAGCTGGAGGAGGAAACAGCGCCTCCTGGAGGAATATGGAGAAACGAAACTGGCAGAGAAACTTCCACTCCAGGACAGTTTGTGAGGAACAGGTGGCCCAAGAACCCCTTAACTTGTGCAGTTCCTGCTCTTTGATGTCCCCAACTGTAAAATGGGTCTCACTTCTGCCATTCTGTTCATCTTTTTATACTTGGAAGTGTGTAAAATATCATGCAGCTCAGAAGTCCTTGACACTTTCCTCCTCAGAAACAAAATTTTTTCCAAAATGTTATGCATTTTCGTATTTGGCTCCTTTTAAGATCAGTGTGAGATACCATTAATGGCAATGCTGACATTGTGAAACATCCTGTAATTAATTAGAATTAGCCACAAGGTTTCATGTGGACATTCTGGGGATGAGGAGAGAAGGGTTGTCACTCTTTCTGTGCTTTCCAGATCACATGTCATGGGGCTGCTGAGCCCTCCTGGCCTGGACAAAGGTCACCACGCCTTTCTATGGGGTGATCTCTGGTCTAGAAGTCTACAGCTTCTGGTCACAATTATCTGATATTTACTGACCAACTAGAGGCTAGAAAATATGTTGCTGCTATTTTTAGTAATTATCCTTTTAGTTTCCAGATAATTTCTCAGTGTAATTTGCCTATGGCTAATTCTTTAGTTTTATTCTCTATATAACATTGAAATTGTGTTTAGTTTTGTCCTTTCAGAAAGCCATAACAAACCCATGACATTGATTTTTCTTTCCATTAGAAAAAAATCTATTTACACCCCAGCAATTTCATGTCTAGATATCTACCCAATAGAAAAGAAGACATATATCTACACAAAGACTTGTATGCAGGTGTTCATAGCAGCATTGGTCATAGGAGCCACACTGGTAACAACCCAAATGTCCATCAAATAATGAATAGATAAGCAAAATATGGTATTTCCATATGATGGAATACCACTCAGCAGTAAAAAGGAGCTAAATATTGATACATGCAACAACATGGGTGAACCTAAAAGACTATATATACTAAAGCCATACTCAAGAGTTTACATGTTATATGACTCCATTTATGTGAAATTTCTGGTAAAGGCAAAAGTAAAGACAAAAAGAAGATTAGTGGTTGCCTGGGGCTAAAGGTGGGCCTCAAATGGGTATTCAGGAACTTTTTTGGGTGACAAATTTGTTCTAAAACTAAATTGTGGTAATAGTTGCACAACTACATACATTTACTAAAAATCAAACTGTACACTTAGAAACAGTAAAATTTATGGTTTGTAAGTTGTGTGTCAATTAGACTGAAAAAAAACTATTTTTTTAAAAAATCTATTACCTCCAGCTTCATTAAGATTTGATCCTTAAAAAATAACATATATGTTTTTTGATAATTAAACTTCATAGTTATTGAGTTGACTTATTGACCTTAAGAATTTATTTTTGGCATGCTAGTTTGAATCAATCAGGACAAAACTTGGGCAGCCAAGAATAGCATTATTCGGGGTCTATCAGACAGGACCCTGCCTCTCAGCAGAGGGAGGGTTGCAGGTGCCACAAAGCTCCAGAGAAAGCAGCAGAGTCCAGAGTGACAGAAAGCCAGAGCCCTGGAAAGGTAGGCAAGGCAGGTCCTACATTATCATCTGTAACCCAAGTGTGGAGGCTGAGAATGAATTTTCAGGTCTGTCTGGGTTTCTGAAAAATGCAGAGTCCACAGCCTGTGTCAGTGCCCAAGCAACATGAAGTCAGGGGATGGGCCACAGAGCCACATAAAGTCTGGCAGGAACAGCACAAGGGGAACTCTGGGCTTATGGTGACTCTGTATCCAAATTCCAACAAATTCTGGTCTGTTCATGTCTATTACTGAGGAATGAATGGCACTCAAACCACATCACACAAAATTGAAGACGTGCATATATTTCAGATTTCAACATTAACGTCAAAAATACATAGTATGATTTTACATAGGATTTGTGCTACATTAGAATACTAGAGACAAACATCATGAGTATTAAGAAAAACATTAAATATTAAAAAATGAGAAATAAAATGTGTAAAACTAATCTAACCAGGGGTTTTGCTACTGCGACATGTCCAGTGAAGTGGTTTCAAGAGTACAAAAAGGATTAGGACACGAGTGTTTCCAATCTACTTGGAATATGTGGATCTCACTCCGGGAATTTTTCTTTTTTTAGAGACGGGGTCACCCTGTGTTGCCCAGGCTGGACGCAGGGACTATTTCCACTACTGATCATTACCGGAGTTTCGACCTGCCCTGTTTCTGAGCTGGTTCACTCCATCTTTAGTCAACCAGGTGGTCCCCGGCTCCCAGGAGGTCACCATATTGATGCCGAACTTAGTGCAGACACCCACTTGGTATAGAGCACTACAGCCCAGAACTCCTGGACTCAAGCAATCCTCCTGCCTCAGCCTCCAGGGTAGCTGGGACTACAGGTGCATAGCACCAAACCCAGCCCAGGAATCTTTTAATAAATACTGGTCCAGGATAACAGGAGAGGATCCACTCTCCTGGTAGTTAATTTGGTACATTCCACTCTATGCTAATTTTTGCTTTTAAACTTGGGTACTGAATGAACACTTGAAATTGTCACTTCTTATCAAGATCTTAATAAAAACTGAGGGTTTTGTGGGTGATTCACTTTCTGAAAAATGCAGAGTCTGGAGCCCCTTTACTTTTTCATGTAGGGTCATGGGTATGAATTCTGAATTTAGAAAATATACTTTATATATTGATATAGAACCAAAGGGTCTTTGAGCCAGATTCTCCAAATCTACTTCTTGCATTAGGGGATCTAGGAGGAGCGTCAAAGGAGTGTTCTTTTCCTTAGCACCTGGATTCTCAGTGAGTTTTCTGTGAAGACATTGAATAAATGCTTATTCAGGCGTATTCTCGCCCAGCCACAAAGCACTACTTCTAACCTCTCTATGCAGCCAAATTTCATTACCCGGAACAGTGTCAAGACAGGTGTTCATACTTTCTTTCCTCTTCCTGCTTATGCTCTGCTCACTCCAGCTCAGCTTGTAGGCATAGCTGCCTCTTCCTTTAAAGCCTCTGGGCCAAGAAGTACTCATCTGGGCCTCCGGGCCTTAAGGTGGAGTAGAGCCACTTGGCTGGCTCAACATGACATTCCCATGCCCTTATTTTTTGACGTTAGTTGAGCTGTCCAATGTAATGTATGTTGAGCAGGGTCATTTGGCTTTGTTTCTGGGTGCTCTCAGCGTGGCCAAGGCTCTGTATGAATTCCTTGCTTATAGATATTCTTAGTGTGGTGGTTTTCTCAAATGCTGGTTGTAGTAGCAGTGTACTGGGCATGTGAGTAGGCTTTTGGCTTCCTGCAGAGATGGGAAGGTGGAAGTCTCAAGAAGTTTATCTTGTTCCCAAGCACTGTATGCTTGTGTCAGCAAATTTTATATTGGGTTGTGCAGTTTGACTTCCAGGCCAGTAGGTGGCACTTGCAGGTAAGGGTTGGCTGGGGCGGGAGCAGTAAGGTGTATGTTTGATATTGGTTTACCTGGAGAAGCTCTCTGGTGCCTCGTCTGTGGGATGAACAGTGGCCTGGCCTCCACTCTCAGCCCCAGAGGGTGGTGGAGTTGGACAGAGCTGGACCAGCGGTGGCCTGCTGTAGCCGAGATTTCTAAGCAAATTGTTGAAGGAGTAACTTGGTTTCTCCTCACTGTTTATACTAAAATGTGAAAAGAGAGAAATGACTTGAAGACTGAATTATTAAGCAAAAAGGAACCAGAGCCTAAAGATTTTGAAAATTCTCAGTCTGTCCATATTGCAAAAAATAAGAAAGCATGTTCAGAAGAGAACACCAAGGGTGTGGCCGCATGATCATTTGAGAAGGAGATTGGTGTGGGTGCGAACCATGGATGTGAGCAGGCATTTGAACAGACGCCAGGAACAGAGATGGGATTGTACCAACAGAGATACTGCCAGCTGGGACTAAAGAAGACAAGGTGGAATGAGGGAAGGCAGCAAACATTCATTACCCTTTGAGAAAAGGAAAGAAAGACCCCAAAGGTGAGTCAGAGATCATCAGGGCTGCTGCTCTCACCACGGGCCCAGGGCCTGGGTCTCCCTCATCTCAGTTTCAAAGGGCAGGACCACCTCTCTGGCAGAGCTGCGTGGGCAGCACACGGAAGGAGTGGGGCCGAGCCAAAGAGGTGGGCTCACTGTGCCAAGCTGTGGGGGTGACTTTGCCACCTCAGTGGGGCTGAAGGGTGAGACCACTGCTCCCGTGGGTCCAGAGGGCAGAGCATTGAACCAGAAAAGATTATTCTCAAGCCCTAAGAGCTTTTCTGTTATTTGCCTCAATCTCTCACTTTTGGTGTGGGAATGTGCATGCCTGTCCCACCATTGTATTTTAGAAGCACATACCTTATATGGATTCACAGGTTAAGAGCTGGAGAGAAATTTTGCCTCAGGATGAGCTGTATATTGAGTCTTACCCATGTCTGATTTAGATGATATGTAGATGAGACTTTGGACTTCAGATTTTAGAGTTGATGCTGGACAGAGTTAAAATTTGGGGGATATTGGGATTGAATGAATATATTTTGCATGTTAGAAGGGCATGAATTTTGGGGGGCCAGGGTAGAATGTTAAGAACTGAGTGTGCCCCCCAACCAATTCATATGTTGAAGCCCTAACCCCCAATGTGATAGTATTTTGAGGTGGGGTCTTTGGGGAATAATTAGGTTTGGATGAGGTCATGAAGATGGGACCCTCCCCCCATGATGGGATTAGTGTCCTGGTAAGAAGAGGAAGAGACCAGAAGTCTCTCTCTGTGTCTCTCTCCCTGGCATGTGAGACACAATGAGAAGGAGCCAGTCTGCACGCCAGGAATGGGGCCCTCACCAGGAACTGAATCTGCTGGCACTTGATGTTGGACTCAGCCTCTAGACCTGCAAGATCATACAACTATTGCTTAAGTCACCCAGCCACCCAGTCCGTGGCATTTGGTATGGCAATCCTAGCAAACTAATACACATGGTCTTGGGTGGAAAGGAGGAGAGTGCATAGTAGGGAGGGAAAGTGAATAGGGAATGTGAGGAGATATATCCATTTAAAAATGCTTTCCAATAATAGATAACTGACCTGGGGGTTCCTTGAAGGATAAGCACGAGTTAGGTTTATTTAATTCAATATCCTGTTGGCGATCGCAGCAAGCTTAAACAATTTGAAGGAGAATCATGGCTTAGTTATCCACCTTGACGTAAATGTTAGAGGTATGGCAGGGCTCTAGAAACTACTGTAATTCATGGAGGCTGTGTGCTGTGGAAAGAAGATAAGTGGGTTGAAGATAAAGAATGAAGCTTGTCTTGGTTGTGTTACTTACTTAGTTGTATGATCTTTATATTTAAGGTGGGTTTGTAGAAAACATAGCTGGGTCTTATTTTTAATCCACTCTGAAAAATCTGTCTTTTAATTGGTGTATCTAGACCATTCACATTTAAAGTCATTATTCATATAGTTGGAATAATATCATGTTTGCAACTTTTTTCAATTCATTGTACTTGCTTTGTTTTTTTGTTTTTTTTGGTTTTCTTTCCTATTTATTTACTTTGCTTTCTCTGGTTTTAACTGAGCATTTTGTGGTTTCATTTAATCTTTTCTCTTAGCATATCCCATTTTAGTGGTTGCCCTCAAGTTTGCCATATATATATGCACAACTAACCTAAGTCCACCTTCACGTAACCCTATCCTGCCTCATGTGTAGCGCAAGTATCTTAATAATGGAATATTCCCAATCACTCCTCTCCACTCTATAACATTGCTCTCATTCAATTATCCATATGCTGTAATCACCCAATACCTTGTTACTGTTTCTACTTTAAATGAATAATTATTTAGATCAATTAAGAATAAGAAAAATAAAAATTTTATTTTTCTTCACTTATTCCTTCTCTGACGGTCTCCCTTTCTCTATGTAGATATATGTTTCTGACCTATATCCTTTTCCTTCTCCCTGAAGAACTTTGTTTCAAAATTTCTCGCAAAGCAGTTCTGCTAGAAATGAATTCCCTCAGTTTTGGTTTGCCTGAGAAAGTCTTTTACTTCTTCAATTTTGAAGAATAATTTCACTAGATAGAGAATTCTGCGTTGGAAATGTTTTTCTTTCCACACTTGAAACATTTTACTCAATTCTCTTCATGCTTTCATGGTGAAAATCTGATGAGAAGTCTGACATAATACTTAGCCTTGCTCCGCTGTAGGTAAGGTGTTTTATTCCTCTGGTTCCCTTCAGGTTTCTCTCTTTGTCTCTGGTGTTCTGCAGTTTGAATATAATATGTTCAGGTGTAGATTTTTTGGTATTTTTCCTTCTTGGTGTTCTCTGAGATTCCTGGATCTGTGGTTTGGTGTCTGTCATTAATTTTAGAAAATTCTCAGACATTATTACTTCAAATATTTTTTCTGTCCCATTCTCCCTTTCTTCTCTGATATTCCAGTTATGTGTATGTCACACCTTGTGAAATTGTCCCATGGTTCTTGAATGGTCTTTTTATTTTAATCTCTTTGTTTTTCAGCTTGAGCGGTTTCTATTGCCACATCTTCAAGCTCATTGATTCTTACCTTGGCCATGTCGAGTCCTCTGATAAACCCATCAAAGGCATTCTTAATTTCTGTTGTGTATTTTTTAGCATTTCCTTTTGATTTTTCATAGTTTCCACCTCTCTATTTATGTTACCCATCTATTCTTTCATAATGTCTACTTTTCCATTAGAACTGTTAACATATTAATCAGTTATTTTAAATTTCTTGTCTGATAACTCCACCATTTGTGTTACATCTGAATCTGGTTCTGAAGTTCTTCAGACTGTGTTTTTTCTTGTCTTTTTGTATGCTTTGCAATTTTTTTCCATTAAATTCCATACATATGTATCAGGTAATAGGAACTGAGATAAAAGGCCTTTAGTGTGAGGATTTTTGTTAGTCTGGCAGGAGTTAGGCTGTGGTCAATGTTTGCTATAGCAGCAGGTGCCAGAGGCCTCAAATTCCTCTAGTGCCCTTGTTGTTATCTCTTTTGTTGTCTTTGGGTTTCCCTAAGAACACTTACATGGAGTCTGCGCCTTACAGCTCTTTCAACTGTAACCCACTGTGATAATATGGGGTTACTGTTGATGGCACGGTGTGTGGCAAAGTGGCAAAGGGTGTGTGTGGGAGACCCTTATAATTTTATGATCGAATCTCAGTCTTTTAGTGGGCATGTGTCTCTGGGCTATGATCTTCACACGTGTTTCATAGCTATTCTTTTCACCGCTGAGGTGAGACAGGAAGGCTAGAGGGGGTGGGATTGGATAATACCCTTCCTCCAGGTGGGATAAAGATCTGGAAAAGCCTTTGTTATGGAGAGTGCTCTGCACATATTTTAAAATGGTTACCTTTCTCCTCCACCTGCCAGAGCTAGGGGGAGAATCTTTCTTGACTCCTCATCATGAGAAACCGGTAGGGTTTCTGGAGATAAAACCCGTGAAAGTGTGGGATCAGGGTCTACCAAAGGAAATTCACCCCTACCCCTACCTGGCGGGATTTCATAACTGCTATAACCCAGAGACTGCTGCGTGTGTTTCTATTCTTGCCTTTGCTGAATGGGGTTTTCTATTGTGTGTATGTTGAGGTGAGGGTGGGAAAAAGATAACTTGTCTTTTATTTGATAGGCTTTCAGATCACCAGTGACTGCATCTGGATCTAATGGAGAAGCCTAAGCATCAACCAGAGATCTGTGACTTTGAGCAGGATGCAAGAACTGGGTGGGATTCTGGATCTTTGAATCCCCACAGAAGAAACCTACCCACTCATGAGGAACACTGTGTTCAACTGTTAGGTTGGTGAGAAAAAAAATATCTATTATTTAAAACATGGAAACCTTGGGGCTTATTTGTTATAGCAGTTAGTTTTATTCTAAGTTTTCCCATCAATTCTGTGTCTGTTTTATAAGAGTGTAATATATTGAGAAAATAAGCTAATAAATTTCAAAACCTGTGTTTTCTTTTATTAGTCCTAAATTTTTTGTTCCTCAAATTTCAAAGGATAATCCATTGATTAAGCATTTCATGTTTTGGTAAATACAGCTCCCCTTTTGAAGCCTGTTCATTACTGTCTGGACTTGGTCATTTCTCCTCTCAGATTTATCCTTCTAAGTCAGTTGGTCTGTTTTCATATAAACACCTCCAAATATACCTATGATTTTAATTGTCATTCTGTGGATTAAACCCCCGTTAGAACTTCATTCAAAATTAGAATCACTGGCCTGTAACTATTTAGGTCTGGCTACTAGATCAATGAAACTCAAGAAGAAATGTCCACTTGGGTACACTGGAAAGAAGTTTAGAAGACCAGAGACTTAGGTTCCTATACTATCCCTGCCACTGTCTACTTTCCTTCCCTTCTTCCTTCCTTCCCACCCTCCTTCCTACCTTCTATCAAACATTTACTGCGGACTATATGACTTAGAATACTGATTTGGCTGCTGCAACAAAGACCAAAGCAGCAGTGACTTGAGCAAGGTTCTCATGTAACCATCTTATCTGAATGTCAGCAATCCAAGGCTGATGTGGTGGCCTCACGGCAATGGGCGTCATCTCCAACACGCAGCTTCCACCCCACCGTGACGTCTGCATGTGAGCCACCAGAAGGGAACGGGGTGGTAGAGCATGCATCCCTCTTCCTTAAGGCCACAACCTAGGGGTTACCACATAATTCTGCTCACATCCCATTGGCCGTGATTTAAACACATGGCACAGCTGGCTTCAAGGGAGAAAGAAAGGGAACTAGGGAAACTCACAGGAAGCTGCCTTACGTGGGCTTGAGAGTTCAGAAAGGCTTCCTGAGCTGGATACTAAGGGATGAATAGCAGTTACCTAAGAGAAGAGGTGGGGGAAGAATCCCAGGTGCCGGGACCAAGCTGTGACAGGCCTGGAGAGGATGGGAGGTCACAGCAGACTCATGGAAATGAACATGGGTCCATCGATACAGCCAAAGCCTGTGGGGAGGGGGATGGAGTAGAAGTGAAGGATATCACAAGAGATGAGAGATGAGATTGGAGAGGAACCAGAGCCTAAATCCTAAGGACCTTTTATGTTGAAGAATTTGAACTTTATTCTGAGGGCAGTGGAGGGCCATTTAACAGTTTTGGGTAGGGAGCAAAATATTTACATTTTTATTTTTTAAAAAACCCACTCTAGCTGTAGGGTATAGATATGATCACAGGTGGGGAGAATTTGAGGAAGGGACAAGCATCAGGGTAGGAGACTGCAGCAGTGATCCTCGTGGGGTGTCTGGTGGCCCATTGGAGAGGCGGCAATGGGCACAGAAAGAAGTAGCCGGAGACCAGAAACATGTAGATGGTTAAATCGACAAGATTTGGTGATGGATTGGAGGCGAGAGGTGAATAAGAAGGAGGAGTCCAGGATTCTGTTCCAGATTTCTGGTTCAGACACCGATGGTTTGTGTCTCTGCTCCCTGAGATGGTGGTCACAGAAGACCAACAGGCTTGGAGGGGAAGATGAAGGAACAGCTTGGTAATTAATAAGTTTGAAATGAGCGTGGGGCAACCAAGAAGAAACATCTAGCAGGCAGTTGGTTGGATATATGAGTCAGAAGCTCAGAAAAGACAAGTAGACAGAAGGTACAGATTTGGGTCTAAATCAGCAGTCAAAAAATTTTGTTTGAGAACTTTCTGTGTGCCAGACACTGTTCAGAATTTATGCTTCCAAAGTTCTTGGGTACTCACGGGGCTAGTATTTTCATATAGGTGGTAAGTGAGGATCTGTAAGTACACATCTTTGCCCAGGGAGAGTGGTAACAGAAAATAACCTGGCTTTAAAATACGGAGAAACAGTAAAAATTAAAGGGTAGGCAAAGGAAAAGAATCTAGAAAACAAACAGATGGCCAGCAAGGTGTAAGAAAAACTAGGGGCATGTATCAGAAGCTGAGGAAAGTCAGCATTTCAAAAAGGGAGTATTAACTCCACCCAACAAAGCTGAATGAATGCACATGCTTCATCCAAGAACCCATAATCACCAAGACAGTGCATATTCGGGGCTCAAAACAAACCTCAACAAATTTAACATAATCGAAATCGTGCAGAATGTTTTCTAACTATAATGGAATCAAACTAAAAATCAGTAACAGAAAGACCACAGGAAAATCTCTGAACAGTTGGAAATCTCTAAGTAACTTCTAAATAATCCCTTAATCCACGAGTAATGAAGTCTTAAAGGAAATTTTAAAAATACAGAGAACTAAATGAAAACAAAATCACAACACGTCAGGGTATGTGGGATGCAGCTAACATGGTGCAGACAAGGATATCTGTAGCACCAAATGGCTACATTATAAATAAGAAAAGGTTTCAAATCAATTGTCTAAGTTCCTGCCTCAAGAAACTAGAAAAAGAAGAGTAAAATAAATCCAAAGCAAGTAGAAGGCAAAAATAAAGATCAGAGCAGAAACCAATGAAATTGAAAATAGAAAAAAAAATAAAACAAAATCTGGTTATTCAAAAAAATTAACATTAATAAACCTCTACCAAGACTGACAAGATAAAGAGAAGACATAACAGTAACACCGGGAATGAAACTCGGAATTATTACATGTCCTTAGGGACATTCCACTGAAGTCAGTGGAGTCAGCAGAAGGCAGGGTGTAGTGGATTAAGCAGTGACTGGGAGGTGAAGAAATATAGACAGTGAAGGAAGACTATAGTATTAAGTTTTGGGTGTGTCAATATCAAATAGAAAATCTCTAAGCTAAAGGTTTTATTTGAGAATATACAAAAAACAGAATTGCAATTCAGGATGTACACACCAACCTAGGTGGCCTCCGGTATGTCTGAAGAACAAAGGGAAATTTTGTGTTTTGTGGGGAAAGAGAAAAATTATGTAAGTTGTTTTGAAAGAAAGTTCACTGGTGCCTGCGGTGTCCTTGGGGAGCTGGCGTGCTCTGATTGCTGACTGACAGCAGTTGCAAGGTAAAACTCGTCATTCTAAAGTCTCAGCGGGCTGTTTCCTTGGATTGGGTTTAGGAAATTGTGTCAAGCAGGCATTCTAGGATGAGTGGCTAGCTGTCCTGGTGCTGCCAGCTGTCCTTATGTGACTTGTGTAGTAAGCTGCAGTTTGGAAAGATTTCTTGCCATCGTTCCACCACGACACCGACACTGACACCGTCACTTCTGCTGACTCCACCGACTTAAATGGATTATCCTACAGGATTTGTTTTGTTATCAGGCAGATCCTGTGTGATAGCCCCCCTTTCGCGGCCTTGCCTGGCTCCATTTTGAACCCAATGACTGTCACAAGTGGGTGGGGGCTGCTGGGTGAGGGCAGTGCTCTGTCTGGGGTGGGGCTTTTCAGATTGGAGAGAACCCTGGAAACACGGAGCCAGGTGGGGGAAGGGGTGCAGACACAACAGAGAGAACAGAGGGAGGGTAGCTCGGGGCAATGGAGGGAGGCAGGGGCCCAGCCCTCCCACTGTGCTAGACCCAGGGAAGGCTAAGGCAGACGGATGTGTGATGCAGAGAGTGTGCAGATTGAACACCAAGGTGCTGGAGAAGCACTCATCCAAGGGCATCTGTTTTCTCTGCAGGAGGCGAGATCGTCTGCTGACAGTAAGAGAGTGGAGTGGAAGTTTGAGAAAATGGAGAAGGTTGGAATAGACACTGGTGAATGGGAGAGCCAAGCCAAGAAGCCAAGGGAAGCTGCTGGGCACCACGGAGTGAGGGGACCACGCCACCTGGGGCCCTCCGGCTGTGGTCAGTGAATGAAGGGCAGTGAAACCAGAAGAACATCAGGGTGAAAACAAAGGATCTGAGTCAGCATCATTAGCTCGGAGCCACTCTTGTGGGTTCTGGTGTCAAAGTGCTGGGGCTCAAATCTCCAATCTGAGCCTCCTGGGTGTGTGCACCCTGCAGGCCACCCTGAGTGAGCAGGACAAGGGACAGATAAAATGCGAAAGGAAACATGTCATGAAAATTGCTGAAGCTGAGAGCTAACCGGAGTTCAGTGACTATTTTACTTGGGCATGTATTTTTAAAAAATTTCCATAATAAAATTAAATCCTCCCCCATTACCTAAATAATGATAGCAAACTTGCCTGCAGAATACAGCCACACCCCCTCTAGGCACCAACTTGCTGTGCTTCCATACGGGGAACAGCCCTCCTCCAGCCTTGGGGACACACCCTCCTCTCACCCCCACCCCCGCCCCCTGCTGAACCCTGGTCTATTCCAATTCCCCATGTGCACTCCTGCTTGGCCCCCCTCAGTGTGGGCCGCACCCTTTGCCCTCACGTGTGCAGAGGTCAGGCCGGTCCAGGGCGCTGGTCACACCCTCTGCCTCTTCTGCACTCTCCCTGCCCATTGCAAACCCCCTAGCACAGTCAACACCGTCTCGCTTGGGTGGCTATACCAGCCTGTTGGCAGGTCTCCCAGCCTCAGGTTTTTATTTTCTCCAACTAATTCTCCCCACTGTGGCCCCCAAGAACTTTCTCCAGGACAAATCAGAGCCCTGTGTTAGTTAAGACCTCTCCATGCTGGCTGCACATGTAAGATAAAGCCCACGGTCCTGAATGCACCACCTGGCCCCTGGAGAGTCCTGCCTCCTCTGTGCCACCTTCACCCTCATCAGCAGCACGTTAGCCACTCTGAACTCTTCAAGTTCCCCAAACGTCCCTGGTCTAGGTCCATGGCACGCCTTGCCACAGGCTAGAACACTCCACCTCTGCCTCTTCTCCCAGGAGCTCGGGCTGCCTACCGGAGCTTTCCCTGAAAGGGGAGGGACCCCCCCAGAGCATCTGTGCGTGGGGCCAGGATTGCTCCCCGGGCTGTTGCACCTGGCACTGCTCAGGTTCTCCCCACAACGCGCAGATCCCTGTGGAGAAACCTGAGCTGATGCTCCACCAACTACGCTCAGATAAAGAAAGTTGTCCCCACCCTAAGAAACTGACATTCTGTTCATGCTGCTGCTTTCCTTGTAGCGGGAGAAAGACCCTGGCAGAAGTCTGAGCAAGGTCAGAGCTCCCACCCCACAATGCCCTTCCCCTCCCTGCTCCTCCCAGCCTTGGACACTGCTGGGCCGAGGCCTCCAGAGGCCGATTTGCAGCGTCAGATGGACCTTATTCTCTCCCTCTTAGTATCTATCAATCAGAAATGAAAGAACAATGCAGGGCATCTTGGACCAGTCTGCTCCTGGTTTCTTCGGTGAAGTCCAATAGGAATGTGATACTTTTCTGAGCCTCT
>CM052437.1:66908578-66939654 GCA_028533085.1 Varecia variegata | reverse complement strand
AGGATCGCTTAAGCCCAGGAGTTTGAGGTTGCTGTGAGCTAGGCTGACGCCACGGCACTCACTCTAGCCCGGGCAACAAAGCGAGACTCTGTCTCAAAAAAAAAAAAAAAAGAAAGAAAGACAAAGAGGGTCATTATATAATGATAAAAGGAGCAATTCAACAAGAAGACATAACAATCCAAAATATATCAATACATGTGCCCAACACAGGAGCTCTCAGATACATAAAGCAAACTTTACAAGAGCTAAGCAGAGAAATAAATAGCACCATTGTAATTGCCGGGGACCTCAACACCCCACTGTCATAGCCCAACAAATCATCAAAGCAGATAATAAATAAAGAAACAATGGACTTAAACCAAACTCTAAATCAACTAGACCTAACAGACACTTACAGAACACTCTACCCAAAAACTACAGAATACACATTCTTCTCAGCAGCACATGGGACATTCTCCAAGATTGAGCATATCTTAGGCCACAAAACAGGTCTCAAAAAATTAAAAAAAATCAAAATTATACCATGTACCTTCTCAGACCACAGCAAAGTAAAACTAGAAATCAATTACAAGAGAAACACTCAAACCTACACAAAGTCATGGAAATTAAACAACCTGCTGCTGAATGATTATTGGGTCAAGAATGAAATTAAGATGGAAATCAAAAAATTCTTTGAATGAACGGAATGACAAAGGGGACACAAGCTATCAAAATCTATGGGACACAGCAAAAGCATTCCTCAGAGGAAAATTCACAGCCTTAAATGCCTACATCAAAAAGACAGAAGGATCATAAATTAACAACATGATGTCATACCTCAAGGAACTAGAAAAGGAAGAACAAACCAAACCCAAAGTCAGCAAAAGAAAAATAACGAACAAAGGTCAGAGCAGAAGTAAATGAACTGGAAAACAAAAAAACAATACTAAGGATTAAAGTTCATTCTTTGAAAAGATAAACAAAATCAATGGACCTCTTGCCAGATTAACCAAGAAGAGAAGATAAAGGACTCAAATAAGCTCAATCAGAAATGAAAAAGGTGACATTACAACTGATACTGCAGAAATATAAAACATCATCCATGGATATTATAAAAATCTCTACGCTCATAAACTAGAGAATGTAGAGGAAATGGACAAGTTCCTGGAAACACACGACCTCCTAAGATTTAACAAGGAAGAAACAGAACTGAATAGACCAATAATGAACAGTGAAATAGAAACCATAATAAATGCTCCCCCCTACCAAAAAAAAAACCCTGGACCAGATGGATTCACAGCCAAATTCTATCAGGCCTACAAAGAAGACCTGGTACCCATAATACAGAAATTATTCCATAATATTGAGAAGGAGAGAATCCTCCCCAACTCATTCTATGAAGCCAGTATTACCTTAATACCAAAGCCTGGAAAGGACATAACAAAAAAAGAAAACTACAGACTGATATCCCTTATGAATATAGATGTAAAAATCTTCAATAAAATGCTAGCAAACTGAATTTAACAGCACTTGAAAAAAAAAAATCCACCAGCACCAAGTGGGCTTCATCCCAGGGATGCAATGATGGTTTAACATACGTAAATCAATAAATGTGACTCACCGTATAAACATAAGCAAAAACAAAGACCATATGATCATCTCAATAGATGCAGAAAAAGGTATTTGACAAAATCCAGCACCATTCATGACAAAACCCTTCAACAAACTAGACATAGGAGGAACATATATCAAAATTATAAAAGCCATATAAGACAAACCCACAGCCAACATCATACTGAATGGGGAAAAGTTCAAAGCATTCCCCCTAAGAGCTGGAAGAAGACAAGGATGCCCACAGTTACCACTTCTATTCAACATAGTGCTGGAAGTCCTAGCCAGAGCAATCAGGCAAGAGAAAAATATTAAGGGTAGCCAAATCAGGAAAGAGGAGGTCAAACTATTGCTCTTCACTGGTGATATGATCTTGTATCTAGACAACTCTAAAGATTCCAACAAGAGTCTTCTGGGATTGATAAACAAATTAAGCAAAGTCTAAGGATACAAAATCAATGTATGTAAATCAGTAGCATTTCTATATACTAATAACACACAAGCTAAGAATCACATCAAAGACTCAACACCATTCCCAATAGCTACAAAGACAATAAAATACCTAGGAATATATTTAACCAAGGGGGTGAAAGATCTCTACAAGGAGACTATGAAACTCTGAGGAAAGAAATTGCAGAGGATACAAACAAATGGAAAACACATCATCATGCTCATGAATAGGCAGAATCAACATTGTTAAAATGTCCATACTACCCAAAGGCCCTCTGCTTGGCTTGCGCCTACCTTCAGTTCCTCAGGAAAGGGCTTCTCTTCTGCCAACTTCCCCACTTCCGGCATAGTTGTCAGGAACAGAAACTCCTGTTTGGCACTGTACACTGGAAGACAGAGAGGTTAAAGTGTCTTCTCAAAGAACAACAGGCACACAGAACAATGGGACAGAACAGAAGCCCCAGAAATACATCCACACAGAGATGCCCAACAGATTTTTGACAAAGGTGCAAAAACAATTCAATGGAGGAAAAGTCTTTTCAACAGATGGTACTAGAGCAATTAGACTTACAGACAAAAAAATTGAACCTTTATCTAAACCTTATGCCTTATTAAAAAATTAACTCAAATGGATCACAGACTTAAGTGTGAAACATGAAACTGTAAAACTTTTTTTAAAAAACAACAGAAGAGAAAATCTACTCTGTGAAACCCATTTGCAGAAGAGGAAAAAACAAGCTACAGACAGGAAGAAAATATTTACAAACCACATCTGACAAAGGACTAGTATCTAGACTATATAAAGAATTCTCAAAACTCAACAATTAAAAAATTCAAACAATCCAATTAGAAAATGGGCAAAACATGAAGACATTTCATGTTACGGGATATACAGACAGCAAATAAAACACATGAAAAGATGTTCAACATCATTAGCTGTGAGATAAATGCATGTTAAAACCACAATGAGAAACCACTATACTACTTATCAGAATGGCTACAATAAATAGTAAAAATACCAAAAGTCTGGTGAGGACGGGGAGAAACTTGGTAAGTGGAACAGCAAGTCTGGAAAACCTTTTGGCAGTTTCTTAAAAAACTAAACATGTAACTACCATACAACCCAGCAATTGTACTCCTTGGCATTTAATCCAAAGAAATGGAAGTTTATTCACACACAAAAAAACTGTACACAAATGTTCACAACAGCGTCATTTGTAATAGCCCAAAATGGAAACAGCCTGGATGTCCTTCGACGGGTGAGTGGTTAACAAACAGTAGAACATCCACACCATGGAATGGTACTCGGCAATAAGGAAGAATCCACTGAAGCAAACAACACGTTGGGTGACTCTCCAGGGAAGAATTATGTTGAATGAAAAAAGCCAATCCTAAAAGGTCACATGCTGCATATACAACATTCTTGAAATGACAAGCTTACGGAGAGGAGAACAGTCTAGTGGTTGCCAGGGGTCTGAATTTGCCAAGTGATGTACTGCTTTGTTTTTCTAGAACAATCACAGCCCCTCCTCTCAGTGACAACACTGTGTACCAGCTGCTGAGCCTCATGACTCCACCATACGTATGTCCTTTGTTCCCAGCATGTGCTCGCGGAGGCCTGCGAGGACAGCCAAGTCGTGGGCTCTGCTCTCAAGCAGCTAACAACCAAATTGAGGGGCCGCCACAAGGCAAAAGATTGGAAAAGGAAGTCAAACAGGAGAGAGAAGAAAAATCAGTGTCTACAAACACACACCAGATCCACAAGGATGTCATTGTTGATTTTGAGTCTTGACATATCATGCCATCAAATATTCCCATTGCTGAGTGGGACTTATTTCCCTGTGATAACGTCTAGTTACAACACCTGATCCCAGTTCAATATGATCATACTGAAATTGTACTGAGGATAAATCATTGCCACAAGTATCACTGTGGCTCCACTGCTGAGCTGATGAGAGATTATAACACTATAAAAAAAATGATAAGTGTTGCTTTAAACAGCAGTTCAAGACAAATGTCTCCCCATCAGCTCAAGTGACAGGAGAAATCATGAAAAACAGGCGAGAAGAAAACACACGCGTCCACTGACTGGGATTCTGGAGCAGGGCCCGTTTCCCAGAGGACAGAGCGGAGAGGAGCAGCCCCCAGAGACCATGGATTCTCCACCCGCTTCGCAGGAAATGGAACCTCATCACAGAGGACACCATCGTGCTGTAAGCTACTTCCTGTGATGATACTTCACAATGGACTTTTGGTTCAGAAGCAGAAACGCTGTGAACACGAGTGAAATAAACTCCAACATGTGAGAAACCCCACATGGCTAAATGTTTACAAACCTCTTTGAGTTTCCTGCACTGTTCCAAGATCCATCAAGGCTGACCTTGATGTGCCAGGACCAGACGCACTAAGACACAGTGCCCCAGGCAGGACCCCGGGTGGAGATGCCACAATACCAGCCTGGCCCAAGGGCCCCTCTGTTGGCTGCAGGGGTGGGTGCTGGGTGTGTAACTTCTCTGGGATGCTTGGGCCCAGTTTATCATCCAGGCTGGGAAGACAGCCTGCGTGTCAGCTCGCGTTCTTCAGCTCGCGTTCTTCGTCGGAACTCAGCTACCGGACACCACCTTCATGATCCTTACCAGGAACTTCTGGACAGTTAGTTAAGATCCTGTGTGCATCAAGACACGCTGCACTGTGCTGTGGTAACCACCTCTCATCTTCAGTGGGCAGACAACAGAGGACTCTCGCTCCCTAAGTTCACCGTACACCTCTAGGCTGACAGCGTCCTCACCGGGCAGCACCCCCTTGGGGTAAGGGGGAGCGGGGCCAACTGTGCACTGACTCTGAAGAGCCAGGAGTGGCCCATGCCACTGCACTCCCATTTCCCTGAGCCAGCACCCACATGCCACTCCAAACTTCAGAGGGAAGAGGTGCGCCTACCACTGGCCATAAGGCAGACCGCTGGAAATATTTAGCAGGCAGTACCAAGGGTGACTGTGGAGCTTTCCTCCAGGTTTCAAGTCCTCACGCCTTTCATCTTTCTTCGTAAGTGTTGCCTCCTGTCACTCTTTTTCTCCCCTCCACAAAACCTTCTATGGCATCTACACTTTTCTTTCTTTTTTTTCCAAGCCCACAGCACCCAGTGTTCACAAGCAGTCTCCCATCCAAGTGCTAACTGGCCCGACCCTGCTTAGCTTCCGAGATCTGCGTCTATACTTTTCTGGAAACATTCAGCGAACTTGCTACGTTGAAGCAGAATGAAACCTTGTTAATCAGACATCAATGGGAATGAGGTGCCCTTCAGAGATAATTCTGCCAGATAATATTAAAACACAAGGCACACATTTTATCTAACTATTATTGATGGAAGCCCCACTAAAATACATGACATGTACTCCTACTTTCTTAAACAAAATAAACCATGAACAATTTAACCTCATGACCTGCCTTTTGAGTGCCTTCCTTATAGGGAGGTAACATTTAGGGGAACCACGAGTAAAACCTATTTCTTATTCTCAGGAGTTCTTTGTTTCTTTTTTCATTTCCCCCAACTATGATGTACACTGTGGTTCACAACTAGAACCCACTCCTAGACATTCTAATTCACTTGTTCTCAAGCAGCGGAAGGTTTGCAAAGTCCCCCAGATGACTCTGAAGTACTGCCAGCGTGAGAACCACTGCTCTTGGTCTTCAAGAGGAACTGCCATTATTGGTGGCATGTCACTGTGCTGAAGTTGCTGCAGAAACATCCAAACTGTCAAACTGAGATAATCATCTCAAATTCCAACAACCCTCAAGAATCAACCCTTGCTCTACTGATGGAGCCCCAGGCCCAGGTATGAGTGTGACGCTCCGTGATGCACTGGCCACCCCAGACACCTGCAGGTATAATGCTAGCTTCCCGAGGCTGCATAAATCTCACAGGTTTTCTCATGAGGGCCCCTGGAATAGGAGGCAGGGCATGTGATGACAGCCAGGAGGGGCCCAGCATCATGTGCCTGGTAACTTTCACTGATGCAAACTGTGCAGGAGAACCCCACATGGCTAATTTCAGGGTGTCCCTCTTTTCCCTGTAGATCTGCCTTCCCACCTTGTTGTCCCTCTATAGATGGAGTGGAGCAGAGAGAGGATGGGGCAGGAGATAGGGGCCTTGGGCAGCCCTCAACACAGCCAGGGACATGCCCGGGAGCCCTCTGGGGCGAAGCAGGCGCCTATAGCCCACGGGTCACACAGACAGCACACGTCGGGAAAACTGCTGGTACAGATGCATTTCTAACAGCTGCCATCAGCAGGAGGAAGCACAAAGCACCATACGGAATAAAGACCCAAGTGTCTTCCCATTAAAAGTGCTCAGGCCCCTCCACAGCTGAACAAGTCACCCCCGCCACCTGCCTTACCTCCTGTGCCTGCCCACCTGGCGGAGTGGCCTCAGGGCTGCAGAGCACATGGCACTTCCCTGCACACGCCCAGCACTTCACCCATCACAGAGTGCCTCACCATGCTCAGGCCAGTCGAAGAGGCTGCCAGCGCAGGCACTGTGTCCACTTTGTAGAAAAAACACTGTGGCTTAGGTAAGCAAGTGACAACAGCATGAAGTAGAATCAGCAATTCTGAGACTGAATGTGACAGTCTTTACATGTCCTCGTCTGAAGGCCTACGTAAAGGGGAGTTAAAAAAAATCCTCCAAGACAACCTGACAACATACTTTTAAATGACTCTCCTGCCACTGCACTGAGGGTGACCTTCAAACACGTGGCCACCAGTGCAGAACACCAGATGGCATGGTGACTGTGCGTCTGTTATGATGACGTGAGGCAGAGAGAATTCCCAGACCAGGAGCCTGCAGGACACCTTCCTGCAAGGCATATGGCCTTGCTGCAAGAGGCCCTGCTCCCTGCTCCTCGGGCACCACCCTGGCTTCTGCCACAGAGAACACCTTCCGCCCTCCAGAGATGGTGCTTAGAAAGGATCCTTCCCTCCTTCAAACTGCTCCTCTCACACCTCCGTAACATGAAGGATTTGGACGTCATGACCTCTAAGGGCCCTGCTGACATTAAAGTCCTTGGATTCTGTGACAGAGGCCTTCTGTGCATGTACCTAGGAACAGTGTTACAGCCAGCTGTGAATTAGCCAAAATTCATTCCACCACAAAGCAAACTTACCATCTGGGTCTTTAAAGGTCAACGTGATGAACTTGCTAGCCACCATGAACATGAAAATCACCCAAAAGCATGCGGCCAACAGAAGCCACTGGTGGTGCATGTTGTCAAATGTCAGCCATTCAATGGTTTTCCTGGAAAATACAAGCAAGATGCCCCTGCTGCTTACAAATAAACCAATTAAACAAAAAGTAATAAAGAGAACAGGTGATTTCAGTTAACAGTATCAGCAAAAATATTTAATTTTTTTCCATTGCTACAATAGGTAGTTTGACTTGGCATTTAACATTTCATATCTAATTAATATTATTAAATGATCAATTTAATAATAAAATCAAATTTAGAACACCCTTACGGAGAGGAGTGATAATGAGAATGCCATCTCTATTTGTTTTTGGAACATGGGATAAGATTTTACTTTTGCAGATTTGCCTCCTGACTCCTGCTGGGCCCAGGTTAACGTCGCGATGAGCTCCTGCAAGGGCCTGGAGGAAGGTGGCAGGAGGAGGACTGCCAGCGACTACACCTTTGCTGGGGGCAATTCACAGTGGGCAGAAGCCACACTGAGGCAATTACGAGCTGACTGGGCTTAAAGTCCTGACTGGCTGACAAGAGGTGGCCACACAGAGACTCCGTCTAAAATCAAAGTAGTGCATACCCACGCTTCTCTCCCGTGTCTTACTTGCCTGTGAGGGCCTGTGCAGAACCTTGGGGGTGGGTGTTTTTCATGCTATCACAGCCCAGGAGTGATGTGGGGCATGTAGGTCCTCAGCCTGGCACAGAAGTCATGCTCTGCTGCAGGGGACACACAAAGAACCAGGAAGTCACCGTCAATTCTCAGCAAGAGAGACAAAAAAGTGTGTTTCATTTCACCTTCAGCACAGTGCTTCTTCAAGCCAAACCAGACCACTTACAGACACCACCCTGGACTGGTTTGGTTCCCACCAGCTAATCGGGCCATCCATCACTTCTGGGCAGCAGGGAGCACTGGTCTTCACAGTGCTGATGGCAAAGGACTTCGGAGACGGCTTCCCAACCCTGTGTGGGTCACAGCTCAGCAAGGACCCAGGTAAATAACTCTCCTGCTTGTCTCAACAACATTTATGTCCTAGAATCTCATTGGAAGCAGGCATCTGGAACCTGAGTTCCTTCCACAACACCCAACACCCATTAGACGTGGTTATCTAATCCACATCTGACTACAGCCTGCAACAGGGAGCTCAACACCTGCCAGCTCAACACCTGTGCCTTTACAGGATAGCCTGTGACCCACCCTCAGATGCCCACGTATAAGGCTTTGTGTTTCCTGGGGTCACCAAGCAGAGTTGCCAAAAAAAATACAAGATGCCAGGTAAGTTTAAATTTCAGATAAACAACAAATAATTTTTTTAGTATGTGTCAAATATTGCATGTGACACGCTTAGGAAAACAAATAATTTCTTGTGCCCACACATTAGGCCCAGTGTGTTCTTTTGGGTTCTCAAGTAGCATTCCCAGATCAAACAAGTAAAAATACAGGACACTCAGTTAAGTTTAAATTTCAGGTAATTTTTTAGTATGAGTATGTCCCAAATATTGCATGGGACATACTTACACTAAAAAAGCTATTTGTTGTTTTCTGAAATTCAAATTTATATTTTATATATATATATATATATTTTTTTTTTTTTTTTGAGACAGAGTCTTACTCTGTTGCCCAGGCTAGAGTGCCGTGGCGTCAGCCTAGCTCATAGCAACCTCAAACTCCTGGGATCAAGCAATCCTACTGCCTCAGCCTCCCGAGTAGCTGGGACTACAGGCATGCTCCACCATGCCCAGCTAATTTTTTGTATATATTTTTAGTTGTCCAGTTAATTTCTTTCTATTTTTTTAGTAGAGACGGGGGTCTTGCTCTTGCTCAGGCTGGTCTTGAACTCCTGAGCTCAAACGATCCGCCCGCCTCGGCTTCCCAGAGAGCTAGGATTACAGGTGTGAGCCACCGCACCCGGCCTGAAATTCAAATTTAACTGAGCGTCCTGTAGTTTATCAGCAACACTACCCAAGAGAGGCATGCCAAATCCCCTCTAACTGCCTGGAGCCAGCGTCCTGTCTCTGACAAGTTTCTTTGTCCTTCTGCCATTCCTTGTCACAGGCAGCACAGCACAAAGAGCCCCAGACTTGGTTCAAATCCCTGCTCTACCACTCACTAGCTCTGTGACTTAGCAAGTCACTTCACCTCTCTAAGCCTCTGGTACAAGGCCTTCCTCCCAGGGTAGCTCTGAGGATTAAATGAGTCAATGTAGATAAAACAGCTAGCACCCACCTGGCCTGGTGTAGACCCTTAATAAACATAAGCTGACCGGTTCCTTGGTGTCCTTTCTGACTTTCTGATTTAATTTATACCCTTCTAAGTGTGGTTGCCAGAAATTAACACAATAGCGTGGTCTGCCCCAAGAAGAGAGGAAAAGAGAGGGCACTCTCATCCCATGGGATGAACTTTCCCTTCTAGGGACAACTGAGGTTTAGACTGTGGCCAGAGGATGCAGGGCCCTGAAGTCCTGAGTCCACTGAACTCATCTGAGACAGTGACAGTTGGAGGGATCCATCCCCATTGGTCCCAGTGGCAACACCCCATTGAGAAAGCCCAGTAGCAAGCTTTTTCTCACTGAGGAACAGAGGGCCCGGGGTGGGTTGGGGAGCGAGTGACAAAGGTGGGAAGTATCAAGCAGGCTGTATGCAATTCTACAGAGAAGTCCTGGCTCTGAGTGGCCTGAGCTGGCAACCCACACTCTCCCAGGACACGTGCTGTGGACGAGGGGACATAAGAGGGGAGCAGCCTGGGCCTGCCTCCCTCTGGCACACAGATGCACTCACTCTGCAGGCAGGCGGGGGGACCTTGGCACTGCCCACTCTGTGTGGCCGGCTCTGCTCATTTCCTGTGTGCCTCTCGGTCTTCTGCCCTGAGCACACTGTGCAGTGCGGGGGGAACCTGTGGCCTTGGGGCCACATGTGGCTTTCTGGATCCTTGAGTGTGGCCTTTTGACTGAATCCAAACCCTTTTAGTATTTATTCTGTAAAATTTGGATTCGGTCAAGGGGCCGCACTTGGGGATCTGGAGGGTACAACCTGCAGGGCTCCTACCCCTGCGCCAGGTGGCCTAGGGGTAGGATTTCTATATCTAGGCTGGTTGAAAAGTCAGAGCTGCACTATCCTGAAGCCATGCTGGCCTTCCTAAGTATTGGATTTTCATTTAACGTCAGGAGCTCTTAGGTTCTTTTACCCAGGCTGGGGTTGGGGATTGGTCTGTACTCTTCTTCTCCCTAGCTGGGTGGGTCACTGAAAGTCTCTTTGGGCTTCAATTTTCTCATCTGTAAGGATAAAACAGCCACCTGCACACCCCCCACTGTGTTGTGAGGCTCCCAGGAGACACAGAGATTGTCCAAAGACCTCCTGAGCAAGCATGTGACTTACAATACATCATCCAATGTGTTCTTTCAGGTGGGAATTTTATTTTCAAAAAAGTTCAATTTCTAATGCGACTTCTGCAAACTCTACTGAACTAAGACATCTAGACAGCCCTTTCCCATCCCAGCCTGGCACTGCATCGGGCAGGAGAAGGACAACCTGCAGGGCTCCCACCTTCCTCCCGTCCCCTCTTGGCTCACCTGCTGCTTCTTGTCCCTGGGATGGTGCTTAGGACACTTGGGGATGCCAATTGAGGGCTGCGGATTTGGAAAGCTTCACATGCACAAACCCTAGCCCCTGCCAATCAAAACCATTCTCTTGAGAAGAACATTAAGCCTCAGGCCCCTAGCAGTGTCTCAAGCACAGCCACCCAGACCAGAATGCTGCCTGCCAGTGACTCTGCGTCTTGCTGCAGGGCCCCTTGTAGGCTGCAGGGCCTATGGGCAGTAAACACAGAACCTGGGAGGGAGCTCTCAGGAGCTTCTCCCAGCCACTGGGCACCTGTAGACTTGGGGTGAACAGGGCCTGAACCCTTCCCCATGGATGGCAGCGGATGAGTCAGCTCTTCCTCACACTGCCCAGCTAGTGCCCTCAACACTGACCTCCATCACTTGACCTTGGTCCATTTCCTTCACTGCATCTACCATAGCCTCAACGCTTTCGCTGGGTACTGTCTGCTCCACTAGCGGAATGTGAGCTCATGCTGGTCAGGACAGCAGGGACCAGAACAGTGTCTGGCACACAGTAAGCCAACAATCACTATCTGCTAAATGACTGTCAACCAAGCAACGTATTAGGAAAACTCAGAACAGAAAGGTACTTCAGGAGGCAGCTTACCTAGCCTTCTACCCAAAGGTTTCCAATTTTTTAAGTATGAGGCCCCCTTTTAACCTTAAAATATTTCTCTACTCTACACATGAAAGTAGTTACATATTTAATATCCATTAACTCAGACTAGAAAACTAAATGCTACCAGGACTTCAGCATTGCTTGAAAGCAAAATTACATAAGTCACTGCATGTATATGCATTTGAATACACATACTACCTAAAATACATTGATTGGGAGTTAAGAAATCATGCCAGAGTCCAAAAAATTCTTTTTAATTTTAAGTAAAACTCTATGCTGAAAGGCAAGCCAATTATATAGATCCAAAGTGTCAAAATATAGTAGTAAACAAAGAAGATAAGTTGCAGGATTGAATATATGATTTGTCAAAAAAAGTTACATATGTGTGACTGTATATGATTATATATACAAACAAACACAAATATAGGTAATGCACAGAATAAAATCTTTAGAGGATGAAGAAAGCCTTTTTTTACTTTATACAATTTATATTTTTAAAATATGTCTGCAGTAAGCATGTATCTTTTTATAATAAAAACCAATAAAATATAGAGTATGCCACCTACGGGTGCTCTGGTGTTTCTATTTCTGCTGTTTAATTTTTTCTACCTCACTACTACTAACTGCAGTTCCTTTATTACTTTATCAAGTGTGGGAAAGGATGGGAAATACTTTTCTAGCCAGGAAAAAATGTGGAGAGCTGACAAAAATCAATGTCTTAGTATTTAGTAAATACATTTTTGTCATTAGTTTTTATTTAAGTTTTAAAAAATGGTTAATTATTTAAAGCATAAAGAAAAGCATGGAAAATAATATAACAAACCCCTGTTTGCCTACCCACACTGCTCTAATGGTTTTGCTGCACTTACTCGAGAGTTCTTTTTTAAGGAAATAAAGTGTTATAAATATGGCTGGAACTGCTGCCTGCCCCTGCCTGGCCCTCCCCTCCGCCCTCCCCAGAGGTACCCCTTATGTGGGTGACTGTACTTACACCAGATGTAACAACTCTGACAGAAGCAGAAGCAGGCGGTTTAGGAAGGTGGCAGATAAAGGCAGAGAAGACTGGGGAAGGTGGAAAGCCAGTTTACCCAGGGCCTGCAAGGAAGCACTGCACTACCTATGGCTGCTTTCTAGAGAGGCAAATGCCACAGGGAGAAGGTAGGAGGAAGGCCTGGGGTGGAAGGATACACAATATTTAAGTATTTATCTTTTTTTTTTCTCCTGGTATACAGTAAGAAAATCCACAAGATATATACTAACTCAAGTAAAAATGCTGTCAAGGTAACCTGGTCAAAAATTTAGACAAATTGGGAATTATTTTCCAAGTCATATCGTACATAAGCCAACCCAAACCAGTAAGACCACAGCCTGGTTTCCTCTCAAAGTACTCCCTGCCCTCAGGTCCAACATCTCTACAGTTTACAACATGTAACTCTCAAACATAAGTAGGTGTATATCTGCATATATGTTTAAGGATAAAATAACCTAAAAATAATTATTTATTGAGTTCATCATGAAATGGTATATTCACTCATCCAATAAAATAGGTACCAGGAATATGACAGTGAGTCCTAAACCAAACACACACAGCTCTTGTCTAACAGAGAGACCCCACGACTCAAAGAATTCATCTGAGAAGTGGTGCATGGTGGCGAGAGAGACACAAGTGCTATGAGAAGAAAATACAAGGGGACATGCCCTGGGCAGAGAGGTCGGGGCTAGCACAGGTGCCTAAGGTGAAAGGGTAGGGCTCTAGACCAGGAGAACAGGCCCCTGGGTAACAAAAGGAAGCCCAAGTGGCCAGAGTTTCTGGAACACAGTCAGAGATGATGCAGAGCAGACGTGGGCCAGACAGTACAGGGCCTCACAGAGCCATTAAGGAATTGAGTCTTTTCCTTGCAAGCAATGGAAGCCACTGAAGAGAGTTTTACATGAAAAGAGGGGTGGCAGTGTCATGATCTGATTTAAATTTTGAAACGATTTCTCTGGCCGCAGAGTCAAAGATGGAAAGAGCAAATGTCTGCCCAGCTATTGCACGGTCTCAAGGTCATTTGCATTCATGGAGGAGGGAGTATTCTAATCAGGCACAAGCAAACATGGCCAGGTGTTCCACATCACCATATCACGGTGTTCCTAAAAACCAGCAAATGAACTAGTAGAATCCACAATATCTGATGTGGTGGGTTTTGATGAATCCTAAAGAGTGGTGTGTCCAGCTAACTACGGTATAACTTGCTCTGAGATTACATGCATTCTGAATCCAGACGTCTACCTAATGGTGTCTGGCTTTATGTCTAGGGCAGTGAGTCACAGCCCTGGCTGGACATGAGAGGGATGCTTTTAAGAAATACAGCAATACCCTGGGCCCCAAGAACACCCCAGCCAAGACAACACAAATCTCTGGAGGTGGCACCTGGATGTGTTTCATAAGCTCTGAGTATGATTCGAAGGAGCAGCTGGGACTGAGAACTGCTGGTTCAGGCCCCAGCCCCTCTTAAAGTTTAATGAACATGTGAATCCCCCCAGGGATCTTGTTAAAATGCAGATTCTAGGCATTCTAGCATAAGTGCCATTCTCCCACCACCTCCTTGCATCTTAAGAAGTAAAATTGGCAGCAAAAACCCATCTAGTCAAGGAGAGTCTATTGACGCTCTGAATTACATGTGTTCTGAATAAACAGCTTAAAGAGGTTTAATTAGAATCTAAGACCTTCCATCACTGCCCCCATCTCACTCTCTTTTCTAGCCCTCCCATCTATAAGTAACTAGAGACTGTAGAATGAGGATTTGTCTGACCTTGGAAAAAGACATGATAATTTGCCCCATTTTTCACACAAAAAGGAAAAGCATTCCAAATTCACTTAGCCCCAGCTTCTCTAAGGCTGCCCCATTCTCTGCACTGTTTCTTTGAATACAGGGTGTTTGCCTCCTGTCCGACGATGACATCTCCAAGGCTCACTATTTCAGTCTGCAAGGGGCCTGACATGAACAGGGCTCTGCTAAGGGTTGCTGCTCTCCCCACAGCCACTCTCCCTACAGTCAGGTGACAAATGGCCTTAGAAAAACCTGACATTTCTGTAATTAACCAACTTTTGTTCAAGGAGTCAAGACAACTCCCAATGTGCCTCCTGCAGCTAATGGTGGTAGCAAACCTGAGCCTGACCCGCATCCCCTCTGGTCACGATGCACCCCTGAACAGCACCCCCAAGAGTTACATCCATTTTTAGAGTTTTCCTACTTCCAGTTATTAAATGGGATTTTCATGTGTCAAGATGTCAGGATCTGAAACCAGATGGTCAGCTCTTTGAAAACCCACAAGGCAGACCTGGCAGTTAAAGAAATTAAGAACTTACGGGGAAAACAGGATCAGGGAAGAAAGAACCTGCAAGAAGCCCTAATCTTTTTTTCCCGGCTCTCTCTCTAAAATATAAGAAAGACAGCACACATTTTACATGTTTGTTATTATTAACAATGGATATGTTGCTACTACCATCTTTGGATACACATCTTCCCTCCTCTGCATCTTGAAAAAGATGCTTGTAAATTCATTTTGCTCAGCTGCCAATAACATTCCTTCCCGCCAGTGGTTTCCCTGCCAGTGGTTTCCCCACCATGTTTGAGTTGTCATCCAGAAGCACATGCCCTTCTTACTCTGCTGAAGAGTTTGACTCCCACCTGCCAGGCCCCACTTGTAGTATGCACATTCACTTATTAAAGGTTCTGAAAAGTCCCATGGTAAATAAGCCCATTTAACTCAGTCTAAATAGCCTTTTTCCAGATGTTCATTCATTCAGCAATATTAACCAAAGCCTTCCTCTCAGCTGGTGGGGATACAGCAACACCTATTCCCTGATCTCATGGGGCCATAAACAGCGCGATGAATGCATGTGACCAAGCCAGGGGGCAGGTGCGATGGCCGGCAATAAAGAAGGGTGCGGGATGACATGGGAAGAGGTGGACAGAGTAAGGGAGCAAACCAAGCAGACCCCTGGGCAAAGACCTTGGTCTGGGTCTCAGAATTTCAAAAGTGGTAAGGAAGCCAGTGTCCCTTGTGCAGAGTAGAAAAAGGAAAACAGAGTGGATCAGGTGAGGAGTCTTGTCAATGGCCCTTTATGGAGAGGGAAACCTCTGGGTCACCAACCCCATCACACAACCTCCCCCCAGGGATCACATAGCCAGTGCTCAACTTTTAAAACATTCTTTTAAAACACACCCAGACACTAAAGGAAATTTCTTGAATAAAACCTGGTAATGCACAAGGAACTGGTAACCTTTGGAGAACTACAGGGGAGAAGGGACAGTCCAGGGCTGGAGCAACGGGAATATTTCATCACCAACCCTGCTGTATTAATTCTGAACTATATCACATTACTTGATCAGAAGAATTATTAAATTACAATTTAATAAAGCAAAATATGGCATAGGAATTTATACTATAGATAAAGTTCTACTACATGTCACAGATTTTTAAACTTAGAGTAAGGATTTCTCTCAATCTATGTTCAGAAATTTCCATTGTCTTCTCTATTGTCGTCCTTACAATTTACCACCTTGGAATGACTGATCACCCTTAGCAGAATGAAAACACACTCTGAGCTCTGTCCAGTGAGGAATATATTTGCGATTAAGACAGATTCTCATGAGCAATAATAATAATATACAGCAAACATCTGTACGGGACTCACTGCATGCCAGGCACAGGTCTCAGCAGAAACTAACTCATGTAACCCTGGCCTGAGAGTGTGCTCCTATTATCATACTTAAGAAAACCCTTCTACGTATATGTGTGTATCCTCCTATTCAAGAATTTTAAGTTCCCTAAAATCTCTGTATAAGCAAGAAAGGAGGGAGAAACAGTACTGAATGGCATGGTCTCAAATAACTGGGGAGCTCACATTCTCCTTCACATACCTTCTGAAGCCTGGGGTCACATTTCCTTGCAGTGTTTTCCCTGACTGAGGTTCCTGGTTCCTCTTGTCACTGTACAGGATAATTAAAAAAAAAAGTGTCATTAAAAGCTATAAGATCAACTTACTTAACACAACTTGGTTTATACTTGGGAAATAGTTAACCACTTTGATTATTCAAGCATATTTTGCAAAACAGGTATCCTATAGAGGCAGGATATATTGGGATTTCTTGGTAAATAAATAAATATTCTAAATGTACCAAAAGAGCTAGTTGTTTAAAAAAGACTCTGATTTATATGTTTGATATAGGTAAAGGATTCCTGTATAAGATTATCAAATTTTCCAATACAATATATTCTCTCAGTTTTGTATTCCTTCAATTTTTTTGCACCTGGCAAATTCTAGCCAAATATCATATAATGAATGAATAATTGGAAATAAGCCAAATTCACGGAATTCGATTACTGATTTAAGAGAATTAGCTAGCAAAATAAACATACAACTCATTTAACATACAATACAGCCCAAGCTGACTGGGATACACAAAGCACAGTCTAGCTGTGCTTCCTTTTACTCTAAGAAGGAATGCTAAAATTAAAAGCAATTTGATGTTATACAGATTGAAAGATTAAGCTTTATGTAAAGTCAGGCATCGCTTACGACAGGATACATTCTGAGAAATTCGCCGTTAGGTGATTTTGTCCTTGTAAGAACATCACAGAGTGTACTTACACAAACCTAGATGGTACACCCTACAACACACCTAATGTACCGCCTATTGCTCCCAGGCTACAAAGCTGTACAGCATGTTACTGTACTAAATACTGTAGGCAACTATGCACAATGGTAAGATTCATGCATCTAAACACTGAAAAGGTAGAATAAAAATACAGTAAAATCTTAGGGGACCACTATCATGTGTGGTATGTCATTGACCGAAATGTCATTATACAGCACATGACTGTACTCATGTCCAGATTTTTCCAGACCTGTATGACAAGAAAATGAATTCCTTGGTTTCTGCAATCTCTAAGGTCCTGCATTCACCTCTCTCCTCTGTTCCTATTTCTGGCTCTCTCCCACCTTTTTATTGAATAACCTTCTCAAGCATTTGAAAAAATGATTTGAATATCACTGCAAGTTGCTCATGATATTTACTAATTCTTTCTTTGTTCAGTTTTGCTAGCACTACAATTTTCATTTCAGGGAAGGAAAGAAATTTTCTCTCAGGTATTTCTTCGAGATCTATTCTTCAGGGTCAAGAGCAAAGATGGAAAGATTTTCTTTCCATCTTAAAATTCTAATTCTGAGCTAAGATGGACTATGCCGTAATTATAATGGGCAGGAGAAGGGGGAAGACCACTTCTCTCTTTTTATGTCTTTTCTTTTTAACCCAGTCACTGAAAAGAGTGAAAAAGGAGATGGCTGGTGATCAGCAAGCTGGAGCTGAACTGAGCTGCCTAATTTTAATAGTGTCTGAGACATTTCTCACTCTGGCAGTTAAAATCAAGCAATGCAATAACCCAACTCCTCATGGCCCAAAGCCCCAGACTTTGGTGTTTCAGACAAAAAAACCCTTTATGACAGTCCTGCTGCATAGCTAACCAGAACCTGGCTGTGCTGCTTTCTATTCACTGCCCAGCCCTTTCCTGCCAGACTTGGAAAACCTGGCTCACCTTCCCAGCCAGAAGTGCAGAAATTCCTGCCTCAACCTCCAACTTCTGACAGGCCTCCTGACGGTGAAAATGGGAGGCTGAGGGCACCCTGGCTCCTGTCTGGCAGGGAATGTGCGTTTCCAACCCTGGCTACCCCTCGCACCCACCAAAGCAGTGCCCCTCAGGAAGGCTGCACATTTGCACATGTTCCTGCTTCCCTGCCTTCTCTCCCTCCCTCTCTCTCTCTCTCTCTCTCTTTCTCTGCCTGCTCCTTTCACCCGAGTGGAACATTTTCTTCCTCTTTCCGCCGCCAATTACACATGCAAATTCTCAGGATGAGAGAAGTAAATTATAGGATCGTCCAAGTATCAATAACTCCGCCGACCACAGCATTCGCGTGCACACCTTAATGCATCATTAACGTGATGAAGGCTCCTCCCGTTAATCCCAGGAACTAGGGAGGTCCTCAAGTCGCCAAAACACACCGGGCTGTGGCTCGCCAGAAAAAAAAAACGGTTCTCCTATTTTTCCGTCCACCAAGGGTTGGGGTAGGGGTCCCGGGGGCACTGAAACCCACCCTCCCCGCGGGTCCCCAAGCTCACCCTCCGTGGAGCCGGCGCGCGCCTGGGTCCTCAGGCTTCTCCCGCGGCCTGGGCGAGAAGCTCTGCTCGGGCCTCGCCCGGCCTGTGGGCGAAGCGCGCGGGGTCCCTGCGTCCCGGGAGCGCGGAGGCCCGCCCCGCCCCGCCCCAGGCCACCGAGCCGCCACCGGCGGCCTCTGCGGCGCGGCCCGCCCGGCCCCGGGATGTGGCTCTGGCGGCGGTGGCGGCGGCGGAAGGAAGGAAGAAGCGCGGCGCGCAAGGCCGCCTCCCGGGGGCCAGACCGCCGCCGCCCCTCGCGGCCCCCGCGCGCCCGCCCGGCCGTGTGCGTCCCCGGCCCGCGCGCGTCCCCGCCGTCGTCCCCGCGCGCGCTCCGCCCGGGCCGCCGAGGAGGCGCGGCCGAGGGTCCACAGGCTCCGGTCCCGCGCGCGGCCTCCGCCTCCTCTGCTGCCTTGGAAACGCGTTCCGTTCGGGGAAGCCAAGTCCCGCCCGGTCTCCATCCAGAAAACAGGTTTGCTGTTTGAGAAAAAAAAAATCCCGAACTTGGGAAAATGCAAAAAGTTGGTAAATAATTATTCGTTTTTTAAAAAATCCCCAACTTGGAAAAAGGCCAAATTGCTTGAGTTTGGGTTACCTCCCAGCATTTTCTAGTAAGCCCACCTAGGAAAGGCAAGACCTTCTATTCTTTAAGAGCCGGGTCCTGCCTTGGCGATGTAACTCTGTCATGGTGTAGTGGTTTAACAAACGATAACTGTTTGAGGCCTGAACGGTTTAGAGGCCTACAGAGTTGTTAACTTCTTTTTTTGTGTTTGTGTGTGGCAGGGTCTCACTCTGTCACCCTGGCTAGAGTGCCGTGGCGTCAGCCTAGCTCACAGCAACCTCAAACTCCAGGGCTCAAGCAATCCTTCTGCCTCAGCCTCCCGAGTAGCTGGTGACTAAGTAGTGCCACCATGCCCGGCTAATTTTTTCTATATATTTTTAGCTGTCCAGATCATTTCTTTCTATTTTTTTAGTAGAGGCGGGGTCTCGCTCTTGCTCAGGCTGGTCTCGAACTCCTGAGCTCAAACAATCCTCCCGCCTCGGCCTTCCAGAGTGCTAGGATTACAAGTGTGAGCCACTGCTCCGGATAAGGCTTTAGGATTTTAGAGCCTGGGGGAAGAGTCGATCCCAAACGAATTCGGGTTTTATTGCCCTCAAAAAGGTAAACTAGTTTTATTTTGATCTAACCTACATGTTTGTTAACTACCCAACTATATCTATATCTATTTAGCAAATAGAGAAAATTGATGTTTATGTATGTATACACACGTGCATGCACACATAAAATTTTCATCAAGCTTTCAAGGAACCGGCTTTTTTTTTTTTTTTTGCCTTCCCTGTTGGTTTCCTCATTAATGAGTTAAATATAATATTGAGGGAGCTCACTGAGAATTTCACTTTCAGCACCATTGCTAGCCATCGTGGTTTAAAAGATGACAAAGTGGTTCCCTCGGTCTTTTGGTCCCTCATTCAAAAGATGTTTATGGAGTCCTTTTGGGGGGCACTGTGTTGAGATGAGACATTTGGTTTCCCTTTGAGGATTTGAATGGACACTCATACATGGGAGAAAAAAGCAGTAAGTAAATTTGGAGCTTAGATGTGACATAGCATATTATGCAGGGTTTAAGAATCCAAGCTCTGGGAATGAATTGAATCATTTGGGGATTCAAATCCTTATTCACCACATATACTTGTGACCTTGTCAAGTTCTTTCATCTCTCTGTGCCTCAATTTCCTCATCTATAAAATGGAAGAAAGTATATAGCATTTCCCTCAGGGGGTGGTACTAAAGAATATTGGAGATGATACATTTAAAGTACATAGCACAGTTCTCCCCCAGTAGTAAATATTGCAATAAACACACACTGTTGTCATTATTATTATTTATTACAGCATTCCTAAGATGTTAAAAATGTTAAAAGATGTAGTTCTTTCTAGAGGCTTACATATTTGCAGCTAAGGTAACTGAGTATTTTTCTTGGAATTTTCCCAAATTACTCTAGTTCTTTTTGTTTCTATAAATCAACTTCCAGGAAAATATTTGTAGTTAGTCTTTATAGCAGAAGAATGGTTTCTAAAGTAGCACTTATCAAAGAGTGATCTGTGGACTTCTGAGGGGTCTCCAAGATCCTTTTAGGGGATCTGCAGTGACAAAACTGTTTTCATAGTAATACTAGGACATTGTTTTTCTCCTTTGCTATGTAGACATTTGCTCTGATGGTGCAAAAGAAAGGATGGCACTTAGCATGAATCCCAGCAGTGGAACAAAACTGAATCAGTAGTCATTTCGTCCTTCACCATCATGCACTTGCAGTAAAAACAAATAAAAAATGTCATTGTGAAGTGGTCATATCCCTTGTGATGGGATGGGAAATGCACAGAAGTGCTCCCGCTGCATCACAAAGGATGGTGGTTGTGTGGAGGCCACACACTTGGGTGATGGTTTGCAAAGCAGAATAACTAGCTGTTCTTTTTCACGGGACATCATTTGTACTTGAAAGAAGAACTGACAGACAAAATGTGGTTACTCAGATTTGGGTATTAGACAGACATTTCTCCAAAATGAATGAAATGAGCCTGTCACTTCAAGGAAAACCACTGATAGTATTTGTTGCCGGTGATACAGTTCAGGCTTTCAAGTGAAAATTCAAACTTTTGGAAAACCTATATCCATCACTGTGACTTTGACAGCATCCCCATATTTAAAGATTTTTCTGATGAGATCAGAGGTGGTACTAGCAATCTTTTTGTTTTAATATTCTATAATGATCAACCAATTGTGGCATAATAAACATATATTTGGCCTTTGACTCTGGTTCCGACACAAAGCTCCTAAATCCCTTGGAATTTCCTGGGTGATAGGAGTGTCTTTTATTCTAATGAGGCAACTCTTCAGATGGGAACTGGTCCCTGGAAAGACCAGGCCTGGGTTAGAAGCCTGGAACTTTCGGCCCTATGCCCCATCCTCTGGGGAGGGGGGAAGGGCTGGAGATTGAATTAATCTCATCATGCCTACTTGATGAAACCTCCATAAAAAAACCTAAGCAACAGGGTTCAGAGACTTTCCAGGTTGGTGAACATGTCCAGGTGCTGGGAGAGGTGTGCCTGGAGAGAGCATGGAAGCTCTGCACCCCTTCCCACATACCTTGCTCCGTGTATCTGTCTCTTCCATTGGCTATCCTGGAGTTGTATCCTTTGTAATAAACCCATAATAGCAAGTAAACTTTTTCTGAGTTCTGTGAGCCGTGCTAGCAAATTATCATAGGAGAAAGTCATGAGAACCCCTGACTTATAGCCTAATTGGACAGAAGTAGGGATATCCTAGGAACCCTGTACTTGGAACTGGCATCTGAAGTGCGGGAAGTCTTGGAAGTTGAGCCCTGAACCTGTGGGGTCTGACTCCAACTCCAGATAGTTAGTGTCAGGATTAAATTGAATTGTAGGACATCCAGCTGGTGTGTGGAGAATCAGAGAATTGGTTGTTGGTGTTGGAAAATACCCTAGACCGATGAATTTTGATGTTACAGAGCATGAAATGTTCATTGATAGGGTTTTGGATTCCACATTATACCAACCTTTAAAAAACTACCACTTGTTGAGTTTGGGTGTAGGAACCCAAAATACCTAAAATTATCTGAAAATATTAAAATACTTCTTCCTTTTTCTACTTAGCTGTGTGAGGAAGGATTTTCTTCATATTCTCTAAGCAAAAGAATGTTTATTGTATCAGATGGAATGCAGAGAGCGAGGTATATGATTTCAGCTATCTTCTATTAAGCCAGACATTAAAGAGATTTGCAAAAAAAGGTAAACAATGCCATATTTCTGTTTTGGAAAATATAGCTATTTTTTCCTTCAAATGTGTTATTTAAGATATAATGGGAATATTCATTTTTTAAATGAATTAATAAGTAAATATTTTAAATTTCTCAGTTTTATTTTCTTCATATTGTTAGTATAAATGGATATAATCCAGATTAACAAAAGCTCTTTGGGTTCCTTGATAATTTTTAAGAGTATAAATGGGTCCTGAGACCAAAATCGTTGAGAATTGCTGTTCTCATAAAAAAACAAATTCTTAACTGTAAAAGAAAAATACATCAGATTCTTTTACCCTCCCCACACTACTAAGTGACTATTTCTGAAGTCACAGCTAGAGATGCCTGGGCTACAGGTGACACTGGGGAATGACACAAGTTATCCACCAACCAAAGCCTATTGCCATCTGCTTGAACCAACCACGGCCGTTCCTGAAAGTGAAGTAACAGAACAGATGCATCTGGAAAAACCAAGATGTCTTGGGGGGCAGGGAGGAGGTTCATATGGAGAACCATCATCCTACACAAGTAGGAATTTGCCAGTTCCTCTGAGCCTTCTGTATTAAGATTTTATAAATTCCTCTCCTATTCTTCATTTGGTGGTAAACATGTATGGACCGAAGGTCTTTAATGCTGGATGCTAGAATCTGGAATTATTTTCCCTCTGGCCTGTCCCCCAACTCCTAGCCATGCCACAGAGAAGCTTTTGTAGTTTCCACGTCAGCCAGGGAAAGGGACAATTCCTAGAATCCTGGTTCTCCTATTCCTGAACTCTCATCCCAGGATACATAGTGGGCACCAGTCACTCATGTTTCCCGGGGGTTTGTTTAAGAAGTGGGTTTGGAAATGACTTCTTAACCACTCTGAATTGTAAAGGTAATGGAAAATTGCAAACAGAGAATGCGTATTCCAGTTCTTTTCTCTGAGCACACTGAAAATTTACACTTGGCTCCCTTGGTGGGTGTATGAGGAGAAGCTTACCAGAGTTGAAATAGGATTTTGTCCAGGTTAAGGCTGTAGGAGAGCTTTAGTGGCCCCAGCCAGGCATCTCTGGGTAGTGCCAGAACTATGAAATGCTCAGCTGGTCAGAGGGCTCTTTCCAGCAGACATAGAGTTAGAAGCAGGAATTACGCAAACCCACACAAGTTGGTATCCCTTTCCTATTTATAGATGGCAATGCAATTCAAAGATTTTTTTTTTTTTCAAACCAGGAGAAGGCTGAATGAAGCAAGCTGAATTCCACACTCTTGCCCTCAGAAACCTTAATGTGTTTATTATGGTCTTTATGGTGGGGCTGTTTTACCTTGTTAAGAACTTCTCCTAAATTATCTAAAATATTAGGACTACACATTTGGGGAAATTCACCAAGAGGATTTGTTTCATATTTTAAGTCTAAGAGGCATTTTTAAGACCTACATTTTGAATTGTTAAAAATATATTATAAAAATTACTAAAAGGAGAAAACTCATAGAGGTGCTGAACTCTCGAGGTAGGAAGAGACCACAGACAAAACCCACTGTCAAGTTGGACTGCATTCCCAATATAATTAACTGGCCAAGGATGCAAAATTATATTGGAAGTAAGGTGGCCACACAGAGTATGCTTGGGTGGTGTGACTGTGTTCTCGCCAGTGAGGTGTGTGCAGATGTGATCTAAGCCACCCCAGGACACCCTTAAGAACATGCCATGTGAACCTGAGGTTTTCTTCCCCTGATGCATGCCATGTGTTCTAGAAGGCAGACATGCAAAATAGGAGCAGCTGTGATCCCTGAGTCACCAATTGGAGGAAAGTTGCTTTATCTTCATGGAATGAAAATACATACTAGCTACGTATATGATATTGGATAATCCACTAATCCCATCTGCATCTCATTTTTCTCATCTGTAAAAATCAGACCTAATAAACATCTGGAGAATACATCACCCATTAACAGCTGAATACACATTCTTATCAAGAACACATAAAACATTCTTCATGATACATCTGCCAATATGCTAAGCTGTAAAACAAACCCCAATATATTTGAAAATACTGAAGTCTTCCAAAGTATATTCTGTAGCCATAATGGAGTTAAGTTTGTTGTTGACAATAACAGCAGGAAATTTGGGAAATTTACAAATATGTGGAAATTAACACACTCCTAAATAACTAATGGGTCAAAGAATAAATCATAAGTGAAATTAGAAAATACTTTCAAGAGAATGAAAATGAATGCACAACACACCAAAACTTATGGGATAAACTGAGAACAGTGTTCAGAACCTTACAGCTGTAAATGCCAACTTAGAAAAAAACAAAAATCACATCTCAAATCTAAACTAACCTTTCACTTTAAGAAACTAGAAAAAGAAGAGCAAACTAAACCTAAACCAAGAAGAAAGGAAGAAAGAGTAGAAACAAATGAAAGAGAAAACAGAAAAACAATAGAGAAAATCATTGAAACAAAAAGTTTATTCTTTGAAAAGATCAGCAAAATTGATATGCCTTTTGCTAAACTGACCAAGTAAAAAGAGAGGAATCAAATTACTAAAATCAAGAATGAAAGAAGGGGCATTATTGCAAATCCTACGGAAATAAAAAGGATTGTATATGAATAATAATAGTATGAACAATTGTATGCCAATAAATTAGATGACCTAATGGAATGGACAAATTTCTAGAGAGACACAAGCTAAATTAACTAAGGAAATAGAAAATTCAAATAGACTGTTAGTAAGTAAGAGATTGAATTAGTAATTTTGAAACTTTCTACAAAGAAAAGACTAGGTCCAGTTGACTTCACTGTTATATTCTACCAAACATTTAAAAAAGAATTAATGCCAATCCTTCACAAACTCTTCCAAAAAATAGAAGAGGGTGGAATACATCCCAACTCATTCTATGAAGCCAATACTACCCTGACTGCAAGACCACACTTAGACATCACAAGCAGACAACAGACCAATACCTTTTATGACTATACACACATAATATCTAGAATATCTACAGAATCCTTACAGTTGAAAAATAAAAGACAAATAACCCAATTTAAATATGGGCAAAGATCTGCATAGATATATTTCTCCAGTGAAGATATACAGATGACCAATAAGGACATGTAAAGATGCTGAACATCATTAGTCAGTAAGGAAATGCAAATCAAAACAACCACGACAGCTATAATCAAAAAGATGATAAGTGTTGGTGACTTGTGGGAAATAGAACCTTCATACATTGCTGATGAGAATGGGAAATGGGGCAGTCACTTTGGAAAACTTTGGAAGTTTTAAAATATATTAAACATAGAGTTACCATGTAATTCAGCAATTTCACTCCTAGGTATATATGCAAGAAAAATGAAAACATAAATCTATGCAAAAACTTGTACATTAATGTTCACAACATCCTTATTCATAATAGCTAGAGTGGAAACAAATGTTCATCAAATGGAGAATGAATTTTTAAAATGTGCTATATCCATGCATTGGAACACTATTTGACAGTAAGAAGGAATGAAGTACTGATGCATGCTACAATACAGATGAACTTTGAAAACATTATACTAAGTCAAAGAAGATAGTCACAAAAGACCATGTATTGTATGATTCCATTTGTTTGAAATGTGCAAAATTGGCAAATCTATAGAGACAGAAAGTAGATTAGTGGTTTCCTGAGTCTGGTGTGGGGGTTGGAAATTGGGAATGACTACTAATATGTACAGGGTTTCTTTTGGGGTGATGAAAATATTCTGAAATTAGACTGTGGTAATTATTGTACAACTTTGTGAACATACTAAAAACTATTGAACCATACAATTTAAATGGGTGAGTTTTGTGGTATGTGAAATTATAACTCAATAAAGGTGTTAATAAAAAATGTGGGTGTGTAGTGGTTTAAAAAGTACCCAGACTGTGATGGTTAATTTTATGTATTAACTTGACTGGGCTAAGGGATGCCCAGATAGCTGATAAAATATTTCCAGATGTATCTTTGAGGGTGTTTCTGGAAGAGATTAGCATTTGTATCAGTAGACTGAGTAAAGAAGATCTGCCTTCACCAATGTGGGCAGGCATCATCCAATCTGTAGACGGACTGAACAGAACAAAAAGGCAGAGGAAGAGCAAATTCTCATTCTCTCTTCTTGAGCTGAGACATCCATCTTCTCCTGCCCTTGGACATTGGAGCTCCTGGTCCTCAGGCCTTTGGCCTCAGAATAAATTACAACCAGCCTTCCTGGTTCTCCAGCTTGCAGACGGCAGACGGTGTGACTTCTCAGCCTCCATAATCACATGAGCCAATTCTGATAATAAATCAGTAAGTCTCTCTCTCTCTCTTTCACTATACGTATATATCTCCTGTTGGTTCTGTTTCTCTGAAGAACTCTGACAATTACCCTCACACATATTGCAGTTCACTTCATTCTGGCTTTGTTGTGGACTCTGGTAAATCACTTAACTTCTGGGCTTTAATTTTTTAGTATATAATCAGTCTTGTTTTGAATGACCGCCATGTTCCCAGGCAGCTCTACTAGCCCATTATTCTATGGAAGCTAGACCTGAATCTGTGCAGAGTCCTGTAGGGAATGCACATTTATGTCTGGATCTATGTCCTGTAACAAAAGTAACAAAGTGTGGAAGGAAAGATGTAGAAAACGTTGATTTAAGAAGGAAAAAATGAGGAGAAATAAGGAGATAAAAAAAAAAGAAATGAGTAAGTTGATTTTTGTGTGATGTATAATAGTTAAATAATTGCCAATCCAGTTGGCTGAAAATACAATTACTGCTTTCTCTCCAATAATGGAAGGATGGGACCTATTTTTATGTCTATTAAGGAGAATGCTGATTAAAATAGTTACTATTTTCTTTTTTCATACAAGGTATGTTGCTCAGAATGCAAAAGTGGGACCATCTTTTATAGTAAAGTAATGTTGTGCTAGGTTGGTACTTTGAAAATTGGCCCTATCTCTCTTCCAATATTGAGCTCACATAGCATGGAAAAATGTATCTCTCTCAGATAAGACCTATTAATAATAAAGCACCAATAGACTGTAAGTATAAAAAAGAAACAGACTCCTGATGTCTTACTACTAAATGTCTCAGGGTTGTTATCAGGAAGTTCTACATCAAGTGGGAAGCTGGAAACTCACCGTGCATGTGCTCTATTTTCTTTACCATTGAAATCTCTTTCTAGTAACAATTTAGCTGCAAAGGAGGGGCATTGAGTCTTCAGACCACAAGGGAAACACTTGGAGTGTCTAAAGAAAATGCAGATCTGTGGGCCATATTCCTAGACAGTTGCCCAAGAAGGTCCAGGTGAAGTCTGGAGACCCTAATTTTTAAAAGCTCCCTAAACAATTTCAGTGAGTGGCCAGGTTTGAGAGCACTGATCTAATCAAGGCCCTAAATTACTGGATATCATCAGCACTCAGATGCCACTGACTGTAAGATCCTGTGTTAATTTAGGAACAGCTTTTTTGTGTGTGTGCCCAATATGATTTGCAGGAAAGGAACAGCTTTTGAAGGGACAGGGTAGGTAGAGAAACACTACATCAATTGTACTAAAACTTTTTTGCTAAGTGAAAATAGTAATCACATATCCTTACAATTGCATACCCTTTTCTTTCTCAGGACCACATTCAAAGCTTTAGCCTAAGTCCTCTTTGTTCCCAGAGTCTAAAGACTGCCCTGATTCCCTGGCAATAATGCACAGCATTGTGGAAACAAGCTGCCCTTAGTAACCTGAGTGCATGATCTTGATCACTTGAAAGCTCTCAGAACTGAGTGAGTGATTCCAAAGCACACAAAAGAATATTAGCATTTTATCTGCATTTTCTATTTAGTCAAAATCAGTTCATCCATCCCTTCTCCCTTTAATTGGATCACTCATTAACTGGATGTTTAAAAGCTCTTCTTCAAAGTTGGCTGGAGGCTTTTTACAGAGTAATCCAATGCATTTGGATACCATTGCAAAGTATAGACTGGTTACCATGGTTACAATAACCTCTCCTAGCTTTGGACATCTGAGAGGGCTGATAATTCCCCTCCCTTTACATTGCTTTGCTTTGCAAACCCAAAGACACTTTCAGTGCTGCACTGTGGTTGTAAGCCTTTTCTTTTTGAAAATTTCATTTTTTCATTCTTAATGAAAATTAATAATCTAAATTCAAGTTGAAATTCAGCCACATATGGGTTCCTCCAAAGTAATTTACCTAACTGAGATGACAATGGAATAAACAGATGCCTTGCCTGCATGAATGAGTTTCCATATGTGCAGACAATGGCAACTATGTTACAATGTTTTCTTCTTTCTGGTGACTGGCAAATTTCTTTTGCTATCAACTATAACAGCCAAACGTGGATCCAAGTGATACCTTAGTTCATAGTAAGAGTCAAGGTAAAGAATGTCTTAAAAGAAGATACTACTCCCAACCTTCTGTTGAAACCACTCTTTTAAAAGCCACTGATAACCCAATTCATTCATTCATAGACATTTTTCAAGTGCTTACTACCTGCCAGGTATTGCACAAGGTGCTGAAGATCCATAGAATAGTAATAATAATAATAATAATAGGAAACACTTATATACTGCCTGGTATATGCAAGCAATGTTTTTCAAACTACACATAGCGACCTATTAGTGTGTCACAATAATCAATTTAGTGCTTCACAACCATCATTTAAAAGAATAGAAGAGAACTGGTTAGGAAGTAGTAGCATGCTTCCCTCCTATTAAGGGTAAGGGATTGTTTTGTAAAACTTTCATTTTATACACACATACACTCACACATCTATGTGCTCACATGTATGTGGTCACAATATATTAACATGTTTTTCCTATTCTGGTCAACATATTTTTAAAACCAATGATCTAGAAGATTATTACAGAAATTGTGAATATAAATATTTTCACATTTTCAACTTCTCAAACCAATATGCATCTCACATTATAAGAAAATAAAATTATAGGTCAGTATTTCTCAAAAACACGAAAAAGTCTTTTCAAATATTAATAATAGCAAATTGAATCCAGCAATGTATAAAAAGAACAGTGCGTCATGACCAAGTGGAGTTTATTCTAGGAAAGAAAGGTGGGCTTAATATTTGAAAAGCTATCAATATAATTCATCACATTAAAAAATAAAAGAATAGTATATATACACTATCACTATTTCTATTCAACATTGTACCAATGGTCTTAGTTTAGAGAGAAAGAAATAAAACTATCGTTACTCACAGATGAAATGATTTGCATAGAGAAAATCCAAAGGATTATATTAATATATATTAAATCATTTAAACCTCACACCAACCCTTTAGGTAGATAGATGTTTTCTAAGATGAGTATTTTCTCTTCTTTAAATGTTTGGAAGACTTCACTAGGGAAGTTTGTTGCTGGAGTTTTCTTTGTGAGAAAGTATTTATAGATTCAATTTCTTTAACAGATACAAGGTTATTCCAAGTTTTATATTTTCTCTTATGTAAGTTTTAGTATATTGTGTTTGGGAGAAATTTTTCCATTTCATCCAAATTTTCAAATTTGTTTCCATAAATTTATCCATAATATCTTATCATCTTTTGTAATATCTGTGAAATCTACATTAAGGTCTCCCTTCTCACTTCTGATATATGTGTTTTCTCTCTTTTTTCTTGTCCAGTCTTGCTAAGATTTATAATTTATTAATATTTTTCAAAAATCCAACTTTTGATCTTATTGATTTTCTCTGTTGCATGCCTGCTTTCTATTTCATTACTTTCTATTTTTATCTCTATTTCCTTCCACCTCATCTTTTTATTTATTTGCTGTTCTTTTTGAGATAGAAGCTTAGATTATTTATTCTCAACCTTCCTCTTGTTTAATATTTGCATTTGAGGCTATAAATTTCCCTCTGAGTAATAGTTTGGCTGTACCTCATAAATTTTGGCATGTAAGGCACAACTCAGTGCTTGTTCTGCTTAATCTGGATAGCTTTTTTTTTTTTTTCCTTTTTTGAGACAGAGTCTCGCTCTGTTGCCCGGGCTAGAATGCCATGGCATCAAGCTCACAGCAACCTCAAACTCCTGGGCTTAAGCAATCCTTCTGCCTCAGCCTCCCGAGCAGCTGGGACTACAGGCATGTGCCATCATGCCCGGCTAATTTTTTTCTATATATGTTTTTAGCTGTCCAGATCATTTCTTTCTATTTTTAGTAGAGACGGGGTCTTGCTCTTGCTCAGGCTGGTCTCGAACTCCTGACCCTGAGTGATCCTCCCGCCTCGGCCTCCCAGAGTGCCAGGATTACAGGCGTGAGCCACCGCGCCCAGCCTGGATAGCTTTTTCTATCAGTGCCCAGTTAGTGTTTTCTTTTCTTTTTTTCTTTCTCTTTTTTTTTGTTTTGAGGAGTTCAGAAGTAGTCAGTGTGCTGTTGCAAACATCACAGCAATATTCACATAGTTCCATAAATCATTTTTCCTTATACCTTATACCTAACATAACATCTTTTGGCATTGAGTCTTGAATGGTTTTGATCAGGAGAGTACATTTTTTTTCACATTTTTATTTCAAAATATTAAGGGGTACAAATGTTTTTTGTTACATGGATACAAATATTCAAG
>CM052437.1:66826744-66908078 GCA_028533085.1 Varecia variegata | reverse complement strand
CATCATAGCTCGCTACAACCTCAAACTCCTGGCCTCAAGCAATCCGCCTGCCTCAGCCTCCCCAGTAGCTAGGACTACAGGCACCACTACCATGCCCAGCTAATTTTTCTATTTTTAGTAGAGACAAGGTCTCACTCTTGCTCAGGTTGGTCTAGAACTCCTGACCTCAAGCAATCCTTCTGCCTCGGCCTCCCAGAGTGCTAGGATTACAGGCGTGAGCCACTGTCCCTGGCCCAAGGGACACATTTCTAACAAATACTTTCATAATCCTCCTGGCTGTGACTCCACCTCACCTTTCCAACCTCAACTCCCGGCTCAGCACTCCCCTTCTCACTCCAGAGCACCAGCCCAGTCAAACCCTACATAGTCCTAACTAACTCCAAGGCTTGCTCCTGCTTCTCTCCACCTGAAATGTTTTCTCTCCACATCTCTTCCTGCCCAGGCCCTACCCGTTCTTTGTGTCAAATGTCAACACCATGTCTTTCCTAATGCATGTCAGCTAGAAACTCTACCTATTGGGACAATTACCACTATCTTGACACAACATTTTTCTTAGACCTTCCCTCCCTAGTAGACTGTAAATTTCTTGAGGGCAGGATCCTTGTCAAATTCATCTGTGTGTCCTCCATGAATGCCTAATGCAATACCTGCCACTCCGGACCTCAATAGCTAGTTCCATCCATCCTTCCTTCATGGCAAATGATATTGAACATTGTCATGTGCTTACTTGTCATCTGTACTAGCTTTTGTTGCAATGTCTTTTTGTCTTTTTCCCATTTTCTAATTGGATTTTGTGTTTACTGTTGGGTTTTGAGAGTTCTTTATATATTCTAGGTATTTGTTCTTTGTCTGATATGTGGTTTACAAATATTTTCTTCTGGTCTGTTAACTTTCCTTTTCATTGTCTTTACAAAGTGTTTAGCAGAACAAAAGCCTTTAATTTTGATGAAATCCAATATATCAATTTTTAATTTTAGAGCCCATGCTTTCAGATTCAAGTATAAGAACTCTTTGCCTAGCCCTAGCTCTTGAATATTTTCTCAGATTTCTTTTTCTTAAATGTTTTATAGGTTTACATTTTACATTTAAAGCCATGATCTATTGTGAGTTAACTTTTGCATAAGGCAGGAGACTTAGATTAAGGGTCACTTTTTTGCCAATGGACATCCAATTGCTCCAGCACCCTTTGTTGAAGTGGCTATCTTTCCTCCATAGAATTGCTTTCGTACCTTTGTCAAAAAATAGCTGGGCATTTGTACTTGTGTGGGTCTCTTTCTGGGTTCTCCATTCTTCCATTGATCTCTCTATCTCTCTGTCAGTGCCAAACATTCTTGATTACTGTAGCTAAATAAGAAATCTGCAGAGGACACGTGGGTGGGGGAGCCGAACGCTGAGACCAAGGGCTAAAGCGGAGAGACTGAAAAAATGCAGACCACCGGGGCACTACTCATTTCGCCGGCTCTGATCCGCTGTTGTAGCAGGGGTCTAATCAGACCTGTGTCTGCCTCCTTCCTGAATAGGCCAGAGAATCCATCTAAACAGCCTTCCTATAGTAGCTCCCCACTCCAGGTGGCCAGACGGGAGTTCCAGACCAGTGTCATCTCCCGGGACATTGACACAGCAGCCAAGTTTATTGGTGCTGGGGCAGCCACAGTTGGTGTGACTGGTTCAGGGGCTGGCATTGGGACGGTGTTTGGCAGCTTGATCATTGGCTATGCCAGGAACCCGTCTCTCAAGCAGCAGCTCTTCTCCTATGCCATTCTGGGCTTTGCCCTGTCTGAGGCCATGGGGCTCTTCTGTTTGATGGTCGCCTTCCTCATCCTCTTCGCCATGTGAGGCTCCATGGGGGGTCACCTACCCGTCCCTGCTGCTGCGACTCCATGCCATTCCTGGTGCTGGGGTGTGCTAAGCTTTACCATTAAACACAAGTTTCTCTAAAAAAAAAAAATCTGCAAATTAGGTAGATGCATTACTCTCACTTCATTCTTCTTTGTCAAAATTGTTTTAGCTATTCTAGTTTCTTTACATTGCTGTAGAAATTTTATTATAAACTTGTCTCCACAAACATTCTATCTGGAACTTTGATAGGAATTGTGCTAAACCTGTATATCAATTTGGGGAGGACTGACATCTTTACTATGTTGAGTCTTTTAAACCATGAACATGATGTGCCTTTCCACTTATTTAGGACTTATTTGATATCTTTCATCAGCACTTTGTGCTTTTCAGCATACAGATCCTGTATATGTTTTGTTAGATTTACACCTAAGTATTTTATTTTTCAAGAAATTGTAAATGGGTTTGTATTTTTTAACTCTGGTGTCCACTTGTTCATTGCTAGTATATAGAAATACTTTTTTTTTGGTATATTTTCCTTGCATTCCATCACCCTCCTGAACTTACTTATTAGTTCTAAGAGTTTTTTTTTTTTTTTTTTTTTTTAAATTATCCTTTGAGATTTTCCGGACGGACAAACATATCACCTGAAAACAGGGACAGTTTTATTTCTTTCTTTCCAATCTGTGTGTATATCTTTTATTTCTTATTCTTGCCTTACTATACTGGCTATAAGTTGTAATACTAGGTTGAATAAGAGTGAAACAGACATCCTTGACTTGTTCTTGATCTTAGAGGGAAATCATGACACCTTTCACCATTAAATATAATGTTAGCTGTGAGTTTTTTGTAGGTGTTTTTAACAAGTTGAAGTTATCCACTATTCCTATTTTTCTGAAAGGGGGTGTTCTTTGTCATGAATGGGTGTTGAATTTTGTCAAATATTTTAATGCATTGATTGATGTATCATGTGGTTTTTCTCCTTGAGCCTGTTTATGTGGTAGGTTACAGTGAATAATTTTCAAATGTTGAACCAGCCTTGCATGCTTAGAATAAAGTGGGCTTTTCCTTTTTTCCTTTTTCTTTTGTCAGAAACCTGTTAGCATTTCCGGGTTGCTGGCTTCTCACGTACCTAGTCACAAACTCAAGGAACTCACCACCATGTTCCTCTTTTGTGTCCCAAGGTCCTAGTTGGTCTGCCTTCTCTGTACCTTTCAGGGACTAGTCTTTCCCAGTGATTAGTAATTTTTCTTGTACCAAAGACCCCTAAAGGCTGGGGTCTCTTTATGAATAGTGTAACTAATATAATCATCTATGTAAAATAGACAACTTCAAATATTGGCCATTGTGATTTTGGTTTGTGGATTCCAAATGTCCAAAGGAAATAATAGTCTGAATGCTTCAGAGTTGGTGTGAAAGAAAAATAAATCCTTATTTTTCCATTTGATGACACATTCCAGTTTTTAAAGATTCATAAGACAGCCCAGAGTCTCTTCATAAAGATGCTTACTAGTATGACATGGGCTTAGGACTTGGATTTGTGCTTTCTGGTCAAGATGGTGGTGGTCAGATATTATAGCTGGGTAATTATAATTGCAAGAATCCTGTAGTCTTCACACAGCAAGGAACTGAGTCAGTCCATGAAATGATCTGCAGACTTTCCAAATAGGAAATTACTAACATGAGAAGGGCAGGAATAAATGTGCTGTCACAGTCCAGTTTTATTTCCTGTGAATTGATCGCTTCCTCCGTAGTGGGTAATATGTATGCCTCAATGAGTTCCGGGAGGCATGCTCCTAGGATGTCATGATGGGTAGTAAAAACACAGAGTCCCGAGGAAGAGCATTGCTAAATGGCATTAAAGTATGGCCCTGGGGTGAAAAAATGAGCTGTGACAACTGATTAATAGGGAGATGGAGCACTGTGAGAATTATTCATGGTGGGTCATAAAATGAAAAGGCCAGCATGCCCACAGAGCAGAGCAGCCCGCAAAGCTTGGGTGTGGTTTGCATACTGCTTCTCTAAATGACAGATTCTGGTCATAAAGGCCTCCTCGAAACTTCCCACCCACCAGGGCTGCTTAGGCGAGTGCACGGATGGTATTTAAGTGGTCGGACGACAGCATACGGATCACATGGATGACTGCAGCTGAGACGGAGCCAGGCTGTAGCCTGGATCACCCAAGACATTTCACTTGGCTTCAGGGGAGTGGTCTGTTATTTATCTATTTTTGTCATAAGACTTATCTTTGTAAGTGATTTTCCAGAACCAGTATAAAAATAACTTTGCACGTGCTGAGCCTCTCTGAGGAAATGGTGAGAGGAAATCCCAGGATCATGCTGGCTGGAGACAGAAGGCAAAAGGGGCCCAACGTGGCTGAGAATGAGCCATCCAGTGAACAAGAGAAATTGCCTACTTCTGCTTGGACTGAGATTCTTACTTGTAGGCAGGGGTTCTCAAACTCAGAGTATAGCAGAAGTAAAGCTTGTTTACAATGCAGATTCCTAGGCACCGCACCCAGCAATACTGATTAAGAGTGTGCAATGGGGCCCAAGAACCTGCATTTTTCATGCACATGCCTCAGGTGTTTCAGAAGCAAGTGGTCCAGGGACTACATTCAAAGAAAACTTCCCCCAAGAATGTGTGGTTGTTGGTAGTAGGGATTCGTGAAAAGAACTGTACAAAGAACCATGTGCCTGAAAGCCCTGAAATGGTATAAAAAATTGGGCATCCAGAGATGCCTGTGCATTTTTCAGAGGTGGGGATTTGCAGCTTTCCTCATATATCGAGAGGTATATGTGCCCCTCCACAAGTGACAAACCATGATGGCATGTGCCTGTATGAAGCTAATGATCAGATCTCAGTGTCCACAGGGGTGTTTAGCTTCTCTCTCCTTCCAGCCTCAGATTACTCCCTGAAATCCATCCAGCATGTTTTTGGCACTGAGAAGGTTCTGGATCTCTGTGACTCTATCTTCATTACTGGAAAAGTGACTCAAAGGAGACATCCTACTGAAGTTGCTGCTTGTCTCTGCAAACGAAGACAGCAGTGCAGTTATTAGCAAGCCAGCCACGCCAATGGCTTTCAAAGATACAAGAGGATGAAGCTCTCCTGGATGCTGGTTTTCCTCAGTCAGTGCCTGGGAAATGACTCTGGAGGTTCTCTAGTCCTTTGGCTTCAGTTTCAGAGCCCCCTCCATGCCTTTCTGAGCTCTCAGAACCTTCCTCTCCTGCCCCTCTAGCTGTGCAAAGCTGTGAATAATGGCCCATGTTACGCAGGGCATCTCCATTGACCATGCTAACCCCACCCTGACCTTAGCCATTTTTTCCGTTCCTACATGTCTTCTCAAGCATTTATTAATTGACATGAGTTATTCTTTCAAACTCTTTATTTAAATAAGATACCCCAAAGAGTCACAGGTTTTAGTTTATTATTATTATTTTACCTTTATGCAAATGGGATATGAGGGAAGTGCCCATAACTCTATTCTGACTTAGCAAAGAAGATACACAAGTACCCATACCTTCCAGAAAACAGATTTCAAATGGAACATTACTAAGAGCAACACATTTTTAAAGCAAGACTGATCAGAATTACAACTTTCCTGGAAGCTACAGCTTATTTCCACAAGCCATAGAAACAATCTCTGAAGTTCAGATCCATTATAAAACTCTTGTGTGAGAAATAACATGGACAAGTATTATTAAACGATGTAGAAGAACATTTTGTAGTGTTTTCATTTAGTTTTATTTGTTTCAGTTAGGGAAAGAGGGATTTATTTTGTCCTTAACCAGCTGAGATCTCTCTCACCAGCACCTGGAAGTGCCTATGATTTCAAGGCCTGCGTTTCAATTACTTAGCCCTGAGAGAAATAAAGCAGTCCTGCCTTATTAAAGTGCTAAAATATTTAAAAACTTAAAATATGGGGAAGGAAAAACTGGAAAGAGAATTTAACAAATCAAATATGGGATGTGTGATGTTCTGCATTGAAATTACCGTTTCTAGCTCTAGGCTTCTTCCCACCCTCCCCGAAGTGACTTAGCCGGTTCTTTCCACAGAAAGGACACACCGCCCATCATGTGCCCTCACCCATCCTCCCTCCTGGTTCAGAGGCATGAGAAGACTTCTCCCTCCTCTGGGCTTGTGACTCTGTCCCCTTTTGTTCCTACATTTGGTTCCTCAATTTCCTTTCACCTTCCCGTCTCCACCAGCTCCCCTGTCCTGCTCCCTACACGCTCAGAGGCGAAGTTTGATCTAAGCCTTTCCTTGTGCCAGGCCCTCACCTTCTGCCCTGGGAAGGCCGGTCTGCATCTGCCTCCTTGGCTGTCACCCTGCCCGCCTCCCCACCCCTGCGCCTGCTGAAACTGCTCCCCATGACACCCCAAATGCCAAAGGCTTCCCGCCATCCCTCACCCAACTTGGATGCTGTTGAACCCCCCTCCTCCTTGGACCCTCCCCTCCTGCAGGGCTCTCTCCCTGACAAACCCTTCCCAGACCCCTTCTTGGCTTCTCTTCCTCCCTGGCCCTTGAGCACTGATATTCCCCAGGGTTGCATCTGTCACTGGTCTCATGTTTCGTCACTCATTCATCCTCCCACAGTGATCTCACCTTCTCCAGTGACTTCAGCCACCAAGCCTGTGTTCGTGGTGATTAAATTTACACAAGCTCTTTCTTAGGCACAAGGCACTTGTTTTCTGGCCACATCCTGATGCCTCCGTTTGCATCCTCCACGGGCAGGGATCCAACCCCTCGTCCCACTGTCTCCCTCCAAACCCGCATTCCCAGTCTCCGTCAAAGCTGCCCCCCTCTGCTCGGCACTGCAGGCCTGACCTCGTGGAGGCCTCTCCATCTCCCTCCTGTCCATCAGCTTCCAGACGGTCACCTCCAATTCCCTTTGGTTCTCCCACTAAAACATCTGTCGAGTCCACGCGCTCCTTTTGCATTCCTGGTAGCACCCAACAGGAGTCCCCCTTCTTTCCTGATCCGGTAGCCCTCCCTTCTCCTCCAGCTCCCTAATCAGCAGGCTAGAAGGACTCATGCACCCGCCTGCAGCAAGGTGACCCACACCACCCACCCAGCCCAGGCACCTGCCCAGAAGAAACAGGCTGGGGCAGGCGCCAGAGCCAATGCCTGTGTCACTGTCAGATCCATTCTTCTGACCTCCTGAGTCTGTCCTGGGGCATGTGGGCTGCTTCCCCCTGTTCATGGCCTTTGTTTCTCTATATAACCCGCATACTTTGTGTTGTATTGTTCAGAGTTTAATGCAAGCTGCTTATGTTTTCTTGCCTTTAGTTAAACTTTTGGGCAAAGAATCCCCATGAAACCCCTCCTTCTCCAAAGTTGTCCTTGGAAACTCTCTCTATTCTTTTTGTAAGCCATTGTTTTTTCTATTGGTTGCCATTCTTATTCACTCTTTCTTTCTTGCTAAGTTACCCAACCTTCATCTACACTTTTCCATTACTTAGTCTCTATTTCCAAACACTAGCTATTTACTCTTCTTTCCTGCCCTGAAATGTCTCCCGTTCCATGTCTCTGAACCTTCCCCTATGTATTTGCTGAAGATTCGAGAGATTCTTTTCTTCTTTTCTTGATTTTTCTTACATGTGTTATTGAGAGGAAAGCTCTCAGGGCTATGAAAGGTTGAAAAACCAAGAATCATGTCTAGGCAGGCAGATACTATGATGAGATGAGAATATAAAAACTTTATTTTAAGCTGGGTGCAGTGGCTCACACCTGTAATGTGCTGTAATCCCAGCACATTGGGAGGCCGAGGTGGGAGGATCACTTGAGGCCAGGAGTTTGAGACCAGCCTGAGCAATATAGTGAGACCTCATCTCCTCAAAAAATAAAAAGAATTACCAGGGCATGGTGGCTCGTGCTTGTAGTCCCAGCTACTTGGGAGGCTGAGGCAGGAGGATCACTTGAGCCCAGGAGTTTGAGGCTATAATGAGCTATGATCACATCACCACACTCCAGCCTGGGTGACAGAGTGAGACCCTATGTCTAAAAAAACAGAGGGATGTTAATTTAGGGAATTGGTTACGAAAGTGTTGGAAGCAGTAGAATGGCAAAAATTAAAAACATTAATTATATCAAATGTTGACAAGGATGTGGAGCAACTGGAATTCTTATACACCTCTGATGGGAATGTAAAATAATACAACTTTAGAGAACTAATTGGTGGTTTCTTTAAAAGTTAAATAAACACCTACCATATGATCCAGCCATTCTAAACTTAAGTATTTACTCAAGAGATATAAAAGCAGATATTCATACAAAGATTGTAGACAAATGCTCTTAGTTTTATTTATAATAGCTCAAAACTGGAAAAAACCCAAATGTCCATCAGATTTATGGATAAACAAATTGTGGTATATTCATACAATGGAATGCTATTCGTCAATAAAATGGAATGGACAATTGAAACATGCAACAACATGGATCAGTTTAATTATGCTGAGTGAAGGAATTCAAAATTTTAAAAAAGGAGAAAATACTATATGATTCCATTTTTATTTAATATAAAATGCAAGCTGTAATCACAGAAAGCAGATCAGCAGTCAGAGGAGAGCGCAAGATTACAAAGGAGCACAAGACCTTTTGAAGGGGATGGATATGTTCGTTATTCTTATTGCGATGATGGCATCCCAGTGTATACTTACATTAAAGTTTGTCAAATCTTACAGTTTAAATATATACAGTTGTATGTCCATTATAGCTCAACAAAACTGTAAAGAAATCAATCCTCCTCCAGGATGGATTAGCTGGAGTAGCACAATGGTAAAAGGGAACATTGCCCAGGGTTTGGCAACTGCAGAAAACTTCATCCATCCCTAGAGGTGGAGGAACATAAGGAAAGCCCATTTCTGCTTGTCTGGCGGGATTCCCTACGAGAGCTGCTGTTTCAATGACCATCTCTACTCCTCTCCAGGAAGCTGGGAGCACACACTGTCATTACTCTGCAGGACCTGGGGAGCGAGCACTGTGAGTGCTGCCTCTGCTGGAGGCGTCACCCAAGGCGTCACCCAAGGAAAAAAATGGCTCCTTTCTTCCTTTTGTGTTCCAACCTCCTCCAAGCCCTCTCTCCTGTTGACAGAAACAAACTGGAAGCCAGCTGGGAAGGGAGTTTATTTTGCAGTTTTCCAACTCTGTATGATCAGAGGAGAGTGAGGAAATGTGTTTATGGAGCTAAAGGCCAATGGGCAAGTCCCTGGCACAAGTGTATAAAACAGGTAAAGGCATATGATTCTTACTTTCATGGATCTTGTTGTTAGCACGTTCTGGTTGTCCTGAGGTTGCATGGGTCTGCCATCCTCTGCCAGTACTAAATAGTCCAGTATAAAAGCAGATGTAAAGGCCAAGAGAAAGTACAGGATGCAGGTACAGAAGGTGGGAGAAAATAGAAAGTGTATTCGGGCTGGTGGGGACAGTGTCGGCCAGTGGGGGAGACTGGCCTTTTCTGCCATCACACTGCTTTTGGGGATTTGACAGCCTCTAAAATAGACCTTTCTATAAATGCTTGCTATGTGTGTAGACAAACACAGACTACATCACCCCAAAATATGCCTCTTTGGCATAAGGTTCATTTTGAACTGATGATTTGGGGAAACAGCAGACACAGGAGAAGCTTTAAAACTAGAGAAGTTATCCTTTTGAAAGAGAAATGTACTTCTACAAAAGAGATCTCCAGTTGTAAGGTGTCTCTCTCTCTGCATCAGGAAGAGAAGGTAGCTCTCAATCACCAGAAACTTTTTTATCAATGGAGAAGGCACTGAGTTAAATCTACATACCACCCCTTACCCTTGTTTATGGTGCTGTTCCTGGCCACCTCACCATAACTGAGCCTTCCCCATTCCCTCCTTTCTTTGTTCCAGCTATGATGGCATGTGAGCCACTTCTTTGAGATTTACTCATTTTCCCTGGGTATTTCCCATGCACACAGGAGGTATCTGTGTATCTTAGTCCAGCGCTCCCCAACCTTTTTGGCACCAGGGACTAGTTTCATGGAAGACAGTTTTTTCATGGACTGGGGCTGGGGGGAGGCAGAGCTTGGTGATGTGAGCAATGGGGAGTGGTTGTAAATACAGATGAACCTTTGCTCGTGCTCGCTGCTGCTCACCTCCTGCTGTGTGGGCCTGTTCCTAAGAGGCCACAGACCGGTACCAGTCCAAGGCCCGGGCATTGGGGACAGCAGTCTTAGTCTATTTGTGCTGCTATAACAAAATACTTGAGACTGGGTAATTTATAAGGAACAGGAATTTATTTCTTACAATTCTGGGGGCTGGGAAGTCCAAGATCAAGGTGTTGGCATTGTCTGGTGAGGCCTGTTCTTTGCTTCCAAGGTGGCGCCTTGTTGCTGCATCCTCCAGAGGGGAAGAATGCTGTGTCTTCACGTGGCAGAAGGGATGGAAGGGTAAGAGAGCACTCCCTTGAACGTGGAGCTTTTTATAATGGTACCAATCCCATTCACAAGGGAATCATCACCTCCCAAAGACCACACCCCTTAACACTGTTTACATTGAGATTAAGTTTCAATATGAACTTTATAGGGGACCCCCGTCATTTGAACCATAGCAGCATGTTATTAACCTTCTGTTTGTTTTTCTCTTGTTAATCTGTCTCACTTTACCGGGGTCCATCCCAACTAAAAACTCAGAAAGGGTAGAAGAAAAATTATTTTTCCCTCCCCTTCCATGTCCTCAGACATTAATTTCCATACCTACATCTTAATTTACTTTAGACTAGAAGAGTTCTTGAAGGACATTGGGTACCACTGAGGAATTCAGAAAGTTATGCTTTGAGTACAGAAACTTATAATTGATTTAGAAATTCCATTTTTATATCATACAAATGAAAGTTTAGTTCCTTAAATGCCTACTGAGTTTTATCATAATAACCATTTATAAAGTGGAAGCTAATTTAATGTGGGAAGGAGGAGACATTTTTAGTGTGGTTCTCTGGCATTTGCTTGTTTCAAATGGTCTGGGAACTCCACATGGTGAGTTCATTTATTCAAAAAAGTTATATCTTATTAAATTGGCTTGACACTGACAAATCCACTGGTTGCAACCTTTTCAATAATGCTTAACAAATGAAACACTTTGGAAAAAATGAATGAATGTAATGAAATAAGAAAGGAGTTGATATTTTATATATGTAAGTTCAGATCTTTGAATATTAACTCATATGCTCATAAGAGTGTTTGAGGTTTATTACATTTTTTAAATTTAGTTTTACTTATACAAGTAATTCATAAATTGTCACTGCAAAAATTTTAAAGTACAGATACTGCAAAAAGTTTTAATACTGCTCACAATCCCACTGCATGAGAACCTCTGCTATTTTGGGGGGGGTGTATATAACATCCCACCCTTTCCTTTGCATTTACCTATATATGCACATATGTAATTGCATATTCTGTTTTGAATAAGCTTTGGTGTAAGTGGAGCTTGGCAGATTGCAAAATTGGCCATAACGCTTTTGGGCTCATCTCATTGAGAGGTGGAATTAGCCTTGTGACTGGCTTTGACCAATATAACGCAGAAGTGATGTGCCCATTGCAAACATAGGACTCAGAGGCCTGCTAGCTTCTACTCTCACTGTCTTAGAACTCTGAAAGGAGCATGAGGTCAAGCGTGGAGAATGAGCACCTAGAGAATGAACAACTCCGTCAAGAAAGGTCTCAGGAACCCCATCAATTCACCAGGTGAAGGCAAATGTGTAAATGAGTCCACCTGAGATTAGCTGAGTCCAGCCCAAGCCATAAGAACTGCCCTACTGAGCCCTGCCCAAATTGCTGACCTACAGAATTCTAAGCTAAATAAATGGTTGTTTAAACAACTAGGTTTCGGAGTGTTTTGTTATGAGCAGAAGCTAGCTGATACTACAGCATATGGTATGTAGTTTTATAACTTTCTTTTTCTTTACTCCTTATGTTATAGAGAATTTGCCTTGTCAATACACATAGATCTATCTTAGTCTTTTAAACAGTTACATAAGTTTCCATATTATAGATCCCATAGTTTATTTAATATTGTTTTCCATTGTATGTATGTATCAGTTTTTCCCCATTCACCTCTTGATGGCCATTTAGGTTGTTTCTTTCTTCCCTTTTTTTTTCCCCTTGTTCCTTCCTGCCCTTTTCTCTCTGTCTCTCTCTCTCTTTCTATTGTAAGTATCCCCATAGCTTTTGCAAATGCGGGTAGGTAGGATAATACTGTGTCTTTTCTCTGCTGATAGTGATTATGGTATCTTTTTTCATACAGAACTTTGAAAAATATTTTAAAATGTATCACTCTTTTCCTTCATGGCTTTCCTATTTTGAGTTTTGCTTGAGAGCAATTTTCCAATCAAAGTTTTTACTCTATTTTTTTCTAACACAGGATTTTATATAAGTATCTGTATGTCTGTATGCGTGTGTTTTATATTCTTTTATGTGATGGTTAGTTGGTGTGGCCACAAGAGGAGACACAAGAGAGGCACAGGAAAAACGAAGTTTATTATACTCGCAGGTGCTAGAGTCAGGCATGCCACACCATGCAGGACAACACGGGAATGACAACAGGGTGGTCGGGTGCTCAGGAGGTAGGACACAGGAGCAAAGGGAAGGTTTAGGACACTGTCTATATGGGGGCTTCCTAAGAGAAGGCCAGGCAGAGCAGAGTGAATGATTTAGGATTAGCTAGTTTGAATAATTTTGGCGGGCTTTGGGCTATGGGGATGGTTCTTAGTTGCCTGGCACTTGGTCCTGGGATGATTAAGCCAGAGGAATATTACTTTCTGGGGTTCAGGGACCAGATGGAGCATTTATGACTCTGCATTGGTTAGTTTGCCTATCAAAAGCACGCTTCTGGCTGGGTCTTTCCTATCTCTAAGAATTTCTTAGTCTCTCTCCCGCCAGAAAGTGTTTTGAGATAACTGGAGACCATTATCCTAAGTGAAGTATCTCAGGAATGAAAATATCACATGTTCTCACTTTTAAGTGGGAGCTAGATGATGAATGTATATGGTCATAAAGTGGTGTAATGGACATTGGAAACTAAGAAAAGAGGAGGGTGGGAGGGGGTGAGGGATCAAAAATGACCTTTTGGGTACAATGTACGCTATTCTGGTGATGGGTGCTGTAAAAGTCCTGACTTCACCATTATACAATTCATCCATGTAACAAAAAAACCCTTGTACCCCCTAAATCTATTGAAATAATAATAAAACACAAATGTAAGCATTTAAAAAAGCATAATATATAAAACAATTTAAAACTATTCACAATACTCAGTGTGTGTGTGTGTGTGTGTGTGTGTGTGTGTAAGAGTGAGAGAGAAAACTGCGTTTAGTTCATTAATCCTCTGGAATTTATTTTAATTCACAGTAGTTTCCCTTTTATCCTTGCTTTTGCTTTCCACAGTTTCAGTTACCCTTGGTCAGCTGAGGTCTGAAAATATTAAATGGAAAATTCCAGAAATAAACAATTCATAAGTTTTTCAAGTGCATGCCCTCTGAGCAGCATGATGACATCTCTCTGGGTCCTGCCCCTCCCAGGATGTGAACCCTCCCTTTGTCCAGCATCTCCACGCTGTCTATGCCCCGGGGGTGATCAGACCGACTGTCTAGGCATCGCGGTGCTTGTGTCCAAGTCACCCTTCTTTGACTTAATAATGGTCCCAAAGCACAAGAGCAGTGATGCTGGTAATTAGGATATGCCATTAGGTGCTCCCTTCAGGTGAAAATTTGAAAGTTCTAGGCTTAATAAGGAAAGAAAAAAAATTGTATTATGTGGAGGATGCTAAGATCTGTGGTAAGAACAAATCTTCTATCTGTGAAATTGCAAAGAAGGAACAGGAATTCATGCATAGTATATACAGGGTTTGGTACTATCTTCGGTGTCAGGTATCCACTGGGGGTCTTGAAATATATCCCATGAGGATGAGGGGGGACTATTGCATACTGTGAAATAAGGAAATTTTTTTGCCAAATGGCTAGCCAATTGTCCTGAGCAGCATTTATTGAGTAGTTTACCATTTTTCACTGATTTGAAATGCTGCCTTTACTCTATGTTAAACTAATTGCCTTCAAGACTCTATGTTCCATTCTATTGATCTATTTTCGTGTTACTGGCTCAATAATTAAATTAATACCACAATACAATGATTACTACTACTTTATAGTACATTTTGACATTGGTAAAGTGTCAGGTTTTTTAAAAAAAATTGTTGAATATTCTTGAATATTTTCTTTCCCAAATTAATTTCAGAATCAGTTTTAAAATTCCATGAAAAGTAATTTTGAATTTTAATTAGTGTTACACTAACTTGATAGGTTAATTTGTCATCAATTGAACTTTTAACAACATTGAATCTTCTTGTTGAAAATAATGATATGCCTTTTCATTTATTCACATATTCCTTTATGTCCTTCAGTAAAGTTTTATAGTTTCCTTTTTAATGTATCGCACATTTAGTCCTCAATATGTCATAGTTCTTAAAGCTATTTACATTTTCTGAAACATTTATTTTTTCTCATGTCTAAGAAAATTACTCCTGATAATAGTTTTCTTTAAATATGGCCATTTTGGTAGACTTTTATTACTTCTAATCATTTGCCAGTTCATTCTACTGAATTTGCAGGTAGATAATCTGGGTAGATAATCATACAATGTGAAAACAATGAGAGTTTCCAACTTTTACTTTTCATTTCTTTTTTGGTATTGAATTGGCTAAAAATTCTTGGATGTTTATATTATTCTGTTTAGACTCCATAGCAAAACCCACAGACTAGGTAGCTTAAACAACAGATGTTTATTTTCTGACGGCTCTGGAGACTGCAAGCCTAAGATCAAGGTGCCAACAAGTTTGATTTCTGATAAGGCCTCTCTCCTCGGCTTGGAGACAGATGCTTTCCTTCTCCCTGTGTCCTCACATTGCCTTGCCACTGCAGGCATTTAGCAGGAGAAAGATCCCTGTTGTCTCTTTCTCTTCTTCTAAGGACACCAGTTCTGTAGAGTTAGGGCCCCACCCTATGACCTCATTTAACCTTAATTAAGCCATATCCTTAAAAGCCATATCTCAAATGCAGTTACATGGGGGTATAGGGTTTCAACATATGAATTGTAGGGGAAACACAATTCAGTCCATAACAAGGTTGTTGAATAGTAACAGCACAGATTTTTTTTCTTATTTTTTTCCTTTTTTCTGAACTAGCATTAAAAATAATATTTTTAGCTGGGTGTGGTGGCAGGCATATGCAGTTTCAGATACTTGGGAGGCTGAGGTGGGAAGATCACTTGAGCCCAGGAGTTTGAGACCAGCCTGGGCAACATAGCAAGACCTCATCTCTAAAAATTAGTAATAATAATAATTTTTTGTCCTGAATATCTGAGAAATAATGTGGGGAAAATATGCAAAGGAAACATAAATTTGATATCAATCAGAGTTATCACAGAGGTTTACTTGAAAAAATGTATGTTTCTGTATATAGCAGCAGTATATTTGTGGACACAGAGCAGATATTCAAAAAGTACTTGTTGATTGACAATAAAACTGCCACAAACCTTTGGTATTATGTGTGTGTTGTGTGTCTAAAATGTCTTTAAGTAATTGTGTTTAACTCCATGTAGATAAGTGGTTTATGTTCAAAAAGCATTCATTCATTTTCCCCCTTTCATTCAGTGAAGACTTGCTGTTAGACAGTGGGTGTATTTTAATACAAACAGTGTAATCTCTTCCTGCTATTTAATGACCTTGGGTTATTCTCCTTGAACCAAAATGGCAAATACTGTAATAAATAGAAATCTTTTTCTTGCTGGCTCAAAGTAGGCAAGATATTATGGCTACAAAGTAGTTTATAATTCCCACTCTGTTATGAACTGGAAATTTTTTGGCAAAATGCCACATTTTAAGTCACAAATAAATAGTTCCTTCTGAGAAATTCCCAACCAAAATTATTCTTGAAAAGTTCAGTCAGGCTGGGCACTGTGGCTCATGTATGTAATCTCAGCACTTCGGAAGGCTGAGGTGGGAGGATTGCTTGAGCCCAGGAGTTCAAGGTTGCAGTGAGCTATGATTGTGCCACTGCACTCCAGCCTGGGTGACAGAATGAGAACATGTCTATAAAAAAGAAAAAAAAAAGTTCAGTCATTAAAAAAATTATATGACTTAGATAAAGCATTAACATATTTGAGGCACACTGTAAGCATCTGACAGTTGTTAGTTACCCCCTAATGTCTAAAAGAGCAAAACTTAAAGATACCATAATGAAAAAAATTAAAAATATTTATGTCATATATACTATATATGTTACCCTTTTTGCAAGAAATAGAAGACTTCGTTCTTTCCCCATCTTCTTTCTGTCTCATATCTAATCTCAAGGAAGCTTTTCTATAAAAAAAATTAATAGCCTCTAAAATCCTATATTCCTACAGATGTGACTGGGCTCCTTTGGGTTCAAATTTCTCCTCTCACCCTTGATAGCTAGGTGACCTTGGGCAAATTCCTTAATCTCTCTTAGCCTCAGTTTCCCCATTGATAAAATTAGGACAACACATTTCTTATGTAGTTTCTGTAAGAATCATATGAAATAACCTATGGGAAATGCCTCAAACAGATCCCAACATGTAAAATCTCAGTATATGGAGTCATGTTTTAAATTTTTATTATTATTAAATAACAACATTGTCATGTTTTCTTGAATGCTGACTTAATTTAGAATATTTAACTTGCTTATGGAAATGAATCTGGAAAAATCATGAAGAGGCTAATTTCCAACCATGATTAAAAAACAAAAACAAAAACAGAGCCCTATTTGAACTTTTGGTTTCTTGTAATGTTCTATCCTGGACTCCAAATTCTGTTTTTCTCAGAGGTGCCAAAGACTACAAAACAACCTTTGCTAATGGTGGAAAATAAACAGCTTCTTGGGAAACAAGACTTCATCATGCAAGAGTTTTTAAGTGTATGTCCAGTTTTTTTGTTAAAAAAGGAGAAAAAGCCTTTCTTGAGTCAGAAATATTTCTCAAACCGCTATAGAATAACAATTATGACTCTCCACTTTTTATTTCTATTGCTAGGTTGAAAAAGATGACTCTCTGCAATGCCTACACCAGAGGATATTATTCTACAAATAAGGGCCCAGCATGACAATTATGAGAAAGCTGGGGTCCTCCTGTGCGAAGCTGATTGGTGGTCAGCCAACGGGCTCCAGGGCGCTGCAAATAAAGGCACCTTCTCCACCGGGCTGTTCAGACGCAGGGCAGAGGGTTGCCTCTGCCCGTGGAACTTGAGGACATCCTGAGCTCCCCTCACAGCAGCACAGGTCCGTGGCCAGCGAAGAGAAACCAGATTCCAAAAATGAAACATCTTCTTCCCCAGTTCCCTTCCATCTTGCTCATCTACTGCTTCTGCATGCTACAGATTCCCTCCTCAGGTAAGGGGACCCTCATCAGACCCCACCTGGCCTGAAATCTGAGGAAAACTGGGACTGACCTGGATCCTTCCAGGGCGGTTCTGGAGGGAGCCAAGATTTCCCCCTCTCCCCCCATTTCCACCCTCTTGCTCTCTGGCTTCGAATTTGCTTCTAACCTTTAAGAGAGGATGGACAGAGCGAGATGCTGCAGCCTTTTACCAAAGGGGACTTTTCCCTGTGGGACTGGCGTTAGTTAGACTGCTCCCACCCCAGGGATGTCCTGAATCCGTGCCTCCGACACTGGGAAGGGCGAGGCACGCCCCGGCGTGAGTTGGGGGAAGGTCCCACTTCTTAGCCGTTTGTGCTCCCTGGATTCTGGAGAGACGAGAGCAGAAGCAGTAACACTGAGTTTGCAGCCCCAAAGACTGAGAATTGATGGGCAGCTGGAGAGGGGCGGGGAAGGAGCGCTCACAGCGGAAAGGAATCTTTTCAAAGCCTTTCCCATGGGCTCCAGGGGCAGGATCCCAAAGGGTGCAGCGGAGGCCCGGGTCTCCCTGGGCTGTGGCGCTGTCCGAGGTGCTGACCGGGTGCGGGCGGCGCGTCACCAACTTCTGAGAACCAGTGCGGTTGGAAGGAACTAGGGTGGGGTGAGGGTCTGTGATCGGAATCAGTTATTTTCATCTCCATAGGATGCAGGGAAGTGTGCGATGGCAAAACAGCTACAATTGAAAACACAGACTATGTCAAAATTTTAGGTTTTTCCATGAGAATTTTGATTTAGGGAAGCAGAAAATCCTTGAAAACATATTGAAAGAGAAAGCATATTTCAAACAGTATGTTTTGTCATGTCTTATAGTGCTTACAGTGTAATCGCAAAACCTGGGCATTGCACGGAACTGTGGAGGTCATCTGGGTTTAACCTCTCACCGAGTGCAGGAAGTCTTCCAGATTTGACCACTTTCAATGACCTCCAACTCACTACCAGCCTAAGACAGCCAGCTGCTGCCTCTACAGGGCTCCAATAGAATCCTATTTTTTCCACCTTTGGAAATCTGTTATTACCTTTTATTTATCTTTCTCTATATTTATATCCACCTCCCTATTTTTCCTATTTGATTTTATGTTTCCTGAGGATAGGGCTGCTGAGGTCTTTGCCTTTGTATTAACACAGAACCTGCCAATAAATCCTTATAGGATTGGTTTGCACTACTTTGCATTATTAAATGATTCCAGTCATCAAAAACTTCTTTATTCTAAGCTGAAATATGATCACATGTCACTTCTAACCATTAGCCCTAGTTCAGATTTTGGGGGCAACACAGAATAAGACTAATATCTCCTACTTACGACAGTTCTCAAAATAGTGGACGGCAGTTAACATACACTTCCTAATTTTCTTCTTTCCAGAGAAAACTATGCTCAGTTACTGCCCCTCATATCCTATCATTTCAAGTCAGGCTATTACCTTTTGAGGTTTGGGCACAATTATTTGAATCTAGCCTAAGATTGTTTTAACTGTCTCTTGGCTCATAGAGAGAGTTCAGGGAGCAAAATACCACTGTCTTTTTTTTTTAATATAAACTATTCTTGAACCCTATATTCCTTTTCCCACATTTAAAAAAGTCCAAGTTCATGGTTTTATATTTATCCATTAAATTTCATCTTGTTAGTCTTGACCTATCCAATCAATTCTTTCAACTATAGTATAGCTATTCCTCCAAGTGTATCACATGCAAATGAGAAGAGGTGTTGATTAAAGTCAGACAAAGGTTGTTGACATGGTCCAGTGGCATGCTGGTAGCACACTTTCCCAGAGCCCCACCCCTGGAGAGTCTGTGCAGAGAGACAAGTATTTGTTTATCTTAAAAGTTGCAAGAGTGTACTCTTGGTATAGTGGTCAGTAATTTTTAAAAAGCTCCTAGGGTGATTATGATGCAAATACTTTGTTCACACCATCTCCTGCTATTCCATCCTCATAAATTCCATCAAAATACAAATTAAGTTGTTACCTTGGTATTTTTCCCCCTCTTTCCTGAGTTGCTAATATCTTTACCAAAAACTCCTGGTAAACAAACAAAAATGCTGTTTTAAATTAATTTTGTACAAATCTCAGATTTGCTAGTGGTAGGTAGAAGTGTGTTTTCTTTATAAGTTCTTTTAACAGCATTGTATCCTATCTTACCTTCCCATTGACCTCTTTTGTCTGGTTCTTTGGTGGTTTATTGTTGTAATAGAACTTCTGTATTTTTTTCATGGTAAAGATTTAGAAGTAAATGCTATATCCTCTTTCTCTAATTGATATTTTTATGATTTCTCACAACAGGACTTCCACAACCTTTGGCTGATCTTCCAGATGGCTTGGATATTGTGCAGCTTGAGGTACCCTATTATTCAGTAATGTGAGATTTTTATTTAGTCTGGGCCTCAAAAGCATCATGTGGATAATGCTCACTTAAAAACTATTTGTACTATTTTAAGATCAAATTTTCAGTTGCAGCAGAAACTCACTGTTGCCGTTTTCATATCCTCATTTAATGCATCCTGAGAGTTGTGTTGAAAGTCACTGCCACTCTGTGAGAAGAAAATGCAAGGTTCACAAATGGGATAGTTTTAGAACTTTAAATATGTTGTTATAGAATTCTATTGACTAAGGAATTTATACTTATCTTTAATTCATTTAAAAAAATTTTGTTGATACATAATAGATGTACATATTTTCAGGGTACATGTAATATTTTGATACATTCATATGTATGATAATCAAACTAGGGTAATTTGGAATATTCATCACCTTGAACATTTATCTTTTTTTTATGCTGGGGGCATTTGAATTATTCTCTACTAGCTATTTTGAGATATACAATAGATTATTGTTTACTATAGTCACTCTACTGATTTAGCAAACACTAGGTCTGTTTCTCTATCAAACTGTATTTTTGTACCTATTAATCTACCTCTTTTTGTGTCCTCCTCGCTGTGATTCATTTTCTTCATTTTGTTTTTTAGCGACTGGCATATTATCTGAGTCAGTGGGCAACTCTTTCTAGCCAACCTAAGGTAAAAAAAATTAATATATATATGATAATTCTTGTAGTCATAACAGTGCATATGTTTATACCATAATTGATATCTACAATAAATACACTCTTTTGCTACTTATAGGAGAATACTGTGTGTATGTGTAAATGTGTGTCTGTATGAGAGAAGATAGTTTTAGGAAATATGTGAATCTTTTAAATATAAATTATTATAAAATATTTGTAGTTCATGTGTATTCTTACAATTATTGTAATTATACATAATATATAATTAAATTAATTGTATATGTTGTTATATATTATACATTAAAAATAGGCATATTATGATATAGCAGTTCTCCAAAATAATATTTCTCATTTAAAGGACCCAACAGTAACTATAGTAACCACACAGAAATATTTCAATGGATACAAAGTAAATGTCAATTTAACTGAAAATATAAGGCTTGGTCTCAGGATGGCCCACGATTCTTACTGTAGCCTATATGTTTACATCTTGAGCCACATCTCTTCCTCCCTCACTTCCCGAACCCAGGGCACACCATACCCCAGCCACACTGAACTTCCCACTATTTCTCAACTGCACCGGGCCCTCTGTGTCTTGGCACAGCCTTTTTCTTAGTCAGCAATGCCTTTGCCTCCTTCACATGCTGCAGTTAACAGCTCAGACCCTAAAACTAAATTATCTAGGTTCAAAATCCAGCTCTATTTATATTTGGCAGTTTCTTAATTGCTCTGTGCCCCAGTTTTCTCATCTGTAATATGGGGATAATAGTCACACAAGCCTCATAATGTTATCATGAGGATTGATTGCTTTAATATTTGTGAAGGGCTTTCAACAGTATCCAGAACATGGTAAATGACAGCATTTAGGAGCTAATTGTTACCATTGCCTCTTTTTTGTTTTTTTTTTTTGTTTTTTTGAGACAGAATCTCTTTCTGTCATCCCAGGTAGAGTGCAGTGGCATTATCATCATAGCTCACTGCAACCTCAAACTCCTGGGCTCAAGCAATCCCCCTGCCTCAACTTCCCAAGTAACTGGGACTACAGGTGCATGCCACAATGCCCAGCTAATTCTTCTGTTTGTTAGTAGAGAGGGGTCTCACTCTTGCTGAGGCTGGTCTTGAACTTCTGAGCTCAAGCGATCCTGCCTTGGCCTCCCAGAGTGCTATGATTACAGGTGTGAGCCACCGTGTCCGGCCTACCATTGCCTCTTAATGGAACTAATTCTCATTCTTTAAGGCTCAAAAGTCACTTTGTCTCTTAAACTTCATGAATATGTTGTGCCTATTTCTTCTTATTTTCAGTTAACCATTATGCATATATTTGAAGACAATTGTCATCTCCCATCTTCAGAAATAATCTTTACAGCCTTGGTACCCAGAGCAAAATTTCAGGGTGAGAACTCAGCATTCTCCATTTCTTTGCTACCTTCTCCCTGCCTTGCACTAGGGGTCTCCCCGGCCTTCACATGACAGCTGTGTGTCCCCTGCATAATCAGCAGCAGTGGAAGTGTGGCTGTCACATGGGCTGCCTGCAGTATTAAACTGGGTTGTGGGGCTCCCCACCTGCAAGGGCCCACTCAGAATGAATTTCCCTCTCCACCTTCTCTATTTTCCCAAAGCCGATCTCATCCGTTATTTCCACTTGCAGAATAGCAAGGGGTTGCTCAGTGAACAAAACTGCTAATATTTCAAAGCTATTAATAGAGAGACTGGCTCTTCCTGGCTTTGCTGCTTCCTGAAATGTGACTTTTAGCATGTCACTTCCTCTCCTGGGGCTTTTGTTCCCTCCACTGCCCAATGTCTGGACGAGTGACCTGGACTCTTAAGTTCACTCTATCTGGTCCCCAGAAGAGACCAGGTCTGTGACTCTAGGGACTTTTATCTCGAGGCCATCCAGAAAGCAGTTACATTCTGCGAATAATATCTGCAAAACTCTTTGTGCTTCTGGTCACCACACGGGATTAGCAGAAGTGTAGATGGGAAGAAGAGCAATAGGTTCTTGTGAACAGAGCCCTACTATTCATTCATTCAAAAAAGATTTTTATTGCGAGCATGCCAGGGCCAGTTGCTGAGGATATAGTAGTGACCAAAATAAAGAGAAACCTGCTCTCATGGAACTTATATTTTAGTTGGGGAAATGGGTAATAGGCAAGATAGATAGTAAAATTTTAAATATATTTTTTCTTAAAAAAAATAAAGCAAGGAAGTGGCATATGAAATGTTGAGCAGAGTGATTAGCACCAGGAAAAGCATCTTCATATTCCTCACTATTTTTTGGCCTGAAAAATAAAAGTAACAGTATAAAGTTGATGAACATGGTACAAAAAAACAACTGTTTGCCCAATAAGTATCCATGGACACACACACACACACACACACACACACACACACTCTCTCTCTCTCTCTCTCTGTCTTTCTACTGTGAACAGATGCTGGCAAGAAAATCGAGAGCTGTAAAAAATAGCAAATACTTTCTGCTGGTTAAAAGTGGTGATTATAAGGATATCAAGAGTTAGTTTCCAGAGAGCCTCTGCTATTAGTATGTCTGTTATTTGTTGTGTGTATCTGTGTGTGTATGCCCAAGTGCATGTGTGCACATATATGTACGTGGTGGTGGGGGTAAAGAATGCATAGATATCGCCTGCTTCCACTAAAGAAACACTCCACAAAGTCTGCAGAAAGATGTAATTCTATTCACAGCAGTAAAATTAGAAGTATTATTAACAATTTTAATTTCTGTCTTGATTGAGGTTTGAGATGATTCAAGAATGTTTAAATGTGAATGGGATGTGAATGGTCAATACTAACCAGAACAGCATATTTAAAAGATTGTTCGCAGTATCATCTCTAACAATTTTATAAAATGTGTACATGAAAACGTACACGATTGTTTTGTAAGACACCTTCTTCACAGCATATCCTTGAGTCGGATATGTGCGTATATAGCTGTCATCTGTGTAAACAAGGGCTGGGGGGGCACTAACAAGGATTTAGAAATGAAAAATTGGACTTTCTGCAAGAAGAGTAAATATTCATGTAGAAAGCTTTTGGAAACAAAAAAGTCTTGGTCAATTTGAACCATTCCTTAAAAATAGAATGCTAGTATATACTCAGCAGCAAATTAGACTGCAATGGATATTTTCTTTCACCTCTTAGTCAGATGGTAATCTGGAAATTGATTTGCTTTTGTGCATCAAAGAGTAGATTTTTTCACCCAAAATTAAAAAGATAAAAAGAGATTAAGTTTCAAAATGATGATGTGTTGCTGATAACTTTATTGTAAGATCTTGCATCAACTATAGTCTTATTAAATTTATATAATGGAGGAATTTGTTTTTAGATTGCCAATTTATTTCATAATATTTGGGTAAATCCCGTAAGGTCCATGGTGTATCTCATACTGAAAACCTCGCCAGTTGTCTGCTCCAGTAAAATGCCATGTAACTTACCCTCACAATTCTCTTTCCAGGAGAACCAAGACAGATACAAACGGGTGAGTACCCTCCAGCCCAGCAACAAGGGCATGCAGCTTCCACGCAAGTGACACTTAGTACTAATATTGCTTTTTTTTTCTTATTTAGTTTTTATTTCACTACTCCAGAACTCAGGAGCCAACACATCCAATTAAAACTGGGGTTAGTATTTTATCATAATCACATTTCTGTAAAAGTGACTCCCCTCTGCATGTCTTTTACTCCTTCCTGATTAATATGTGCAGACCAGTAGCAAAGCCGGGGCCTCCAGGCACCCACTGGGTAGCAGATTCCTAGGGGCTTTTCCCTAGGGCTGCAGGGATAGTCTCTCTCCCTCTCTGTGGTGGCTGACAGATCTGAACAATTAGAGAATAATTTATAGAAAAGAAAAAAATAACCAAGAAATAGCTTTTTATTATGCACTTAGGCGTACAAGAAGAGCCTGGTAAATCCTGTGCTCTCCTTACATGGTTCCTTATTACCCTCTGTTTTTTAAATTTGTCTTTTGTGATGTGTAAAGTACCATGCCCCCAATAGTGCTCCATGGATGTGCATCTTCCGTGGCTGTCACGATGTGTATGTGCAATGGGAATAACAACCATCGCCTTTAACTATCTTATTATAAATTTAAGTTACCCTTGGGAGCAGCTTGTGTAGGTAAATTTCTATGGCATATGATTGAAGGAATATTGGGAAGGCCATAGAATATAATTTTTAATTCAGGTGACTTTTCATAGCAACTGAAATTTTACCATTAGAAAGTCACTTATTTATATATTCAAGGCTTTCCAAGTCTTCAAGAGGATCCTTAAAAAAGTCAATACTCATAAAAATCTTTTTTCCCCCCAAGAGTCAATCAGTATTATCTAAGTCTAGGAAGGGGGATCAGGTAGGGAGGGGATCTTATCCAGACCAAAAAGGGCACCAAGAAGGGAGAGAGAATAATGGAAGGGGAAAGACAAACTGTGACACAAATTGACTTTTACTCTGAACCAAAGCACCCAGGGAGGATTCATGAGGACTAGATAAGGACAGGTGGCTGTGCCTGTGTGTGTGTGGGCAGTCACAGACAAGTATAAGAAAATAGAAATGTGTGGGGCAGGGAAGAGTTAGGGTGCTGCCCTTCTACCTGGTCCCTTGGATTAGGAAGTCACACCTGGGGAGCAAGAAGCATCTGCATGGAGCTGCTTCTAGGACAACACATTCCGCTCTAGGAGTACAGAGTGCTGGGGGTTAATGCAGGTAAAAGTCTGATTTACCCCAAGGGGATATTTGTAAGTGATGTGTTGGAATTGAAACCTGCAATCAAAGCAAGCAGCTCTTTATTGAAAACATAAAATTTCAAGCTTAGGCTCGGAAATGGATTTTACTCTGAAAATTAAACCCATTTGTAAGGGAAGTGAGTCGAAAGGAATGCACACAGCCCCGGGCTCTCAAAATATTCCTCTGGTATTGATGTCCCAGCCTCGAGTCTTAACCCTCTCAGTGCCTCTTTCTCGCAGTTTCCTCCCGTGCATCCTTTAATGCGCCTGGCTGCCAAGCTCGCCAACAGACGAATGACAAGATTTCTGCAGCGAGTATGTGCCTTTTTTCTTCCACCGTAGTTTTATGCCACTCAAAGTTCATTTAACCGTGGTAAAAGCGTGTCGTTGCCTTGGGGTTCACTTTCACTCTCTCCTTGAATCTCAGTCTTGGGAGGGAGCTCTGGGCAGAGCTGCTGGTCCTTTGAACTTGAACTTACACAAGTTCCTCCACCTCTCTGAGCCTCAGTTTCCTCCACTGTAACTTCATGAGGTGGCTGGAAGGGGCCGGGGAGGGCCCCGTGGCCCAGCATGGTTCCACTGCTCTCCTAATTTGCTCTTTTCATCCCTCAGTTTTGTTTGGGTTTTGTGTTGTTTTGTCACTTCCCTGTCCCTTCCCCCTGACATGAAAATTGCCCTGGAGATATCCTCTGTTCCCCATTGCCCTGCCTGCCCTTTGTCTATTTCTCAGAGCTTTTTAAAGTTTTTTTTTTCTATTTTTTTTTTTTTTTTGAGACAGAGTCTCGCTCTGTTGCCCAGGCTAGAGTGCCATGGCATCAGCCTAGCTCACAGCAACCTCAAACTCCTGGGCTTAAGCAATCCTTCTGCCTCAGCCTCCCAAGTGCCAGGGAGGCTGATGCCACCTGGCATGTGCCAGGCATGTGCCACCATGCCCGGCTAATTTTTTTTTCTATATATATTTTTAGCTGTCCAGATCATTTCTTTCCATTTTTTTAGTAGAGACAAGGTCTTGCTCTTGCTCAGGCTGGTCTCGAACTCCTGACCTCGAGCCGTCCTCCCGCCTCGGCCTCCCAGAGTGCTAGGATTACAGGCGTGAGCCACCGCGCCCGGCCTTTTTCTATTTTTAAGTTTAGAAATTACCAGTTTCAGTAATAGCTGAACCTGTTCAAAATGTTAATCTAGGTTTTATTGCATGCTAGCAAGAAAAAAAAGAAAAACAAAATTTCTTTTGGACCTCCTGAGCCCAGGTAGGTAACCAACTAGTCCCAGTTTGTCCAGGACTTTCCTGGTTTTAGCTCTGAAAATCCCAAGGTACCCAGTCTCCGGAAAGCTGGCTGGACCTAAGCGCAGGCAGCGGTTTTTTGATGCCTGCTGACTGCGAGCTTCTGGTCTAGTCTGCCTCCATTCTTATGGCAGATTCGCAGGCAGAGAACAAGCTGAAGAAGCTATATAGTGGCTTATCCTTGAAAATTTGCCTGAACCAGGGATCAATTTCAAAGTTGGTGCTATTAGGAGGAGCAAGCAGTAACTTAATGTAGCTGGACACAAATGGTAACTCAACCAAGAAAGCGAGCGTGCCTTCCCCATCAGGAACTTGTGATTGGCCACACTGTCGCCATTCTCTTTAACTGCCTTTTTTTGTGCCAGACTTCTGACTACCTTAGAATGGAAGCAGGGAGGGGCAGGATCACCCAGGCTAACTGCAAGGTTGTGGGTGTGGTTCTTGTTGAATTAACCTGTGCCTCATTCCCTTGCAGGGATCGGGGGCTGCTGCAGTGCACTTTACCAAGAAGGTATGTGAGCCCCATGGAGAATGCAGCCTCCAAGGACAGCTCCACGTGAGAAGGGCAGGGAGAGCTTGGAGCTGGCCACCCTGCCACCCTCCAGACCACTGTGAGAAGAACTGGTCTCACACATGCCCCTGAGAACCTTCTGTGGCTGAGCATCTAAGTTTGGGTTTCCCTGGGGCAGGAAGAAACCATGGGGCAATGACTGTGGCTGTTAATATTTCATCTCTGGTCTCACAAATGAGTCACCTGGGGCCATCTGCTCCTGGGAATCTGCTTTCTCTGGCTCAGGGGTCCACATGCACAAACTCGGGGAGAGGCACTGCCATGCACAAACCCCATACTCCAGTGGTTCTCAAACTCGGTGGTGCATCAGAGTCACCTGTTAAAATCCAGACTGCTGGCCCCACCTCAGAAGTTTGGTAGGTCTGGGGTGGGGCTGAGAGTTTGCATTTCTGACAAGTCCCCCGGTGTGGTTGATGCTGCTGCTCTGGGACCACCCTTTTTGAAAGCCATCCCCACAGACATTCTTGAAAGACCTTTGATGCAATGTGGTTGCATAACAGTTTATGTTTTTGTGTTGCAGGATCATGCTGCCACCCTGGGACGACCATTTTTCCTTTTCAGGGTATAACATGTTTCCTCACCTCTGTTTTCTCCCCCTGATTCACTGCAACCGTCCCAATTATGGAGTTACTGCAGAATGGGCACAGCCAGGACCCCTGGTGACCAATTGTGGGGACTCTCACCCTTCACTGGGCATGATTCAAACTCAGGATCTCCTCCTACAAGCTTGTAGAGCAAAGGGTCTGACATGACAGAGGCTGAGCGCACCCGAGTGTGGGGAGGGAGTCCGTTCAGGGATAGACACGGAAGCAGACCAGAGTCTGAGTCCGTGTTTTACAGCATTAAGATGAAGGACACATGGCCCGCAAAACACACTGGCAGGAGGAATCTAGGCACCATCCTCCCCTTCTTTCTAGAACACAGAGATTCTTGCAAACGTCACAAAGTCAGAAGAGTTCTCTTTTAGTTTTTGGTCTGCCACTCACTAGCTGTGCTCAACCCCTGAGATCCTCAGTGTTTGCATAGAAAACGAGCAAATCAGACTAGATCTGTGGCTCCAAACTGCATTCTGTAAATCACTGGCACCAACAGGTACACTGCAAAATCAGATAAGTTTGGAAAATGCTGCACCCAACATTCACAAAGATTCACATGCACCTGGCCTGTCACAGGCTCTGAGAAGTCCCGTGGGAAACAATCTGTTTCACTTGACTTAATCATTTGTTTCCTAAACTTATTTGACCATGGAGACTCTTCTCATCCCTCCCCCACTTCCACCCCACGTAGCCCTTTTTGGTCTACATGACCTATTATTGCATCAGTCTCTGGAAAGTACTTTGAGAAACAGTAGATCCCCAGGTGTCTCCAGGCTGAACGGTCCCAGTGGATGGTCTGAGGATCTCACCACACAAGCATGGGCTAATGGGTAGAGGGGATGGGTGTGAGATGGTGTCGGGGTCCTAGGAGCAGCAAGAGTCCTAGAGCACTGCCCCAGAGGACCTACAGACCAGCACTAGCATGGGGCGAGGGCTCACCAGGTGGGTCCCCAAGGAGGAGGAGGAGTGAAATCCCAGTTAGAAGAGTGAGGCCTTCGGGCTCTGTACACACAGGGACTGGACCAAGATATAGGCCTCAGACAAATGTGTCTTGGTATCTGTAAGTCACTGCATTTTTTTTTCCAGCCAAGGAATGGAAGAAACATTGAAGACAAGGCCCAGTAGATAGTCCAAGGTCAGCTTCATTGTGGCTTTTGTTTTCCAAGCAAATGTTATGTGTCTGACTGGGGGGAGTGAGAGGCAGCCAGGGGGGGCCCATTGTTCAAAGAAAGGGGGACCACCTGGAACCCCCAAGGACCCTGCCCCCTCTCTTTTCTTGCTCACAGCACCACGGAGACCCCCGCCCCAGTCTGGCAGAAGCAGGCTGTCCCAGGCAACATTACAGCCTTCACTTCCACGCCCTTGGGAGTTTGTCATCTCCAGCTCTAGCTGTGATGGGGATGAAAGCTCCACGTAGCCCAGCTGGGTCCTCTGTGACTTCTTGCCTGGCCCCTCTGATAAGGAAAACACAACCCTGGCATGCTTGGGTGGTGCACCAACGAGCCCCTAGAAGCTACCAGGCTCCCTGTAGTGGGAACATTTCTAAGTACAGCCAGGTAAAGCTGTTCCCTCCAATCCAATGATGCTCTGAGACCCAGAGTTTAAGTCTGGGCAGACTCCTTGCCCTTCAGGCCTGTGGAGGAGGAAAGCCATGCACAAGAGCAGCTCTGGGACTCCTCTGTCTCTCATGATAATGTGGTCCCAGGGACATGTCACCACTGTCCTATGGTTGCTGCCAGCAGGCAGCAGCAGTCAGGGCCCCAGAAGTCCAAGGTGCCTGACAAGGCTGTCCCATTGCTGGGAGTCAAAATACCCAGCAAACACAAGGGGAAGATGTTCCCTTAGGCCACAGCACTTATACCAATCTAATAGCCTAATTAGATTCAGCAAAAACAGATCTTATAAGTACTGATTGGGGGAAAGTGATCTGGGCGTTTATGACATGTCAAGTTGAGGTATAATTGTAAAATACATTATATAATAGCATGCCCATGGGCCTTGTCTTCATTCTGAGAATGATTTGACCTGAGCTGCACATTTCTTTTCTTTTTCAGGATTCAATAGCACAGGAAAGCTGGATCTGATGAGGCCATTCAGTGATTATTTTGAACAAATGTCAAATTTCTTTCTGCAGACAATATTTAAAGATATTTCTTTTGCTCTGTTTCACTAGAATATTTAGTTGTATAAAAATAAAGTAGCACTGTGTGATATTGTGAAATATATATTTGGTCTTCCTCCTGTTTCCTGGCATATCTTCAAAGTGATAAGCATCTTTTATATGCTAATGAGTTGACTGGTGGCTGGCAGCCCCTAGGTAGCTTCAGGATGGGGCTGGTCACCAGAAAGACCAGGGCAGGATTAGAGGGTTTTCAGGATTTTCAGCCCCACCCCCCAACCTCAGCATAGGGAGGAGAGGCTGAAGGTTAAGATGATTACCAATGGCCAATGATTTAATCAATCATACCTAATGTGAAATTAAATAACTCAAAGCTGTTGGAACTTTAGATTATTTGAGTCTTGAGAGAAATGTGACCGTGTGGTCTGAGTCACCTAGCATGTAGCTGCAATTTCTGCTTCTCCAATTATAGATTAACTCTCTTCCTTATTTTTTATTCTGTAAAATGACTAAGAATGAATGGTGCCAGAGATAAGACCCTTCCCCCTCTTAATTACTGGCTTTTTGTTATTGATTAACTTCTTCCTTTATTGTTTTGCCCCCAGCTCAGACCAGATGGTACAAAAGACCCTATGACTATTACATCCTCAGTGTGGAATGTTCAATATCCTTTCTAAAAAAGAACACAGCCTATAAGCAATCAAATTGTCGTAACTATGTACCAACCTCGTATGGAAAATGTTGAGATCCTGACAATATAAACCTTGACAATATAAACGACCCGCGAACCCTTCCACTTCAGAATGCTGATTCCATTCATTTGGAGTCAGCATTAACAGGTGGCCATCCTCAAACTTTGAGTCCAAATAAACTCTATATTTAATCGTATTTTCTGAATCTCATTATTTAAGGCTGATGCTATGTAATGAAGATTCCAGAAAGACCCAAAGGACAGGGCTTTAAGAACTCCCAAATAGCTGAACCTGTAGAGTTCCCGGAGGGTGGTGCACCCAGAGGGGGTGTGGAGCTTCCCAAATGCCTTGCCCTAAGCATCCCTTCGTCTGTATCCTTTACAAGAAACCAGTAAACATGAGTGTTTCCCCGAGTTCTATGAGCTGATCTAGCAAATTAGTTGAACTTTGATTTATAGCCAGTCAGAATGACAGGTAAAACCACCTGGGGCTTGCCATTGGCATCGGACACCCAGCTGCAGAACTGATTGCTTGCTTCGGGAAAAACCACACACACATTGTGGTATGAGAGCAGAGGAAAAACTGTTTTTACACCCATTTTCACTTCGCATTGGAAAGTCTTGGTGGGGAGGTGTTGGGTGTATTTTTTAATAATGGAATATATTTTTTTAAAACTTACCATCTTTGGTATTGGTTTAGCATCTCCTAACTATCTTGTTATTATTGAGAGTTGAGGGTATGGAATTGGGATAGGCTGGCTGGCTTCAACTCCTGTCTTCTCTGCTTTTAGCTGGGTAACCTTGGGTAGGTCAATGCCCATCCCTGTGCCTCAGTTTCCTTTATGGTAAAATGGGATTGGTAGTACTAGTACCTTCTGCACATAGATTTTGTGAGGACTAAGGAGATGGTCCATGTGAAGGGCTTGGCAGGGTGCTACATAGTGAACACTCAATAAATGTTGGCTCCAGTTACACTTAAAAGATGGTTTTCATTACACAAAGTGTACCAAAAGGGCTTGCCCCCACGAAAGCTGTTTCTTTATTGCTGACAGCATTAAATTAAGGCATAACAACTCCAGCCTCTCCAGAAAACCATGAGGCTCGGGCTCCAGTCTCAGCCTCCCAAGTAGCTGGGCCTACAGGCACATACCACCACACCCAACTAATAGTTTCTAGATTTCTGATGAAATTCTTGATTTTGTCTTTTTTTCTCCTTTAACATAATAAGAATAGATATTTTTAGAGTTTTTTTCTGATAACTATATTATCTAGATCTCTTTTATGACTGTTTCTATTGTCTGCTATTTCTCTTGTTTTCATTTACTGCTCACCCTTACTCTTGCAGTTCTTTAGGGTCCTGACTGAAGTAGTTGAGAGTTTGTCGTGGGCTTCCCCATTGCATACTGTAGTCTCTAATTTTTGCCTTGTCATCCCATTAGAGTGGCAACAAATTCTGCCCAGTTTTCAGTTTCACAGCTACTTTTCCTGGAACCCTCAGACATCCCTAGAAGAAATGTGCCACCCTGAAAGGCTTAGTTTGTTTGCCTTTCTGGGTTTACATCTCAATAAAATCTTGGTCCTATAAGTCTTCACTGCCATGTTATCCTTTCTGAAACCTAGCCACCAGAGAAAATCTAGCAAAGTCCTTGAAGACGCAGGGACAAGAGTGTTCACATGGTTTGTTTGAGCAAAAGAGTTATTGCTGGGTGTGGTAGCTCATGCCTGTAATTCCAGCACTTTGGGAGGCTGAGGTGGAGGACTGCTTGAGCCCAGGAGTTTGAGACTAGCCTGGGTAACACAGTGAGACCCCCTCTATACAAAAAATAGAAAAATTAGCCAGTCATAGCAGCATGCATCTGTAGTCCCAGCAATTCAGGAGGCTGAGGCAGGAGGATTGCTTGAGCCCAGGAGTTGATGTTGTGGTGAGCCTCCATAATGCCACTGCACCCTAGCCTGGGTGACAAAGCGAGACCATCTAAATAAATAAATAAAGTTGTAAAGAAGCCAAATGTCCATTAATAAGTGAAGAGCTAAACATTGTTATTCATAAAAATGAAATTTATATAGCAGTGAAATTGAATGAACCACTTACACGAAGTTAGAAGAGTCTTAAAATCATGATGTTGAATAAAACAAGCAGGATGCTTTTTATAGCAAGATAACATTTATATAAGTTGAGCATCTTGGTGAGAATAAATATCAAATTTAGGAGAGCAGTGATTCCTGAGGGGAGGAAGACTAATACAAACCAGGAAGTTTACATCGGAGCTTCAACTGTATTGGCAATTTTTTTCTTAAGGTGGTAGTGGGTATACTAGAAGTCAATTGTGTAAAAAGTAACAATTTATAAATGGAGAAAATAATGTACAAATAAATTTATATGGAAACACACAAAGGAAGAGATTGTTTTTGTCCAGGACAATCAAGGAGAGAGGTAGTTCTTGAATTGGTCCTTCAAGGATCTATAGGATATCTGTAGATGGTGATGGAAGAAAGTGTCCCCAACAGAGAGAATAACACAGAGACAGGGAAATGGGGTAATGTAGGGCATGGTCCAGGGACAAGTACCCTGGTCTGACTATAGGGCAGAGGGCACAGCCGGGGGGTTCTTCATGCCTTCCTCCACCATAAGCAACCCCTACCCCAACGCAAACCCAAACATACACACACTGCCTGGGTTTAAATTCTACCTATGCCTCTTACTATTTGTGTAATCTTGACAAGTTACCTCACCATTTGCTGCCTCAGTTTTCTCACCATTGATGTGAGCACAGTAAGAGAAACTACCTTGTAGGGTTGTTCTAAAAGTATTACATGAGTTAATCCTTATAAAGAATTTAGGACAGCATCTGGCACCTCCTAAGTACTCAGTGCTTGTTCTTTATTATTGTTAGTACAGCATAGGCAAAGGATCTTCTACCTTGGGGACAGTGTGAATCCTATGCTGGGGAGGTCGCCATGACTAGGTTCTGAAAAATCTTTCTCTCCTCCGTCAAGTTAGCAAGTAGCCTTTGGGCACACTATAGATATGTCCGTTTTGAATTTTTAAAAATACAGTGGCTAAGAGCTTGGTTAGGGGGCTCAGCTGTGTCATCAGCAACTACCTGTGTGACCTTAGACAACTTACTTGACTTCTCTGAGCCTCAGTTTATTCATCTGTAAAATAGGGCAAATGTCAGAAGTTACCACCTATGTATGTTATTATGATTAAACAAAAGATTGAATGTAAGCTCTCAGTAATGTGCTGTATACACAATTACAAATATATATCCACACACACTAACATTACATCACAGATTCCTTGCTGTGAGCTTCCATTTCTGGGGCCTGGAAGTTTTGTGTCCTGAGTATGAACTCTTTCAGGCATTGTAGTGGGTGCTTTATACTAATCCCCACAGTCCTGCAGAGTAGTGTAGTAGAGTAACACTAGTTACTGCAACAGATAACCCCCTGAATCTCAGTGACTTGCCCCAGTAGAATTTTATTTCCATCTCCCACACAATCCACTGCAGGTGTTTCTGGTTGTTCGATGTCCAGTTCCTTCTACCTGATAGGCTCTGCCCAAGATGGGCTCAAGGGCCTCCAAGTCCTCAACTGTTCAGTAAGTGGATGGCGAGAGATAAGAGGATGTCTGGAGAGAGGATTTATATGGGCCAGGCCATTTCTTCTACCAGAGCTCAGTCATACGACCACGCCTGCTGGCAAAGGAAGCTGGAAATGCAATCTACTGTGTGGCCTGGAAGAACAAGAGGCAGATTTGGCGAGCATCTGGTCAGTCTACAGCATTTGGACATTCTAAAAACTTCCAAATGTTTTCACTGCAGACATCATCTCAGCATCTAGTTGTACCTGCAGCCACCCCTTAATCATCTTAACCTTCAGCTAGTCTCAAAATGGATAGAAGCCGGCAGCCATGCAATCATCTGTAATAACAAGCCAGCACTCTTTCTTTCCAATTCTTTTATATTCTTTGAAGAGAAGTAATCCAGGGATAGGAGACATTGAGATGAAAGGAAGGGGAGTGGAGTGCAGCTTTTCACTAACTGAAAAATCACACACAAATAAATCTTGGAAAGATAGTTGCCTAAAGATCAAACATAAATCGCATTTGGAATGTGGAATTCCAGTTAATCTGGCAGTAGCCATGGAGTTCCATGTTTAATGATATCTCATTAAACTTGCTCTTCTAACCATTGCCACTCAGCTGAATCTTTATATATGGGCCTTTTGTCTTAGAAATGAAATTTGGAAATCAGCTTATTACATGAATCTGCCTGTGTGCTTTCCCTGGAAGGAGAAGGAACAATCATTTCTATAATCAATCTAATAACATCATTTCTATATTCAGGATCCTATAGGCAAAGACTCACATTCACCAAAGGTTAACGCCAGCTGCAGCAGCTTTTCCAGCAATTTGTGCAAGAGTCATTAATACCAGGCATTTTGCTTAGAAAATTGCTCACGTAAAGGAACTGTAACGTCCCATGTAGTCGTGCATCACAGGAGCGTCCTGCGGAAGTGAGTCTAAGCAGGAGTCACATTTCCATGGGTGCTTGAGCTCAATGGAAAAATTTTTCTTATACTTGCCTGTTAAGAAATACATAGACTATGTATAACTTCAGAATTTGTCTCCCTCACTGTTTTATTAAATCCATTCATCATTTATGCGGGGCCATAAACCACCTACCCCAGAGGGGAGAAGTGGAATAAACAAGCACTTCTAGGCAGGCCAGGCAGGCCAGCCCCCGGTCTTCCATCTCTGCAGTGAGCAAATGTGTATAAAAACATATCAAGAACGACTGACATTGTCAGAGATGCTGCCAGAGGTAAGGAGACAAAAGCAAAATCTGGCAAAAGCCACTGTAAAGCTTTGTACAAAGAAAAAAAAAGGTTGATTAGGGGTGGAAATTAAGTTATAGATAACAAAGTGGGCTCCAATTAACAGGGAATCACTAAGGCTAAGAGAAGGCTGAATTAAGGATATATTTACTGATACATGTTTCTGTGGTTTGCAGCTGTTTCCATGCATGATTATTGCTGGCTGTCCCAAGGCAGAAATAACTTGCAGGGATACTGTCACTGACCGTTCATTCAGTGATGTGACATGAAGTTACAGGGCCAGAGAATGCAATGTGATATGAATGTAATCTTTGGAGCTCTGTCCAAATGAGGCATTTGGGCAGTTCTTGAAGAAACTGGGTTTGACTTGTATAGGCCAGAAGTGCACAAAAACCTACATGAGAAAAATTATATAAACCTTCATGAAGCTTCTGACTACCACAGAAGTTAGTCTATGGTATTATACAGTTAATTAAAATATAGTATGTTATTTAAATATTCCCTTTCATGCTTAATTTTACATTTATAATTTTATATTCTTAAAGAGGGTATAGGTCTTTGTCTGTCTGTGTTGCTATAAAGGAATACCTGAGGATGGGTAATTTATAAAGAAAAGAGGTTTATTTGGCTCATGGTTCTGCAGGCTGTACAAGAAGCATGGTGATACCATCTGCTTCTGGTGAGGACCTCAGGTGACTTCCACTCATGGCAGAAGTTGAAGGGGAGCTGGAGTGTGCAGAGATCACATGGCAAGAGAGGAAGCAAGAGAGAGAAAGAAAGAAAGAGAGAGAGAGTAGCAAGGTGCCAGGCTCTTTTTAACAAGCAGCTCTCATGGGAACAAATATAGCAGGAACTCACTCTTACCCAAGGATGGCACTAAGCCATTCATGAGGGATTCTTCCCCATGACATCTCCCATTAGTCCCTGTTTCCAACACTGGGGATCCAAATTTCAACATGAGGTTTTGGGGGACAAACATCCAAACTATAGCAGCATTGAAGATTGAAAGTGCTTCAGGCCCTACAAAACTATCTACTCCTAAATATAAGTTTATCAGAGAATTCTCATTCCCATCCCTGCCCTCACCACACTACTCCCCTCCCCCCAATAGTTAACCATTTCCATTAATTTCTGGTTTCTTCTTTCTGTGATTCTTTTTATTAATATAAAATTAAGCAAATATGAATATTCACATAAATGTATTCTTATTTAATCTTTTACACCAAAGGTAGCATGTGTAGATGTATTATTCCTATGTAAAAAAAATTTAAGTAGTCAAATCTTTGTTTTTTATTTGATTTCTTTTGGATTTTGAGTAATAGTCAAAGTCCTTTTCCATTTCTAGGTTATAAACAAGTTATTCCATGAATTCTTCTAGCATTTATTCTGATATACACTTTGGAGTATGTATCCAATTTTATCTATTTTCCTATGGTTACCCAGTTGTCCCAACGCTATTTATTAAAAGTCCTTCTGCAGTGGATTGAGATGCCATCTTAAGCACACGCCAACACTTACGTGTACTTGGCTCTATTTCTGGGCTTGTTCTGAACTTACTATGCTGCTTCCTTGATCTCTTTGTCTATTCATGCGTCAATACCACATTGTTTTAATGTCTGGTAAGGCTAGCTTTCCCTCCCACCTTGTGCTATTCTTGATTGTTATTTTATCATAAAAACTTTGAAATCAACCTGCCTACCTCAGAAAATAATTTGTTGGGTTTTTAAATTAAGATGGTGTTAGATTTTGCATATTAACTTGGAGAAAATTGACATCTCTATGATGTTGAGTCATCCTATCCAAAAATAAAGGATATTTCTTTCTCCATGAGTTCAAGTCTGCTTTTGTATCTTCAGGAAGGTTTTGTAATTTTCCTCAGGTAGGTTTTTGTGCATTTCTTAAGTTTATTCCTAAATGCTTTTTCTTTTCTGTTGTTATTGTAATTGGGGTTCATCTTATATTCTAGTTTGTGATATTGTAAATACAAATGAAGGCTATTTTTATCTGTTAATTTTATATACTGTTCTTATACTGAATTTTCAGATTGTTGGTATGAATTTAAGACTTGATTCCCCTGGGTTTTCCAAGTGTGCTATTATATCATATCATCCATAAATAGAAATAGGTTATCTTTCCTTTTCCAAGTCTTATGGCTCTAATCTTTTCTCCTGAGCTCCCATTATTTTCTTCACAGCCAAGAGGATGGAATGATAGTAAGTCGTCTCTGGGGGAAGTGAGAAGGACTGTGATCTGCTGCACAGGAGAAAAGAACAACAGAAGAACTTTTTGACCAAAGTGGGAGGGGCATCTTTCCCGCTGAAAGGAGTGGGTACTAGGGTGCAGGCATTTGGTTTGTTAATCCCTGGACAGAGATCATGTGGGGAATTGTAGACTGGCTGAGTCTTAGAGAACAGGCCTCAGGACACAGCTAAGGCTGGGGCTGAGAAAAGCACAGAACACCGAGTCTACTACTGTGCAAGCCTGAAAGGGACGCACAGAGTCAAATTCAATAGTAGTCCCAGTCCTGATTTCGGTGGTGAGACTGAGGGAAATTCATTCACAAACACTTTTTGCTTAAAAAGACCAGTAATTCAGTTGGGAGGAGTTAGTAAATCTTAAGGATCCTAATAAATTATCAAATCAAAGGTCTTGCTCTCTCAAGCAATCATTTGATTCACTGTATAGCAATGGCTGTGACTTTAGCATCACCTGAGGATCTTTAAGAAAATATCAGTCCCAGGCCTCATCTCCAGGGATTTAATTTGTCTGGGATTGGAGCCCTTGGATAGCTGCAGTTTTTAAAGGCTCCCAGGTGATTCTAAGGCATAGCCAAGGTTGGAAGCCCTACACCCACACAACAGGTGCGTGGGTTTCTATTATCTGTGTCTGCTTCATTGCCAGGCGGCAGCAAGTTAGCCCAGGTGTGTAGGATGCTTCCTTCCATTACTAGGCAGGAATATTGTTTTCTTACCTTAAGCTGGGAGTGCTGCATTTGCAGAAGCCCTGGAGCCCAACACATGCATTTTATGTCAGACTGCTGACTTTTACTCCATGCCCCCTGTGTGCCTGCCTTAAGGCTAAGCACTTTTGCATATATGGGTTTCCTGAGGCTCAACCAGGTAAAATGACTTTAACTTTCTGTTTTCATGTTTTTTTTAAATTTTATCTTTTTAATTGACAAATAATACTGGTCCACATTCATGGGGTGCATACCGATGTTTCAACACATATAACATGTAGTGATCCAATCAGTGTAATTACCATATCATATCCATCACTATCCTCCTAGTTATTTAAAACTAAATATATTATTGTTAACTATAGTCATCCTACAGTCGTATAGAACACTAGAACTTATTCCTCTTATGTAGCTGTAATTTTGTATCCTTTAACAAATCTCTCTCCATTCCTCCCTTCCTCTTACCCTTCCCAGCCCCTAGTATCTTCTGTCCTACTTTTTACTTCTATGAGATTAGAGATTTTTTAGCTTCCACATATGAGTGAGAATATGCAGTATTTAACTTTCTGTTACTGGCTTATTTCACTTAACATAATCTCCTCTAGTTCCGTCCATGTTGCCACAAATGACAGGATTTCATTCTTTTCCACACTTGAATAGTATTCCATTGTGTATATATACCACATTTTATCTATCTATTTATCTGTTGTTGGATACCTAGGTTGATTCTGTATCTTGGCTATTGTGTGAATAGTGCTGCAATAAACATGGGAGTACAGATGTCTCTTTGATATACTGATTTCCTTTTCTTTGGATAAAGATCAAGTAGTGGGCTTTATGGATAATATGATAGTTCTATTTGTAGTTTCCTGAGGAGCCTCCATCCTGTTCTCCATAGTGGCTGTACTAGTTTACATTTCCACCAACTGTGTATAAGAAGAGTTCCCTTTTCTCTGCATACTCACCAGCATTTATGACAAACCCACGGCTAACATCTTATTGAATGAGAAAAAGCCCACTCTTACCACTTTTATTCAACATAGTACTGGAAGTCCTATCCAAAGCAATTAGGCAAGAGAAGAAAATTAAAAAAAAGGAAATAAAAGGCATCCAAATTGGAAAAAAAGAAGTCAAATTGTCCCTGTTTGTAGATGATGTGATCTTATATACAGAAAAACCTAAAGACTCTACCAAAAAACTCTTAGAACTGATAAATGAATTCAGTAAAGTTGTAGGATACGAATATACAAAAATCAGTGGCATTTCTATACATGAACAACAAACTAGCTAAAAAAGAAATCAAGGAAGCAATCCCATTTACAATAGCTATAAGAAAAAATGTAGGAATAAATTTAACTAAGGAGGTGAGAGACCTCACAAAGAAAACTACAGAACACTAATGAAAGAAATTGATAATGATAAAAACAAATGGAAAGACTCCTGTGCTCATGGATTAGAAGAATTAATATTGTTAAAATGACAATACTACCCAAAGCAATCTGAGATTCAATGCAATCCCTATCAAAATGCCAATGAAATTCTTCACAGAAATAGGAAAAAACTCCCAAAATTCGTATGGAATCACAAAAGCCCCAAATAACCAAAGGAACCATGAGCAAAAAGAACAAAGCTGGAGGTATCACACTACCAGACCTCAAAATATACTGTAAGCTGTAGTAACAAAATCAGCGTGGTACTGACATAAAAACAGACAATGGAACAGAAAACAGAGCCGAGAAATTAATCCACGTATCTACAGCCACCTGACTTTTGACAAAGACACCAAGAATACTCATTGGGGAAAGGACAGTCTCTTCAATAAATGGTGCTGGGAGAACTGGATAACCACACGCAGAAGAATGAAATTAAACTCTGACCTCTCATGCTCCACAAAAATTAACTCAAAATGGATCAAAGAACTAAATGTAAGACCCAAAACTACTACAAGAAAAACAGGGAAAACACTTCAGGACGTTGGTCTGGGAAAAGATTTTATGAGTAAAACCTCAAAGGCACAGGCAACAAGAGCAAAAGTACACAAATGGGATTATATTAAACTAAAAAGCTTTTGCACAGCAAAGGAAACAAGTCAACAGAGTGAAAAGACAACTTACAGAGTGGGAGGAAATATTTGCAAATTACTCATGTGACACAGGATTACTATCCAGAATATACAAGAACTCAAACATCTCAACAGCTACACACACACACACACACACACACACACACACACGCACACACATACACACACACAAAACCTAATTAAGAAATGGTCAAATGATCTGAACAGCCGTTTCTCAGCAGGCATACAAATGGCCAACAAATATATGAAAAAATGCCCAACATAATTAATCATCAGGGAAATGCAAATCAAAACCACAATGTAGTATGTCACCCCAGTTAGGATGGCTATTATCAAAAAGACACAAATAAACGTCTTGTGTTTTGATCACTGCAGTATCAGCAGACAGAGCCTTGAACAGTGCCTGGTACATAGCAGGCTCTCAATAAAATTTTTATGAATGAGTTGCCTTACCCGATACCTAAATGATAGTGTTGAATTCCAAGTGACCCTACATCATTTTTAATTGTAACAGCAGATGACTGAGAGGTATTTCTATTTCTGACTTTTTAGTCAAGGCCACCGAAATCTCTTCACGGGTTTGGGCAGGCACCGTGGAATGCACACTGCCACTGAGCACACCATTCCTCCGACACTGGGCCGAAGACATGCCCTAATAAGGCAACGCTCAAAAAAAAAGAAAAAAAAAAAAAAAAAAAAAAAAATCAGTCCTGGGTCACGTGAACTCCGCGGCCGGAAGGCGGTGGGCGTGTCCTGCTCCACGCACGCGCATAACTTCGGCGCCGGTTCCTTGGGGATCAGGGTCAGACTCAGAGCCCTCGCCTGAAGGCCGGGCTGAGAGAAGCGGCGGGGTGGTAGTTGTGCGCGTGCGCAGACGGGAGCTGAGGGGCGGCGGTGCCGCGGCCGGAGGGGCGTGAGCGGTTGGAGACACAATGCAGGTGAGCGCGGCGCGGAGCCTGGAGGTTCCGGCCGCTCATTTATCCCGTTGGACGGATGCCGGGCTTGCGGGAAGCGCCGGGCTCCGCAGACACGAGGGAGGACGCACGAGTCCAGGCCCCGCGCAGGCGCAGTGCGTGCAGGCGGGCGTGGTCCCTGCCGGACCCAGGGCTGGGTGTCGCCGCCGCACTGTGCCCTAGCCCCCAAATCTCTGTCCTTGCAGGCTTCCTCGAGGAAGCTCGAGGTCTGCCCCCACCGGGTCCCGTGAAGAACTTGCCGGATCCCACGTGACAAAAGTTATTTGCTATTTGTTAACTCCTTTAGTTAGCACCCCAGCAGGTGTGCTGTGGACTCATTTTGGGAACATGGAAGCTGAGGCATGGAGAAGCGGAGAGTCCGGCCCAGGGGATCCTACTACCTACAGCAGCGGTGGAACCCATAAACCTGGCTGCACTTAGAGCTAGGTGAGGGCTTAACACCCTCTTCCTCTGAACTCTGGTGTTCAGTTGGGGTGCGCTCCATTTCAGACCACCTGGGTTCCAGAGCTCAGCCCGACGGGTCCCTCTGCTCAGTGCTGAATTTTTTCTTAAAATAGATAAAAATCAAAATCCCCTAGTTTTATTCTTTTTTGGTAGCTGGAATTTGCTAATGGAACTTGACTAAAGTCCAGTGAAAACACCTTGGAAATGGGCACCTTTCTGAGCAGAAATCTATCTTGACAGCTAAATTTTGTCACTGTCCAAAGACGCGGCTCTCCCTGATCTCGCCGTGGTCAGCAATTCTGATTAAGTAGCCTCTGCTCAGTGGCAGAGGGGAAATGGAGATGCTGTGTGGGATTGGCTGGGGAGGGACTCAATTGGGGGCAGCAGGGGATGACCATCTACAAGGACAGCGAGTCTGCCACAGCCAGACACTCTTAAACGGGAAGAGGAAGCTCAGGGACTGTTCTGGCCCCTCCTTTGCATTCTTCATCCTTCAGGTCCCGGCTTTAAAATGCCACCTCTTCAGAGGCCTTCCCTGACCCAGAATCCTTGTTGAAAGGATTCTGTCCATTTTCCTTTTGATGTATCTCAGCAAGATTGTGATACAGAGGTGGGGCTGGAGCCCGGTTATCCCGGTGCCCTTTCCACAGCGCACCTTGATTTGTGCTCCAAACCAAGCCTGTGCTCCATAAGCGGTGTTCCTGCCACACCATGCAAACCCGTGCTTGGACAGCTGGGTTCTGGATCTAAGAGCCCAGTTTGACACTGATCTTTCTGACATTTGATTCGGGTATATTTGGCCAACTGTTCTAGCAGGGCAGTGTCTTTCTAAACACCATGCCTCCTCTAGGCTTGTGAGGATTATGTGAGTAGGTGCAAGTGAAGGGCTTAGAAGAGTGTCCAGAACTTAGTGTTTAATAAACATTAGCTGTTACCAGCTGCTCTGAGGGCTCTCAGCTCTTCCTTTCAGGTCTGGCCATTAGAGAATTCTGTCAGCCTAGCCTCAGGCTCTCCTCCCTCTCAGATTCCGCTGCAGCCTCTCTAGGCTTTGAGATGCTCAAAGTGGCACAATCTCTTTGTTCACTCTGCCTGAAAAGCTGTTTCCTAAGCCCCACACTCCTGTGGCTGGTTGCTTCCCACCCTCAGGTGATGGTTAAATGTCACCTCCTGTGGAGAACATCTCTGTCTACCCTGTGGAATGCAGGTCCCCTGTAACTCTCTAGACCAGCAGCCTGTTTGTCATTGCACTTGTATATGTGTACTTGTTACCTGTCTAGTCCTCTTGACTATAACGTAGTTGACTGTTTTATTCACCGTGCTTCTCCATTGTCTAATACCTGTGGTAGGTACTTAAAAAATCTGTTGAATGAATCACGCCAAGTCATTAATAAAAATATTGAACATAAGTCAGGTCGGAGCCTTGGTATCAGTGTATCAGTACTCATGCTGATCTGCACATTATATCCTGATTTTTAGCCAAGACTAGCTCCTCCACAGGGAGAGGGAGGAGAGATAGACAGGAAGAATAGAACAGTGACTGTGGGGCTTTTGGCACTTTCTCAGAAATAGACCACAGAATAATTTGGTTTGAATTCCTCCCTTTCCACCACTTTGCCCATTTGGCCCCTTGCCTAACACGGTGCCCTCCATACTGGACTTTGCACTCATGGCAGCCTTGGTCCTCCTGTTCTAGGACCCCAATGCAGACACTGAGTGGAATGACATCTTACGCAAAAAGGGTATCTTGCCCTCAAAGGAAAGTCTGGAAGATTTGGAAAAGAAGGCAGAAGAGGAGGAGCAGAGAGTTCTTCAGCAGTCAGTGGGTGAGCTTGCTCATTTTCTTGTTCCTTGTCTTTCTGAGTTAGGGAACAGCTTTCTAAGCCTCTGACTACTGCAGTAGAAGGATCCTCTGAGTAGGAGACAGGGACCAGAGTGCTGGCAAGTCTGGGACCTCCGGCAGATCACAAGGTGTCTCTAGCCTTCACCTTCCTGGGCCATAGAATTAGGTGGACTTCAGAGGTCCCATAAGTCCTTGTCTGTGTCAGATGAGCAGATGATAATCCAGAACAAATATTTCTGAGTCTTGACTTTCTGGTCTGTGGTTCACGTTAAATAATGTCATTGAAATTTGTTCAAAGTTTTTAGTGTTTGTATTCTCCTGAGCTTATATTTTATCATCTTTGTGGATTGATTAAGGATATCAAAATAGCTTAATTTGGGGAGGCACAAGATGTTTGCAATATGTGGGGTCTGTGGGGGGTTTTCTCAAAGGTAGCCATGTACTTGGATTGGAATCCCTTGGAGTGCTTGTTAAAAAAAACACCCCCAATCTTTACTGAATCGGAATCTCTGGGGTGAGGCCATGGAATCTGCATTTTAAACAAGTGCTGTAAAGGAATTCTGGTGCATGCCAAAGTGTGAGAACCACTGATCACAGGGACTAGTACTTTTGTCCCCTGTTTACATGTTAGAGCTAACTTAGAGAAGGATATATTAGAAAGTATTTATCCAGCAAATGTTTACTGAATGATTATCACATGTCATGTGCTATTCTGGGTGTGGGGATTTAGCTATGCATGCACCAGACAAAATTCTCTGCCTCATGGAACTTACATTCTAGTGGAGGAGTCAGACAATGAACAGCAAAAAGTTCAAAGGGGTGGGGCAGCCATAGAGGCAGGAGGAGAGAGGCATCAGTGAAGAAGTGAGGGGTCATTGTTGACCTTGAGTAGAGAGTAGTGATGGGGGGTAGGGAAAAAACCTGATTCAATTTTGAGAAAGTGTTTATGGCAATAAAAATACAGATTTTATAGCAATTGTTTATAAGAAAAGATAGAGCTGCCTATCACTCATAATAAAAGACCAAGAAGTATGTGGAAATCACCTTTAACTCTAGGAAGGGTGTGCTTGGGGAGGACTGAATAGTATCCTGTCTCCTTGGATGATATGAGAACTGTTCGTGTACTTGAAGATTGGACCAGGTGACTTCAGGCAAATCTCTTGTTTTATAAACTTGGGAAACTTCTCATTCATACCTTATTATTGTGTGGAGGTGAGACAGTCAAGTCTGCAGAAATCAACATAGGCCTATCTTTTCAAAATACCTGCAACTTCTTAGTGTAGTAACTTAAGGATTTTTTTATTTTTTATTTTTTTGGTGGGCTGGGGATCTTCTGGTGTTGTGTACACGCCATTAGGAGAAAAGCAAAGGGAAAAAAGCAAAATGCGTATTTGTTCATCTTTTTAAATTTTTTGCTGTTTGTCAACATAACTAAATTCAGTGAAAACATACGAAGATATGACTTTGGAAGAGCTGGAGGATCATGAAGATGAATTTAATGAGGAGGATGAACGTGCTATTGAAATGTACAGGTTAGTACCACCCAGAGAGACAGTTTGTTTTTTGTGTGTGGTAATAAAATGTGCTTCCTTTGAAAAATGAATTTTCCAGCTAAGATAACTTTTGGAAAGGCCTATAATAGCAATATTGCAAATGTCAACAAAACATGAGAAATCAATAAACCTGGACCGTTACAAGGATTGCTTTCTGAAAGATGTATATGTGTGTGCACATGCTTGTGTGTGTGTCTGTGTAAGATGTTTCTCTTCTCCTATTGTGCAGGCAGCAAAGACTGGCTGAGTGGAAAGCAACTAAACTGAAGAATAAATTTGGAGAAGTTTTGGAGATCTCAGGAAAGGATTATGTTCAAGAAGTTACCAAAGCCGGTGAGGGCTTATGGGTAGTCTTGCACCTTTACAAACAAGGGTGAGCTGATCTTCTATGCTGTCTATAAAATGTTAATTTGACTTTATCTCTTGAACATTTCAGGCTTAGTCCATATTGGAGGGGTTTTTTTTGTTTTGGTTTTTTGGGGGTACCAAGTTATGTGTGTTTGTTGCTGGCTTGCCCAAACCTTATTGCTTAATTTTCATCTGAAGACTTTCAAATTAATATTTGTCACTATTACAAATGCCCCTGTTAAAGTATACCAATGAAGACTTTTCTGTTTTTTGAAAGAGAATTCCTAAGTGATTTATCCCTCTAGAGGAAGTCTGGCATTTCAGAATTCCATGTAAGCAGTCCCTCTTGTAGATGATGAGGTTGGCCTTTATGGTAATTGCTTGTGCTAAGTGATGCCGAGGTCCTCTGTGTTTCTCAGATGCCCAGTCCTGTTCTTAAACTGTAGAGGCCAGTGCTTGTCTAGGAATTTCTTTAAAGTGGGAAATTGCTTTCTGACATAGTTCACACATACATTCTAAATTTTTGATGTTCTATCGTTTAACCTTACAGAAAGGCATAGTAATCATCTTTTACATTGAAGCTGTTTTTCCGACTTATTTTTGTCTCAAAATAAATTGGACTTTGGATTTAGAGTTCTTCACTTTCTCTGAGCATATTAGAAAAATTTTGAAAGAAGATTAATTCATCTTAGCTAGCAGCAGAATCACTCATGAAGCTGTTATGAGGCTTTTCATAGGGTAAAAGGGTAGTTGAGCTTTTTGAGCAATCACAATTGCTTCTGTTTTTTCTTTCTATTTTATAGGATTCCCCTCTGTGCCTTGATAAATCAACACCTCAGTGGACTTGCCAGGAAGTTTCCTGATGTCAAATTTATCAAAGCCATTTCAACAACCTGCATACCCAATTATCCTGATAGGAATCTGCCCACGATATTTGTTTACCTTGAAGGTGATATCAAGGCTCAGTTTATTGGTCCTCTCGTGTTTGGTGGCATGAACCTGACAAGAGATGGTAAGGGGCTCTGGAGACAGGCATGTGAGAGGTGGGGAGGGAACGTTTCTGTTCTGTTGGAGAGAGTGCTTATTTCCTAGACAAGTACTATGATGCTTTGTGAAGTTCACCTTTCCCTGTGTGTGTGTGATTGTTAAAAGGGAGGAAGAACATTTAATCTCTCATCTTAGGCAAATTATAAGGAGAAGTTACAGCCGGGGTCTAATAATTCCTCAGTTAAAGGAAGGCACAATGGACTTAAATATATATATATATTTAATATTAATGTCAAATATATTTTATTTGCCTCTACAGTTGGGTGTTTTAAGTTGTAGTTCAGGATCACAGCACTCACTTTTTATTTAGTTCATATGAACATATTAGTGACAGATGCTAATATATAAATTTCTCTATAGAAATATTTTTCAGTTGAATATCTTAGTAGCTTTTAAATTTAAATTAAAATTTTATTTAATTCTTCCTCCTAACTTGGAAGGATGTGTTTTGTTATTCCTTTTGATCTGTTACACATGGAAGTATCAAAATATGTATCTACACGTAATGTGGAAGAGAACTTGAGGCCAGAGGCTTTCCCACCAAGTAAAATTCTTTATCTCTTTACTGAAATAATACATTCACCTATGCTTCAAAAGGATATTTTTATTTTTTATTTTATTTATTTATTTATTTTTTTTGAGACAGAGTCTCACTCTGTTACCCAGTGTAGGGTGCCGTGGTGTCAGCCTAGCTCACAGCAACCTCAAACTTCTGGGCTCAAGCAATCCTCCTGCATCAGCCTCCCAAGTAGCTGGGACTACAGGCATGCGCCACCATGCCCAGCTAATTTTGTATATATATGTTTTTAGTTGTCCATATAATTTCTTTCTATTTTTCAGTAGAGACGGGGTCTCACTCTTGCTCAGACTGGTCTTGAACTTCTGAGCTCAAATGATCAAACGAGCTCAGCCTCAAAAGCATATTTTTAAACATGACTTAATACTACGCCACTAGAGTATTCAACTGGGACAAGTATAAACATACACACACATATGAGATACATCAGTTAAACATTTTTCCAATGTTCAAGGGCATATTGCATTTCAAACTAAATATATTTGCCTCTTATTATCAATGTATTGCCTGACCTTTTTTGAATGTACCATGAGGGGAGGGAGATAGGTGTATAATCGTACTTACAGTCTTTATTTCTAGAAAAAGTCTTATTTGAGGACTAGTGAACTTATATAAAATGATGCTGTGTGTAAATGAACATTAACATTAAATATATATACTCATATATGCATATGTGTGGATATAGAAACATACTATATAAATATTTTCTTGAGTCAAGAATCAGAATTCTTGGTTTTTTTTTAAAGAAATTTGTTGAGTTTGGATAACATTGAACCCAACTACCTAGAGCTGAAAATAGTGGTGTTATTCATCTCTATGGAGCACTCCCCCCACCAGCATTATTGAGGTGATTGACAAAAATGTGTATATATAAGGTATACAACATGATGATTTAATATACAATGTGAAATGATCACCACAATCAAACTAATTACCACATCCAACACCTCACAAGTTATCCTGTTTCTTTTTGTGGTGAGAATACTTAAGATCTACTCTCCTAGCAAATTTCAAGTATACAATACATGATTATTAAGTATAGTCACCATGCTGTACATTAGGTCTCCAGAACTTATCCATCTTATAACTAAAAGTTTGTACCCTTTGACCAATGTCTTCCCATTTACCCCCAATCCCTGGTACCACCATTCTACTCTGTTTCATGGAGTACTTTAATAAAATCGGTTAAAATATGACTTCAATAAAATTGGTTGTCAGAGTTTAATAGAAGTACCCAATTAGCAGAACATCTCTGCATTAATCTTCCTTTAAGCCAAGATATTTGTTTTAGCATCTCTTGAGTATTCCCTTAGTTCAGCCTGAGTTCTCTGCAGTGGAAAAATACATCACGTAATTTTGCTTCACACGGTCTCACACCATGTGGAGTTTCAGTGAGATGTAGGAGCTGAGTCTTTAGTCACTGATTCTTTACTTTCTGGTATTTTATTTTATTTTTTTATTACTTAGAACAAATGTTATCAATTCTAGGATATCATCATACATTTATCCTTTGACCCTAGATTGGGGTACTGGACTTGAGGCTGAAGAATTTCCTTTTATTAACTAAAATTAGATTTAATGATTAGATTGCCAGCAGGCCTGTAGAAATTATTTCCTTTAAATGTTTCATGCTGATTTCTTGCCTGGGAAATTGTCAACCTGGGAAACTGTAGTCATCAGATGATAGGTTTGTTCTTTGTATTTTATTTTAATTTCCATATAGGTTCAAGTTTCTATAATACCTCATTTGATCTTCTAAAAACATGTTTGAAAGTATTTTGTGTTTTCCTTCTTAAAGGTCTGACTTTTTTCCCCTTTTCTTTTAGGTACCTTAAAATTATGGTGCTAAAATCTAATTGTCATGATTTTGATAATTGTATTTTCTGCTTAGAAAAACTGTGGCTTAATGGACTAAGGGTGTGGGGAGCAGTGCCCATGGTGCTTTGGGTGATTTGCTTTTTCTTTGTCATGTAGAGCTGGAGTGGAAACTGTCTGAGTCCGGAGCAGTCAAGACAGACCTGGAGGAGAACCCTAAGAAACCGATTGAAGACACATTGCTGTCCTCAGTGCGATGCTCTGTCCCCCTGAGGAGGGATAGTGATTCTGAGGATGACTAAGGCTGCAGCTGCCACAGCTTGCCGAACTTTCTTGATGTGACAAATTGTCCGGATTTTTGTAAACGAGAAAAAGTAAGAATGAATCCTTTGGGTTTTTAGTCTTTTATAATTATGTTTCAAATCTCATACATTTTAGAAATGATTATTGCTGGGAATTCTATTAAATTTCTTGGAACTCTTTTTAAATTATAACATTTCTTTAAAAAAAATTAAAAATGGCCATTGGTATGGCAAATGTCTACATTTTTCTCACTTATATTTTAAGTAAGCCATAAAACCTAGTCACTATTTTTTGACATATATAAAAAGGAATATATACTAACAAAGTACCTTGTGAAAAAATATAAAAAAAAAAAGAAATAGAAACAAAAAAAAAAGGAATATGACATTTTAAGTAAATATGAATAAATTATGCAGTGGAAAATGGCAAACTAAGCTTTATAGTTACATTGTTTATTTTTATTTTATAAAGATAGCAATACGATTATCAACCCAACATATAGGAACAATCTCTAGAGAAAAAAATGTTAGTATTCTATTTAAAAGAAATAGACAATAATTTTTGTGAAACAGACATTGTCTTATCAAAGCAATAATGGAAAGATTCCCATTTACTGCCATATTTGATTAAATGTTGTTTCTAGTTAATATTTATCTCAGACTGTCGAGGTATCAGCTATTTTCATTACTGTAAAAGGCCACATTAAATTCTTTTTTGGAAATAAAGATATAAGCACACATATAAAGAGATAAACTGTATCTCATTCAGTTAATAAAAAACATCAAGTTGTTTTGTGAACCAGAATCCTGTTAGCTTCATCATTCTTGTCAAATTGACATTGATAACAGAAAAATTAGAGGAAATATTATTTCTTAACATTTGTGTTGAACGATACAGTACTTAATGCTGGTTAGAATCTTAAAAATCTGAATCAGCATGGAGTTCTTTGATTATATTGTAAAATTTAATTTTCCTCTAATTCAAAGAATGCTAAGCAGCTGTCACGCATTTTATCTGTCAGAGGTGTCTGCTTTAGTGCTATTTGCTTTTCTACATACATGAGACCCTGTGCTGATAAAAACATACTCTCTCTAGTGGTTTACCTTAAAGGGTGTTTCATGAAATTTTAATCACAGAGTTGGAAGAATCTTGGTCAGTTCTATCACTAGGTGCTGGTTCTGTGGGGTTCGTAGGAGGGCTGTCACCTTTCCCTCTCTGCTTTCGACCACATTCTCTCCCATGTCCTTTGCTCCAGTAATCATCCATTTTGATTTCAGTTCTCTGTTGAGGTAGGGCCCTCGGACAATAAAAGTGTTAGGGTCCCATGGCAGAGACTGCTGGCTGCCTACCCAGTATCCAGGATTCACCAATTCTGCTGTAGCAGCAATGGGACCAGCTGCAAGCTCCCTTGAGTGATGGGTGGTTGGCTGGGAGTTCAGTTCTGGGCAAAGAGGGACAGACAACTGGCATGTGCCCTTTGTGGGCATAACCTCCTTCCTTCTTTCCGACACGACGGAAGTGTAGATGCACTTGAAGCCTACTTGGGCCAGAAGGTATCTCTGTAGAGGCAAAGCAGAAGGATAATATTCCTGAAGACATATGGAGCCACTATAGCCCAGCTCTTGGTTGCCCTGTCTGGACTTCTTCATTGGGGAAGAAATAAGTTCCATCTTGGTCTGTTAGTAGCAGCTGATGCATTTCCTGATAAAGCCACCTGTCAAAGAAAACTTTAACCCTTCTAGCTTTCTACTACTCCCCATTGTCAAGTTACTTGACAAAACAGAAGAGTAGTCTGTATTCCCTGCCTCTGCGCTCCCATCATGGCCTTTCAGTTTCTTCATGAACCAGACTTTGGACTTGCATTTCCAGTGTGTGAAAGGCTAGATACTTTGAATAACCTGCCGGATAACAACCTGAACTGTTGAATGAAACTTTTCAAAAATATTTTTAGATGTCCTACTGAGCTGATGAGAAGGGAAAGCATTCTGAGAGGCCAAAAACAAAGTGAAAGCAGAACTCCAGAACGATAAGGGGATGTTCAACTTGGTTTCTCCCTAGGGGCACATACCAAATCTTAGCGATGCTGGGCTTCTGTTAGAATGGACTTGTGGCGTACAGGTGACAGGAGACAAGCCCAGGGAGTGCCTACGGTGGGAGTTTTAATAGGAGATCCCCCTGCAAACAGCAGGAATCCCCAAAGAGTGTCTTCAGTGTTAGGGGAAACTGGCACTAGCTGGGAAAGAGAACTCGTTTGTCCCTGAGATGTCAGCTACAAGCCTTCCCTCATGGAGGTCTGTAGTTTGAATTCTCAGGCTACATGAAGTCTAAAAATCTCTCAAACCAAGTTCTTAAAGAGGCCTTAAGTTGGTAGTACCCCTGAGCTCATAGCCAAAGCAACCACATATCCACACTAGAACACACCTTTAATTTAGCCCTCAAACTCGCTCTGCAGAGAAAACTCCAAGGAACATGAGCTCATAGTCAAAAATCACAAACCCACAATATCACAGGATGCCACCAATAAGGCATTCTGAACAAAATCCAACAGAAAATAGTATAATCAGGCCTGTAATGACTTATGATGGTAGAATTTTCAGATATAAAATATGAAATGATATATTCCATATGTTAGATTTAAGAGTAAAAAGAGTTCCTTATATAAAAATAAATGCCTTATAAAAATAAGCAATGGAAGAGAGAATCAATGAATTTGGAAGTAGAGCCAAATAATTACCCCATTGGTAGCACAGAGAGACAAATAGGTGGAATATAAAGGTTAGATTAAAAGGTGTGGAGGACAGACTGAGATTGTCTAACATGTCTCTTAGAATTTTAGGAGGGAATTGGAAATAGGCAATTTTGAAAAGATAAAGACATTTTCCAGAATTGATGAAAGACACCAATTCTCATTTTCAGAAAGTTGTATAAATCCCAAGTGAGCTAAATAAAATAAGTCTACACTTCCATTCATAGAGTGAAGCTACAGAATATCAGGGAAATTTGTAAAGGCAGTTAATGATGAAAGTCAGATTAGCTACAACACAATGACAGTTAGGCTTACTGACTTCCCAACAGCAGCAAGAAAAGCCAGAAGACAGTGTAGTCAGTGGCTGAAGGAAAAAACGATTAACTAAAAATTAGGTATAACCACTGAAGCTATATTTTAGGAATGAGGTTGAAAGAGACATTTCAGACAGAATGGGTAAGATTATCACCAATGGACTCTCATGAAAGGGAATTTAAGGGATTTACTTTGTGCAGAAGGATGATGAATTGATGAAAGGTCTGAGGTTCAAGAAAGCATGGTGACAAAGAGGGGGGAGGATGGCAGGAACAGGTTTGTTTACACCTGTAATCTCAGCACTTTGGGAGGCCAAGGTGGGAGGATCACTTGAAGTCAGGAGTTCAAGACCAGCCCGGGCAACATAGCAAGACCCCATCTCTACAAAAATGGAAAAAATTAGCCAGGTATGGTGGTGCGTGCCTGTAGTCCCAGCTACTTGGGAGGCTGAGGCATGAGGCAGGAGGATCACTTGAGCCCAGGAGTTTGAGGTTGCAGTAAGCTATGATCATACCACTGCACTCTAACCTGGGTGACAGAGCAAAACCCTGTCTCCAAAAAAGGGTGGGGAGAGGGGAGTAAATACAATGAACATTGGCTTTGCATAACAATAGCATGCAAGTTGAAGGGGGCTTAATTGGAGTTCAGCATTCTTAGACCCCTTAAAAATGGTCAAGTGGTTGGCCAAAGATAAGCATGTTAAAATATTTTATTCAAGGTAACAGTAAAAGAAAAACATATATATTATATAATTTTTAAAGTAGTGTGTATTAGAAGCTTCAGTTAATTGACAAGAAGACCAGAAGGAAGAATAAAAAGAAACAGAAGAGCAGGACATAGGAAGTCCAAAATAAGATGTTAGAAGTAAATCTAAGACAGTAATCACAATAATTATAAATGGATAACACTCTATAGTCTTAGCATATGATCCAGCAATCACGGTCCTAAGTATTTACCCAACTGATTTGAAAACTTATGTTTGCACAAAAACCTGCATGCAAATGTTTATAGCATATTCATTCATAATCGCTCAAAACTGGAAACAACCAAAATGGTTCATCAATAGATGAATGGATAAACAAACTGTAGCACATCAGTACAAAGTTTGTTTTTCAGCAATAAAAAGAAATGAGCTATTAAGCCACAAAAAACATAGATGCTAAGTGAAATAATCCTGTCTGAAAGGGCTGTGTACTGTATGATTTTAATTATATGATGCCATAGTTTGGATGTGTGTCCCTCCCACAATTCAGATTGAAATTTGATCATAAGGTTAGAGGTGGGGCCTAATGGGAGGTGTTTGGGCCATGGGGGTAGAGCTCTCATGAATAGATTAATGCCCTCCTGGGTGGGGAGTGAGTTCCTTCATCCTCTATTAGTTCCATGAGAGCTGGTTGTTAAAAAGAGGCTTGCACCTCCCCGTCTCTTTCTCATGCTTCCTCTCTTGCAATGTCATCTCTGAATAACGACTCCGCCTTCTGCCAGGAGCAGAAGCAGCTTGAGGCCCTTACCAGAAGTGGATGGTGCTCACGAGGGAGGGCTGGGGCTCAGCATTCTACTCCATTGCTCTATAAGTCTGTCCATGCCAGTACCACCCTGTTTTGATTACTGGAGCTTGTAATGAGTTTTGAAAACAGGACATGTAAGAGCTCTAAGTTTGTTGTTTTTCCAGATTGTTTTGTTTATTTGGGGTCCTCTGAGATTTCATGTGCCTGATACTTTGCTAAATTTGATTTAGTTCTCACAGTTCTTTTGTGGCATCTTAAGCATTTTTCACATACGGGATCATGTCATTTGCAAACTGATAACTTTACATCTTCCTTTTCAATTTGAGTGCCTTTTCTTTCTTTCTGTTGCCCGATTGCTCTTTCAGTTATTGATTGGCATCACCAGATTACATGTGTTTGCACTGTGTGTCCAAAAACATCAACTAATCATAGGATTCTTTGATACATTAGTTTATTAAATCATGTGCAAAACAAAAACAGTACCAGCTTTTATAATTGTCCATGTATTTACCTTTACCAGAGGTCTTTATTTCTTCATAATGCTTTGGGTTCCTCTCTAGTGTCCTTTCTTCTCAAGCGGAAGGACTGTCTTCATTGCAGGCAGGTCTGGTGGTGCTCAGCTTTTGGTTATCTGGCAATGTCTTAACTTCTCCCTCATTTTTGAAGCACAGTTTGTGGGATATAGGGTTCTTGGTTGATAGGCCTTTTTATTTTTTCTTCCAAGACTTTGAATATTTCAACCCACTGACTACTGGCCTCCAAGCTTTTTGATGACAAATCTGATGATGATCGTGTGGGGAAATTATGATGACAGGTATCTTTCTGGCAGCTCTACAGATGTTAATAATGGATCTTGCTGTGTATTACACACCACAGAACCCGTTTTTATAGTATCATGATGTCAGCTATGTTGTAGCATCACCCTGACACCAATCAGAATTTAAAGAAAAAGAAATTGAATGTTTCAAGTATAGACATTATGAGGGCTTTAAAAGCCTAAAGGTATTACCAATTTTCACACATAAATGGAAAGGTCACTGAAGCATTGTACAGGTTTAAATTTCTAATAAACTACATGTCAATCTCTATAACCATGTAAACAAAAACACTTGTTTTCTTTAAAGAGGAAAATGTTCTTGCAACCAAAAGAGGAAAAAAACCACTGTAGGTTATACCCAGCCATGATTGGCCTATTTCTTGCTCCGACCTCATAAGGAGCCATTGTTATGAAATCACTACCACCTATATAAGCCCCTGTCTGTGCCTAGGATTTCAGTCCTTGTTGCCTGGGAAGCTGCTTTTTGGTGACCTGTGGAGTTTGACCGTAGAGAGACTGCTTTTTCCTTGTTACTTAGCATAGTTAGTGTAGTTAGCATAGTTAGAGGTGACCATGGAGCAGGCATTGGCCTCCAGTTCATCCACTGAGGACTTGAACAATTATAAACTCCCCAAGACAATTGGCTCTGGCACCTTCAGCAAGGTGATGCTGGCTCAGCGCCTTCCTACTGGGACCCAGGTGGCCATCAAAATTATGTCCAAGAAGACCCTCCCCAGCCTGGACAGTGTCGATATGGAGGTCAAAGCCAGGAGGGCCCTGAATCATCTGAACATCCCTAACCTTCTGGACGTCATCAAGAATGAAGATATCCTCTGTTCAGCAACAAAATACGCCAGTGGTGGGGACCTTTCCTACCATACAGCGAGACACCGTCCCCTGAATGAGGAGGAGGCTCGGGCCAAATTGAGACAGTTCCTGGCTGCGGTGCAGTACTGCCACAAGAACCACATCATACACTGGTACCTGAAGCCCCCCAACATTCTCCTTGATGAGCACGAGAACATTAAACTAGCTGACTTCAGCTTTGCCAGGACTTCTAGTGAGGGGGAGAAGCTGGACATATTCTGCGGAACTCCTTGTTTTTGTCCCTCAGAAATGTTCCTGGGTGAGGAATATACGGGACCAGAGGTGGACTAGGGACCCTGGGTGTTGTCCTCTACGTGATGACAGCAGGGCGTATTCTGTTTGATGGTGACAACTGGGAGGAGCTTAAAGTAACATCACCCATGGAAGGTATGAGACACCTGCTTTCTTTTCTGAAGAACTGAAAACACTTTTGAGGAAGTTCCTAACCATTGACCACTGGAGAGGCCCACCCTCCCTGAAATTCTGAGGGATGTTTGGATCAAGGGCCAGGAGATACCAGAGGAGACCAGGAAAGCCACAGTGCCTACTAGTCCTGTACGCAGCCTGCAGATGAGTCTTGATCCCAGCGTAGCCCCCAGCATGGCCCCATGGCCTCCCCATCCACCCACAGCACCAGCAGCCATGGGGAAGACAAGGAGCAGACACCTCTCTCCAAGCTGGGCAGCCGATGGGAAGACCTCGATCTCTCCCTCTCAAGAGGGCCAGGGCCGGAAGGGGCTCACTAGGAGATGTGCCAACTTTATGTTAAGAATGTGCTGTATCCCGCTGGCCTGAAAGATCTGCTGCAGACGGCTAAACGAGGTGGTGCCGGTGAATGTGGATACCTGAAGCAGCAGCAGCAAGTATGTGGGGCGGTGTAGCCACGCTTCCTGCATCTTATTGTATTTCTTATGGTTTTGCTGATATTGTTTTTAATAGACAAGTCATAGGTGTATACATGTATGGGGAACGATGTGAAGTTTCTGTATATGTGCACCATGTGGAATGGTGACATAAAGCTAATTAATCTATCCATCACCTCAGAAAGGCAAATGCAGGGTGATGTCACTTACATGTTGTATCTGCAAAGCTGACCTCATAGAAGTAGCCTGATTGTGATGAGCGGCCTGGGGATGGCAGAGGGAGGGCACAGTTGGTCACAGGGCACAGAGTTTAAGACAGGAGGAAGAAGCCCTGACATCTGTTGCACAGCAGGGTGCAAGAGTCAAAGAACATGTCCTGCACATTTGAAAATACCAGAGAGTCCCCTTCAAACATCTCCTTGCCTTTAGAATGGAGAGAAGGAAGGCCCTGAGCTCCCCGGGACCTGACAACACGGAGTGTGAGGTCTGCCAGGGGTGGACTCACAGGTCCAGCTGGGAGACCCCTAGAAGCAGCCTGTGGCCTTCAGAGAAGAATCTGAGCCACAGTAGAGTGAGCAGAAGAACGACCTGGAGCCCTGGAGACAAGAGGGTCCCTCCGCCCCCACTGGGTCCCCTTTGTTTCCCAGTCTGGATTTTCTTTAGGGTTAACAGCCCAGTGAGCGGTCACCCAGTGCTACTGTCCTTAAAATCTAGCCCTGGCTCTCACCCCTTCAGCAATGCCTGTTTTGGTTTTTTTTGTTGTTGTTGTTTTTGTTTTTGTTAATGTCATCACACGTTATGATCCAAATATGGGAGATTCAAATACATTTGAATTAGTTTGGGAGGGAACTTTATTTCTAGGGACCCACAGTTCCAATTCTTTGGAAGCTTTCAAACTTCTGAGCTCTTCTGAACTTTCAAGCTGCTCATTGGTGTGGCTGACCTATGTTCCTGGCTCATTTTTATCCCCAGGTCTCAATAGATCATTTTGTTAAGGAGATAGAATACTCCACATTGGTATTCTCTTACCTTTCAGTTCTTTCTTGAGAACAGATGGATGTTGAAGGATCATTCAAACCTGTCTCATTAGTTGAGTTTGTGTAGTTTCCAGAGCAGAAGACACAAGGTGGAAACTGAATTGCACTGTGTCCTGGATTCTGAAGTTGCTAGTTATGAATCCTTGTTGTGCCAACCAGGAAGAAAAGGTGAGTGGAGAACTGACTATATTTGAGTCTATTGTCTTATTTTATATTGCTTTAATTCACTGAACACTTTTGAAGGGCACATTCTATTTGATTTAGTGAGAAGTAGTGTGAGCATTCTCTTTTGTCTAGGGTAATAACAAATTTGTTCAGAAGGTAATCACTGTGAAATCATGTATCATTGCTATCGATGCTCTGATTACAAAAGAGGCAAAGGGAAGATTTGGAGGAGAAGCATCTTAAATTTTGAGAATGGTAACTTTTTCTGTTGTTTTGGTTTTGGTTTTGATTTAGTGATTGTATACATGAAGAAAAGTGTGTTCAAAATAATGACATAGAACTTGACAATAAGGGCTGCCTGGGGTAAAATAAGAAAGAACTACAATGGATGAGGGAATTTACTTATATATCCTGTTGAAAAACTTACAGTGATAGCAAATTGTAACATTTTTTCAAGACTAAAAGAGTTGTACTTAAAATCGGGAAACCTACAGAACAGGATTGTCCAAAAGGCCAAATGAGAATTTCCTCAAGGCTTAGTCTGACTGATTAGTCCAGTTGATTTTGATGCCACTGCACATTTATTTATGCTGTTTATGTATTTTGTAAACACCAACTGAAAAAATAAAATGTGACTTTCTACACTTTGGATATTGGGCTCTATATAATCTTAGGTTCAACAGGTCTAAGTCTTTAAAAAAATCAAAATACATGAAAACAAAACATGGACCATGACATCCAAACATTTTTCTAGCTGACTTTTTCTACAGATACACGATTGATTGGGAGTAGGTGAGTTTTGACTTTATCCATCATTCATCACAGTACAGATAAAATATAGTAAGAACAGTTATAATAGCAAAAATTAATAGCCATCTAAATTTGTCCCAGAAGTCAGAATTGAACTGTTGTCTTGGTTCTCAACCTCTGCTCTTACCCATGTCTTTATAGGATAATTGGAAATATTGCACTTCTAACTGACTTGATTTTACCTTAGGAGGTTATCTTTTGTAGTTTAAATTTTCCCATGGCAATTTTATTCTATATGGGAAAAGCTCCCTGAAGAACAGACCCTTTGCTGCCTTGAAGTCAGATTGGGTCTCAGTTCTACTACCTATGAACGTGAGCAGGTTGCTTAGTCTCCCATGTCTGAAACGGGAAGTAATAGCTGCCCTCCTTAAGTAAGATAATGCTTGGAAAATCACTGTGGAAACTTACAGAATGGGGTAGGTATTCTTTTTAAGGGTAGCATTTTAAAATAAAGGGATAGAGAAGAAATTATATTGCACTACCGACTAAATGCCATAGCTTTGTGAGTCATATATCTTAACATGACTTTCAGATTTTAAATTATATGAAAATTTCATTTGTGTTTTTCCATTCATATTTCTCTAATTACCTGTCTCAGGAGAAAGAAAGGTCTGCATATTAAGCAAAATTGAGTAAAACATATAAATGCATGGAGAAGGTCTAAGGGAGTTTCATGTCTTTTCCAATTGACTAGGAAAGATGATTCTCATTTTTTCCTTGCATCTTTTAGCCAGTACAGGGGCCAAGATGAGTTTTAGTCCCGGGTCCGTGCACCAGAACTCTCCCCAAAACCTGAAAATGACTCCTCTCTGAAAGACAATGTTTGATTCCACTAGAGGGGGCTGTTTGTCCTCTATCCTTCTCGGGCCGGGAGTTCGACTGCTTATTCCTAGGTCAGCCAGCCTGGACCCTGCTAAGCCCAGCATCACCTTGGTTGAGGGATGAAGGAATGAATACTACTCTGTATGCTGACTCAAGTGCCAGGTAGGTAGGTGTTTTCCAACCATCCCAGCTGATTCCCACAACACTCTCTTGAGACACATATTATGAACTTCATTTTATTTATTTAGTTATTTAAGACAGGGTCTCCCTCTGCTGCCTGGGCTAGAGTGCAGTGACATTGTCATAGCTCAATACAACTTCAAACTCCTGGGCTCAAGCCATCCACCTGCCTCAGCCTTTTGAGTAGTAGCTGGGACTACAGACACACGCATCATCACACCACTAACTTTTTCTATTTTTAGTGGAGATAGGGTCTCACTCTTGCTCAGGCTGGTCTGGAACTCCTGGCCTCAAACGATCCTCCCACCTCAGCCTCTTAAAATGCTAGGATTACAGGAATGAGCCACCATGCCTGGCCCTGTGAGCGTCATTTTATCAAAGATTGTCAACAAGTTAAAGGCTTGAAACTTATTCTTTAAGATAGAATCAAGATTCAAATTTAGGTCTTCTACATCCTTATTTCAAACTCTACCCATGATTCCTCTGTGATGGCATCTTCTCATCCTTTCTCCCTGGTACCAGAAGGGCAAACTCTTAACTACATAGTATATAAGTGTCATTTATTTTAGTTTGCTTTTGTCTTCAGATTTTGGCTGGGTGGTTTTTGTTGTGTTTTGTGGTTTGTTTGTTTTTGTATAAATCCTTGGCTCATTCTGACCTTGTTCATTTTGACCTCATTTAAGTATGTGCAGATAAACATTGTTGTTTTGAAATTTGAATTGTCTGGAGAGCCGGGTTTGTGCCTATTTAATATATCTTTAGAGATTACTTGAGTTAGGGGGGCGGTGTGACCGTGAAGGCATGGAGCCCACTCAGATGGCCGCTGCCTGCTGTTGACCAGACAGATCTGCCTAGCAGGGAGTCACAACTCTCAGGCCTTGTGAGTGACCCAACTTCCTCCTCTCCGTGTAGGTAGTAACTACATTTTCCTTCTTTCCTCCCATTTGGTCACTGCTCCCTTGGTTCCTCTTCACAGCAGAGTAAATGCTGTCCCTGGAGGCTCCCAGGTGCCCCTGGCATCTCTCTGCTGCTCTCTGAGGGGCATGGCTTGGTCGGGAGCAGTGCTTCTCAACCTCGAATCACTGGTGGTGCTGGTGAAAACACATGTTCTGGTTCCATAGTTGGAGACAGGGCCTGAGATACTCCATTTCCAAGCAGCTCCAGGTGATGCCAGTGCAGCTGGCTGGCACAGACCCTGTGAGGCTTCCTCCCTGTTCTCTGCCCCATCCTGCAGCACAAGCTACTCCCACTTACCCAGGATGACTGAGTGGGAGCCGACATACAGATAAGCAGACATCATGGCTAAAACAAGACCACAGTCCTGATTCTCCAGGAACAAATTAACTGTGGTAGGTACAGCAGGAGCCTGGAACACAGGGGCTGATCTCCCCAGCAGGTATCCTGAATTAGGTTGATAATTAGGCAGCAGTTAATGAGAATGGATTTCTGACTGTCACAGCACAGAAGAGGAAAGCCAGCTGGCTGGGTGGGAGGCCTGGTGAATGGCATTTCTGGGGGGACGGTGGGGGAAGAGGGGGACCTGGAGCCTGGCCAGCCCAGGCTGCTCTGGGAGGGACCTGGGACTGGCCATAGGCACTAACCAGGAAGGGCAGAGCTCTCAGGTCCTGCTGAGCCTCCACGGTAGTTAATCCACAACATGTGACACTGAACAGCACAGAGAGGATAGCACTCAGTAGAGTGACCCCTGAAGGGGGACTTCTGAGGGTCCCATTATGACAAAATGGGGGCTCCTGTAAACTGGCTCTGGGGTGCTCATCCAGAGCTCTGCCCAGACACGTGTGGAGGGGCAAAGCCCACTTACCCCTGCTGTGCACTCTGACTTACCCCCCCTAATTGGGAACATCTACTTATGGATGCCTTAAATTACTCCCAAACATGATATAATTTTGGTCAGTTTAATAATGACAATCCTTTTATGTGGCCCTTTATACTTTATATAGCACTTCCATGTCCACCAGCTCTTTTGATCCTAAAAACAACTGTGAGGATTGGGTGGAGCAGTTGTGATGGCCTCATTTATAGATAAGGGAATTGAAGCCTCAGATCACACAGTGACCACGCACTCCAGACTGGAATCCGTATTCCTTATTTCCAGGCCAGTCATCTTTCCATCATATCGTGGGGCTGTCCATTGCTCTGCTGCAGGGCAGTCGAATTGTTTCACAGCAATCTTGCTGAGTGAAGATCCTCAGGGAAACTGAAAATACCAACTTCTTTTCTTTTGGAATGCCTGGGGGAAGAAAACTTGTTTGCTTTAGTAGTTTTCTTCCATGTGTTTACTTCATGTTGTAACCAGATTAAGTTTAAACTGATCCTAAGATAGGGGAAGGATTTTTTTACTTCAATAATGAATATTGTATATATGGGATAGCTTATCTCTATATGATTCCATGCATTTAAAAAATTCTGTATGTTTATCCCCATAATACTCCAATTTTCTACTCCAACTTTCTGTCCAGAGGCTCATTCTGGACCATAGAGTAGGGAAGGGATCCCAAGAAGAAAGTAGAATTCTCCCTGAGTTTAAAAGATGGAGATTGGAGTACAGGCAACTGGAAGTTGTGGGGGCAGAATGCAAGAGAAGAGATACAGAGTGAAAGGGAGAAAGAAAGAGCTACAGAAATTTGCATGGGGATCCCCTTGAGGCTTTCCTGAATTATAAAATGTGCATGTATAGAATGAAACTTCATGAGGTAGAGCAAAGAGCAATCAGAGAGTTATGACCTGAATGGTCCTCAGAGCTCACACACTCCTAGAAATTATGCAAGGTCAGAGTAATTATCCAGAGTAAAGAGTCCTCCTTCATTACTCAGGGCATTCAATAGACACCCCCAAAAGGGCCACACCTCAGAAGTAGGGCTATACTGTCCTTAAAATAAAGGCAACTTTAGATCCACCATAACAAAACTTCAACAGAAGCCTCAAAGGAACTGAAAGGAACTTAACCTGCTATTAGAATGCCCTACATTTTTAAAATAGAAAATAAAATCCAAATACTTATCAAAATAAAATCATACTTTCAAGCATCCAATTAACAATTACTAGACATGCCAAAAAATAGAAAAAGGTGACCCACAACTTAGGAGAAAAATCAGTCAATAGAAACAGACCCAGAAATGATGAAGATGGAAGCAGAAAAGGACATTAAAACTGTTATAATTATATTTAAGTACTTAAAGAATCCATGAATACAGTGAGAAGAGATATAGAATATACATAAAGAAACCAAATGGAATTGGTTCCAGAAATCAAAAGCAAAGTATCTGAAAAAAAAACTCACTGGGTGGGAAAAAATTCACAGATTAGACCCTGCAATCTGCCTAATCCGAGACAAAAGTAGTGAACTTGAAGACATAGAAATATGGATAACCATAAACACTATGCAAAATGAAACAGACACAAAACTAAAAATAAATAAAAAAGGCACCAGTGACCTATCAGACAATATTAAGTAAACACAAAGAAAACCACACTAAGACAAATCAAATTCCTGAAAACCACTGATAAAGAAAAAAATCTTAAGAGCTATCATAAGAAAAAAGACATTACATTACATAAGGGGAACAAAGAGGGAAATAATAACAGACTTCTCATCAGAAACCATGCAAACCAGAACAATGAAATGACATCATTAACATGTTGAAACAAAGTAACCTTCAACTTAGAATCCTATACTCATCAAAAATAGTTTTCAAAAATAAAGGCAAAATAAAAACCTTCCAGGAAAAATATCTGTGACATACTAACACAAAAAGATGGGGTGGAGAATATAAGTATGTTGTAAATATCTTGCATCGTTATTGAGGTGCTGTAATAACCTATACTAGGTTAACATAGCAGCCAGTGTGAACATTTTCAAATGTAAGTCAAATCGTGTCAATCCTAAACTCAAAGCCCTCCAATAACGTCCTACCTCACTTTGAGTAAAAGCCTGTGAGGCTGGATATAATTGGAACCTCCTCCCCCACCCCAATTCTCACCCACTGTCACCTCAATTATAAATACATTAGCAGAAATTCATGGTTATAATTCTTCTTCCTTTTCTTTTATAAAATTTCATCAAGAATTCATGGTTATCTTTTTTCTGGAAATTATTAAATGTGTCTTCATAAGTCCCATGCCAAACAGTTCCAGCCTCTTCTTCCTTGTCTATACTTCACTCCAACATGACAAGGAACTTCTCCCAAGTTCCCATCACTCTCACTTGGCCAAGGAGTCACACAGAGCTCTCCCAGTCCACCCGCTTGTTGAGCGGATTGTAGGGAAAGGCTGGGCGACTCACGACTCACGCTGCTAAACAGCTCATGGTCCTCCAGCAGCCGCTTCTCTGCCTTGTTCCCACAGCTGGGCACCCACTTCGTTGGAGCTGGGCTCTGTGATTTGTCTTCTGGCCTGAGCTCCTACTCCTGCAAGCTGCGAAATACTCAGGGGACACTTCTCCTCGGCTGCCGAGAGGGCTGCCAACAGTGTCCTTTATAAGAGCAGAAGTTCTCAATCTGATGCATCCAATTCATTAATTTCTCAAGGCCTTAGTGCCAAAAAAACACCAGGAACACCTAAGTTTATCTTTTAGGTTTATCGATCCTTGAAGTGAGAGAGAACGCTCACCATAAGGAACTGTGGAGAATCTTGGTAAGAGGGTGTTAGAAAACTATTACAGGATTTGGGTTTTGGTTGGGTAATTTGGGGAAAGATCTAAGGAAGTGGATTAGATGTCAGAAAGCTGGCGCGATTCTATGATGGGTACTTCAATAAATCTTGTTGATAAGGTCGGCTAGCTAAAGCAATGATAAGGTTATAACTGGTAAAAAAGAAGCAGTCATTCATTTTAGCTGAGAGGGGGATGTTTGATGTTGTGTGGGTTGCATACACAATGACCTTGCTTTTGCTTTCTTTTATCATGGTCTCAGATTGACTTTGTCTGATGTTGGTGTTCTGTGAGATTTTTGTCCAATAGGAAAACAGTATTAACTAGTTAACTAGTTATTAACTAGTGAGCATCAGGCCAACTTTGTAGTAACACTAAGGCCTTGCTATGTCGGTCACGTTCCCGGTGTAAGAGATTCCTTTTTTCTTTCTTGATTTTTTCTTCTGTGGATCTCACTTTTGCTTTCATATCTAAGACCCAAGATCACAAAGATTCTCTCCTAACTTTGCTATAAGTTCAATGGTTTTACATTTAGGTCAACAATACTTTTTGAGTCAATTTTTGTGTATGGTGCTAGGTATAGATCAAAGTAGTAGTAGTAATAATAGTAGTGGTGATGGTAGTAGCAGTAGTGGTAGTAGTATTAGTGGTAGTAGTGGTGGTTGTAGTAGTAGTGGTAGTAATTGTGGTAGTAGTAGTAGTTCTCTTTTCCTCTCCCTTTCCCTCCTCTTCTCCCTCTCCCCCTTTCCCTCATCATCTTCCTTTCCTCCACCTTCTTTGCATAGGGATATCCAATTATTACAGCATCACTTGTTGAAAAGACTGTCTTTTCCCCACTGAACAGTCTTTGTTGAAAACCACTTGCCCAAGTTTTGGAATCTCTATCCTATCACATTGATCTACTTACTTATTTTGACATCAAAACTGTACTGTCTTGATTACTGTAGCTTTACAATGAGCCTTGATGACTCTACTGTTCTTTTTCAAAGTTGTTTTGGATACTTTGGGTCCTTATGTGAATTTTAGAGTCAACTTATGAATTTCTATAAAAATCCTGCTAGGAGTTTGAGATGAAGTTGAATCCATAGATCAAGTTGGGGAGAATTAACATAATGACTCTTCTGATCCTTGAACACAGTTTATCTCTCCATTTGTTTATCTTCTTCAATTTCTCTCAAAAATGTTTTGTAGTTTTTAGTTTAGTTTTCAGGTTTTATACTTTTTCATCTTTTTCCTTAAGTTTTTTATATTTTTTATGATACTATAAATGGTATTGTTTTGTAAATTTCAATTTCTGCTTATTGCTAATGTACAGAAATACAATAATTTGTCCCATGGGCTATTTAGAGATGTGTTGTTTAGTTTCCAAATAATTGAAGATTTTCTATGTACTTTTCTAATTTTGATTCCTATCTTCAGTCTACTGTGGTCACGGTACATACTTTTGACTCTTTGAATCCTTTTAAATTTATTGAGATTTCTTTTATGGCTCTACGATGTTCTATATTGGTAAATGTTCCATGTGCGCTTGAAAAAAAGTGTATTCTGCTGTTATTGGGTGTAGTGTTCTATAAATGTCAATCAGGTTGAGTTGTAGAATTGTCCAAGTCTTCTATATCCTTACTGATTTTCAGTATACTTGTTCAATTGATTGCTGGGAGAGGGGTATTGAAATCTTCTACATAATTGTGAATTTATCTATTTTACCTCATAGTTCTATCAGTTTTTGTTTCATATATTTCAAAGCCCTGCTATTAGGCACACACATATTTAGAATTGTTATGTCCTCTTGATCAATTGATCCCTTTATCATTATGAAACGGCCATCCTTTCTCCCGGCAATATTCTTGGCTATGTAATCTACTTTGTCAGATACCAATATAGTCACTTCAGCTTTATTTTGGTTAGGGTTAACATGGAACATCTTTTTCCACCCTTTAACCTTTAACTTACTTGTATCTTCATATTTAAAGTGGTGTTTTTTGTAGGAAGCATGTATTTGGGTTTTCCTTTTATATAATTTGACAATCTTTGCCTTTTAATTGTGGTATTTAGACCATTATTATTTAATTAACATTAATTGATATAGCTGGGTTTAATTTGCTTTTTGTTTTCCATTTGTCTTATCTGTTTTTTGTTCCTTTCCTCTCTTTTTATGCCTTCTTTTGTATTAATAGTTTTTTAAAAAATAATTTTATTTTATCTCCTTTATGGGCTTTTAAACTCTAGCTCTTTGCATCATGTAGGTGGTTGCATTAGGGTTTAGAGTATACATCTTTAGCTTGTTACAGTCTTTCTTCAAGTGATATTATACCATTTCACACAGCATTAGAATCTTACAAGAAAATCCTTCCCTTTCTCCTCTACCTGCTGTTGTGCTATTTTGGTGATACATTCTATTTCTAAATGTTATAAACTCACAATACATTAATATTTTTGCTTTAAACACTTCTTGCTTTCAGCAGGCATACCTCTAGCAAGTTTCTTTCTGTTCTCTTGCTAGAAATTTGTCTAAAATAAGAAGAAATAGGATCTGAGATCATAAGGTTTCATAACCTTTAGTGTATAGTCTTTGTTGCATCAATTTTAACTGCTCAGAAATTTCCCCCTGCTTGCTTCGTGGTGGTTGTTTGTGAATTTTCTGGATAACAACCCTCAAATACAAGTGAATTGTTACTTTATAAAGAAAGCAGATAAAAATCCAAACAGTTATTTAAAAGAGGGAGTTTGGAATAATTCAGTAATGAGAAACCAAAACCTTGACTGTTTTCAGTAAAATTAAATAGCCAGGTTGGGGGCATAGGGATCGTTCACGGAAAGGGGTGGGTTTGCTTTGTGTTTGTTTCTTGACTGTGGGACTAGAGAGCTAGCCAAAGTTGTCTCTTTCTTCCTTTTAGAAACTGGTGTAAAGTTTTCTCTCCTTGATGAGGAATTTCCCCTTTCCCAAAGCCAGATGTGATCGAGGTATTTTATGTTTTCTTTAGCCAGCAGTTTTCGACGTAGTAAAACCTCACAAATTTAGAATAAAGAGATTTCTTTAAATAGTGAACAATATAGATTCTGGAATATCGTAATGCACTTTACTGCTGTCAGATCCACATAATAAAACATAGTGGGACAGGCCGGGCGCGGTGGCTCACGCCTGTAATCCTAGCACTCTGGGAGGCCGAGGCGGGTGGATCGCTCGGGGTCAGGAGTTCGAGACCAGCCTGAGCAAGAGCGAGACCCCGTTTCTACTAAAAAAAATAGAAAGAAATTAGGCGGACAACTAAAAATATATATAAAAAATTAGCCGGGCATGGTGGCGCCTGCCTGTAGTCCCAGCTACTCGGAAGGCTGAGGCAGTAGGATCGCTTGAGCCCAGGAGTTTGAGGTTGCTGTGAGCTAGGCTGACGCCACGGCACTCACTCTAGCCCGGGCAACAGAGTAACACTCTGTCTCAAAAAAAAAAAAAAAAAAAACCCAAAAAACCATAGTGGGACAATAGGAAGAGGAGACTGGGCTGTATACGAGGAATTTTAAAACCTGGTTAATGCACACAAAAGTGTTTTAATTTAAATCCTTGCTTGTGCACCAATGTAGCTTAACTCCCTTCGTCCGGCAACTTATGTCTGCAGTACTCCACGTTAGGCCACATTTTAAAAAACCCTATTTCTCCTTCCTAATCACGGAAATAACATAACTGTCAATTTCCCAAATTCCACCTCCTCCTAGCACCTAGCTTGGTTCTCTGTGGAACGCGTGACTGTGGCCTGCCACGTCCTCTGTTAAAATTTGAGTTTTAAAAAGTCCACATTTGCAGTTCCATTCAGAGAAGCTTGCTGAAGATGTCCGCTCAGTGCCCACTTCAGGCTTCCCTGTCACTTAAGACAGTTCCCTAAATCAAAGCTAGGGATGCGTGAGGTGCCTAGTAACTTTCCTGGACTCTCTTTTAAGGAGAGCCACAGGTTGTCTGGGTGGCCAGGTCTCTGGGGAAAGGCAGGTACCTTGGGGCCGGCGAGCCGACAGCCCATGGCAGGAACACCTGCTCTCGGCGCGGCCCCAGCAGCTCCGCCGAAAGTGGCAGGCAGAGAACGCGCGCGCACACGCGCAGGGTCCCGGGGAGACGCGGGCGGGGAGAGGGGGCTGGCGACGTGGCTTATGTAAGCCAGTGGAGCGAGGTGGGGGCTTCGCGTGGGCTGGGGCTCGGGCCGCTCAGGCAGGGTTGCTGCCTTGCGGGGGTGCAGCCGCCCACTCAGCGCTGGGGATGCGGCCCTGGCCTTGCGCCCGGCCCCGCCCGTGGTCACCGCGGCTCGCAGCGCGCCGCCCCCAGACGCGCGCGGCTGGTAGCTAAGGCAGCGGCCGCGCTCCCGCAGCCCTGGTCTGGGAAGGGAAGCATCCTTCTTTTTCTGCGTCTTCGCTGTGGGCCAGCGTCGTCGTAGCCCAGCGATTATGAGCCCCGAGCCGGTCCCGCCGCCCCAGTGTCCCGGCTGTGACCGCGGGGAGCCGTTCGCCCAGCGGTTAGAGAAGGGCGACGAGGCCTTCCGCGCGGGCGACTATGAAACGGCAGCCGAGCTCTTCCGCTCCTTGCTGGCCGGGCTGGCGCAGCCGGACCGCGGCCTGTGCCTGCGGCTGGGGGACGCGCTGGCCCGCGCTGGTCGCCTCCCCGAGGCCTTGGGCGCTTTCCGCGGCGCCGCGCGGCTCGGGGCGCTACGGCCGGAGGAGCTTGGGGAGCTAGCGGGCGGCCTGGCGCGCGCCGACGGCCTGCGCGAGTGGCGGCTGGCCGCGGGGAAGCCGGGCTGCACGCCCGAGGCGCCGAGCGAGGGGCACCCGGCCTCGGCGTCCGCTGCGCCCCGCGATTTGCTCGGCTGCCCGCGCTGCCGGCGGCTGCTGCACAAGCCGGTGACGCTGCCTTGCGGGCTCACGGTCTGCAAGCGCTGCGTGGAGCCGGGGCCGGCGTGGCCGCAAGCGCGGCGAGTCAACGTGGTGCTGAGCGGCCTGCTGGAGAAGTGCTTCCCCGCCGACTGCCGGCTACGCAGGCTGGCGGGCCAGGCGCGGAGTCTGCAGCGCCAGCAGCAGCCCGAGGCCGCGCTACTCAGGTGCAACCAGGCCCTGGACCTGGGTAAGTGGGCCATGGGGGCGGGCTCGCCTACCCGCACACCTGTGGAGCCGAGCGGCCCGGTTGGGAGCTGACCGGTGGACCAAGGTTTTAGAGCGCTTTGTTCAGGCTTAGGGGTCATTTTGCCTTCTGAAGGTGGGAGCAGCCACACCCTGCAGCCGGGGTGACCAGTGTCAGAAGTCAGGTGCACGGCACTCACTGGTCCAGGACCCGGAATAGGCAGAGTTTTCCGAGGCCTCCGTGAGCAGTTCTGTACAGCCTTTCAGCCCCTTCTCAGCTGTTTAGGAGTGGGAGGATGACAGAGTATTTTTTGCTTGTCCTGAAGGAAAATGCAAATAACTAACGCAGTAGAGGTGCAGATGGGAATGCCTTGTGCTGGGGCAGGGTTTGCTTTGCGGTTTTAGCTAGTCTGTGTCCAGGAAGGAGCCCTTTCCACTCTGCTTTCACTGCCTCCTACTGTCTGGCTCTATCCTTTTTTCTGTCTCAAAGGCCATTGGATGTTGTTATGGCGTGTTTAGCGTATTTGATTGTTATACTGACTAGTGTGTGTGGTTTTTAAAAATTCATTCATTCATCTTTACTTAGCTCTAAAACCAGCACTAAGCTCTCGCCTTCCTTCACCCAGCCACCACCTGTTAACAACATGTAATCTAAAGGAAGGCCAAACTTCTGTCATTTTATTTGCCTTTGAATGAATATGCTCTATTAGCAATTGTTCTGGGCAGGTGTGAAGGATGGTTTTTTTAATTCACTGATTTTGTGTTAATTATATGGTATATATGACTTAAATCACTAGCCAAGAAGACTTGGTTTAATTCTTTGTTACTAAAAGAATCTTCTTGTATGCAATAGTTAGTGTGCATTTTATTTTAAACTTAGGGTTAAGATTTTCTCTTTTAGAAGTCACACACTACAAAGTGACTAACGTTCAATTTTGTTTTGCAAAACAAATTATGATTCAGTACTTGAATAGGTTATCTATTAATATGTATCTAAATTGGGGTATTGCTGCTGGAATAGAGCAGTTAACTTGCTTTATGTAACAAGTATTCTGTAGTTTTTACAATCAACATATCCATACTTTAACAGGTTGCATATTTTTGAGTTTTCAGTTGTCTTATATATGTGTATATGGTGTAGAGCAGTACTAGCTAATAGAACCACAGATATAATTTAAAACTTTCTGGCAGCCACGTTAAAAAGAGTGAAAAAAAGCAGGTGAAATTTGTTTTAGCCATATTTTTAACCCCACCCATCCAAAATATTATTTCAACATGTCTTCAATTTTAAAAAATAATTGAGATTTTACTTTTTTTTTCAACTAAGCCTTTGAAATCCATTGTGTATTTTGCATTCACTGCACTTTCCAATTCAGACACTAAATTTTTATTGGAACTACTTCATCTATATTTAGATGTTGGAGAAGATGCAGAAAAATGAGAACTATCATATATGTTGCTGATGGGACTGCAAATTATACCCCTGAAAATTGTTTGGTAGTATCTACAAATGTTAAATATGTCCTTTGGCCAAACAGTTTCAAAGAGGTGCATGCATATCTGCACCAAAAGAATCCACAGGGATATGTAAGAGTGGTCATTGTTAGACCCTTAAAGTGGAAAAAACCCAAATGTCCAGTAAGAGCGGAATGGGTAAATATATTATGGACTAATATGCTAAAAGAAAATAAACCAACTACAGTTAACAAACTACAATGTGGACAAAGCTCACAGATGTAATGTTACATTTAGGAGGGGTGTATGAAGTGGGAGAGTGCCCAAAGGAACCTTCTTATGCCCTGGGAATTACCTGGGTGGTGATTGCATGGGCACATACATAAAAGTTCAAGACACATGCTTGCGATTTATGGACTTTACTCTGTAAGTCCTCCATCAATTTGAATAAATAGCCTATGAGGAGTATTGCCATTCATTCTTTCTATTAATATCCACAGGGAACACTACTCATGTTTTATTGCTTTATATGTCAATTCATTTAATTCATTTTTATGTCAATGGATTTAAGGGGGAACAAGTGTAATTTTGTTACATAGATATATTGTATAGTGGTGAAGTCTGGGCTTTTAGTGAACCCATCACCTGAATGGTGTATGTTGTACAGTAAGTAATTTTTCACCCCTCACTCCCCTCCCAAACTACCTCCTTCTGAGTCTCCAATGTCCATTATACCACTCTGTGTGACCACATGTACCTGTAGCTTATCTCTCACTTTGGAGAACATTTATTTTTTCTTGAGTTATATCACTTAAGATAATGGCCTTCAGTTCCATCAAATTGCTGCAAAAGACATTATTTTTAACTCTTTTTATTTTATTTTATTTTATTTTATTTTATTTTATTTTATTTTATTTTTTAGAGACAGGGTCTCACTATCTTGCCCAGCCTGGACTCAAACTCCTGGGCTCAGGCAATCCTCCCACCTCAGCCTCTTGAATAGCTGGGACTACAGGTGTGTGCCACCGTGCCCAGTACATTTAACTCTTTTTAAATAACGTTGTAGTGTTCTCCCTCTACACATACATATGACAGATTTTACAGCAGTAATCCTACCTCCCAGGACGACAGTGGCTCTGGGTTGCGGTTGGAGAATAGCCTTTGATCAACCCTAAACATAAACATAGAGAGTAGACTGTCTCTTCTCTTCCTCACAAAACCTGGTTCTCAGGCTGTCCTTTGACCCTTCCCCATAGAGGAATTAACTGGTGAACCCTCTGATACTTTGTGTCAATTCTTTGAAAGGTACATATGCACATTTTTCTCCCATATGCTTTCTCCACACACAGCATTTTAAGTTCTTTTCCTCTTTCATTTATTTTTGAGTTATTCCTAAATAAACTCCCTTAGTTTTATTAAGCTTAGGGCTTAATGCTTAGAAAATGTGTAGGCATTTATTTTATATGTTTTAAAAGACCAGATTATGAAGTTCTGTCTTCATGAATGGATCACCACATGGTGGAAGTTAGCAAAGAAAATGGTTTGATTCATTCAGTGTCTAGATGGGAAGTAAATTGTATTAATTTTGGACTTAAGTAAAAGCAGCTGTTAGAATGTGAGGAGTAGAGACTTAAATGCATTTATTAGAAAAGAATGATTAAAAATAAATATAAGTGAAATGTGTTTTCAACCCAGAAAACTTCATCAAGATTAATTAAGCTAACACAAAGATAGTATAAGCAAAGGAATGATGAGGAAAATCTTAGTGAAACAAAAAAATTGGAGTTGGTTAACAAGTCAGAAAGTGGTCATTACAAAGACTAGTAAGAGGTGAAGGTTTGCAAATGTGATGAAGAAAAAAATAAGGCACAAATAGCAGGAATGAAGAAGCAGCACAATCGCAGATACAAATGAATATTTATGACAGATTTTAAAACCTATATGAAAAGGACAATTTTAGGAAAACACAAATTATCAAAATTGCTCCAGGAAGAAATAAAAGCCTGACATGGACCAATAACCATAAAAGAAATTGAAATGCTCTTTAGGGATTTTCTTCTGCTAAAAAGGCACTAATGTCAAGCAAGTTCTCACAGGCTTTCGATGATTAATTCCCATCTTATTTCAGATCATAGAAAGATAGGGGAAGATTTTAATCTCATACGGTTAGTATAATCTTGACACCTCAATCAGGTAAAGCTTGTACAGGAAAAAATTTATAACCTAGTACAAATTATGTATTAATATATAGTTTCCAAAATCCTAATTAAATTTCTTTGTATTTTGAGTCCAGCAGTGTGATAAGAGTTAGGATCAAGAAGAACCTATCCAAGGAATGCAAGAGTAATTCAGTTTTAGACAAACCTTTCAGCGTAATTCACAACAACAGGGTGAAGGAGATATACTACTTGCAATCTCTCAGATGCTGAAAGAGCATTCTATAAAATTCAACACCCACTTGTTATAAAGCCCTTAGAGAAAACTAGGAATAGGAGGGAATTTATCTAACTTGATAAATATTTTCTCTCAGAAACTTATAGCAAACATACTTCCTGTTAAAGTATGCGATATACGTCATACTTTAGACATATTCTTTTTAAATTCAAGAATAAGATATTATATTTAGTCCATTGTCACTATTACTGCAATATGAGAGTAAACAGAAATAAGAGGTGCAATGTATAAATATTAGAATGAAAAAATCAAAGTGAACTGCATATGATATGCCTGTTTAGGAAATTCAAGAGAATTAATTGGCAGACTGTTTGAACTAATGAGAACTTTAGCAAAGTGGGAACAAGGTGTGAGATCTCCATTCTCACACGGATTTGCAGCAGGCATGTTTCTCCAGCTCAAACAGTAGTTCCAGTAGCACTTTTTTTTTTTTTTTTGAGATTTCCAAAAATCTCCAAAGGAGAATTGTATATTTCAAAATGCATTTCAATGTGCAATTGAGGAACTTTTACCTAAACTTTTAGTTGGAAATGATTAATCTACAATTATATTAAGTATATAATGACATACTAAAAAGGCAAATATGAGAAAAATAAAATAGAATTCTGTAATGCCTTCTCAGAAGTGAAACTGTTCAATTTAAAATCATATATTTGTGGATTGGTATCAGTACTTCACAGTTCATATGTGCATTTTCAAAGATGAAATACATAAAATCTCATTATAGATCATAATTAACAGATGAACATTTTCAGTTGATTTTGATGATAGGGAACACTAACTTAGAACCTTTAATTAAGGAAAATGTTATCCTCCCCAAAAGAATTCCATTCTTCTCATTAGCAGATCTCTATTACAAAAGAAGTACTAAAATAATATCACATTTTAAATTTCATCAATAAAAAAATCTGTGAAATTTGTTTTTTCTCTTGTTATATTAAGTACTGCATAATATCCTCCAGTTTGCCTCTTGGCCTACAAAGGCTAAAATATTTACTATCTGTTCTTTTACAGAAAAAAAAAAGCTGCTGACCCCTGTTGTAGCCAGTTACCTACATCAGACAATGTCATCAAGCTTTTAATAATTCAGATTGTATTGTTTGACTCCTGCTGTTCCTTTCCCCCTTTTCTACTTTTTTTTCATACCTTCTCTGTATTATACATATGTAGTGATAATACATTTATAAGTAGTTATCTTTCTCCATGTCTTGATGTAATCTCTTTTTGCATGAGTTCTTTATGCACACTTGCTCAGTTATTTATATAAACTAAAAGAAGGCATACTAACATTTGGAAAGGACCAAGTAGGTAGTTTGAAAAAGAGTCAGGTCCAAGGATTTGGAGCACACTGAAAATGTGTAGTAGGTAGAGAGAACACATCTTAGGTGCTCAGAAAATGTGTTGATCAACTAAAATGCACAGCTGTAGCCTTATTACCTACAGCCCTGCATGGGTGTACGCAGTAAGCCAAGTGCAGCAGTATGAAAAGGAGCTGTGATGGTTCTGCTTTTCATGAGTTCTGGCGTCGTCACTTTTCTATGGGACCCTGCCAGTATACCCTACGTCGTATACTACAAGTCAGTTCATAGAGCCATTGTTGGCTTCTGTGTAGCTGCACTTACGTGTGTAATAGCACACATGTGTGTACTTTCATGAAGGTTATATTAAATCTTTTACTATCTGGTTATAGCCTTAAGATGATTCAGCAGTTATTTAGTTTATTATTGGAGATTACATCGCAGCTAGTGTGTGTGCAGGAATGCTCAATGGCAGCCTGTTTTTCTTGGTGCATTTTGAAGTCTTGTTAGTCTTCTTTCTGTCTTCCCGAGAGAAACTCTGTGTAAAATATACTTAAACTACGAAACTCTAAATATGGAGGGAAGAATTGTTTCTTATTTTGTCTTTATACTTATTTTCTAATTTAGTATTTTTAACAACTTAAAGATTATTTGCTTTTAAATGCAGTCATTTGTGTTGATTTGCATTCCTCCTGTGTTTCAGCGCCTGATGATAATTCATTATTGCTCCTGCGCGCAGAGTTGTATTTAACTGTGAAGAACTACGAGCAGGCTCTGCAGGATGCTGATGCTGTTTGCCAGAGAGAACCTCTCCTGACTAAGGTATTTGTATGTGTTGGCTTTTGAGATAGTAAGTGTAAGTTTATGGAATTTTCTTAAAAATCATGTAAGATAATTGTGGTTAGGTACTTACAGATAATGTACATGTCCCCCAAATTATAGTAGTCTAAGTTTAGCAATCCACTTAATACTAAACCAACCCAATTTAGAATACTAAAGATTAAGATAAGAAACACTAATTTAGGTTACACTTAGTAGATATTTGGCTGAATAATATGCCCTATACACTGAAAAATATAGAAACCAAATAATCAAATTTTATAAAATCGTGAGTGAAGAGAAAATATTTAAAATTACAGTTTAAATAGGAAGATCACATAATGATCATGATTGGCTGTTGGGGCCCAAGTAGGCGTATGATCTTATCCGTGCTATTAGTGAAAGAGTTAATGTTTTGTGTGTATTTTGGACTAACTTTAGTCTCTATGTTTTGGTTGGAAAGGTCTAATATTTCTTCCTCTGATGACACAAAATGAACTTGGTTAATCTAATAATGATAGCTTAAATTGTCCTTAACGAAGTTTAAGAAGCCAAAGAATAAAAATGCTTTCTCATGAATCTTTGAATTTTAAAGTTTTAAATTAACTTGTGATGAAATTAACAACTACAGCATGCTCTATTAGTCAGCTAATAATGAAAAATATTTATTCTTCTATATCGCTTTTATCATCTTTGTTTGCAAAACATTGAAGTGATACTAAGCTGGGTTAATAGACAAGCTGGGAATAGCCTGCCTTTCCTCCCTTCCTTCCTCCCTTCCTTCCTTCCTTCCTTCCATCCATCCATCCATCCATCCTTCAGTCTTTTAAAACAAAATGTTACTAGATGGAGTGTAAAGTTGGACTTGAAGATAAACCCAAAGATGGGAGCAAATGTTTGTTGGACCAAGTTCAGAAATCTATTTTATTGCTTGTTTGCTTCATTAAAAAACATGTTCTACTCCAATTTCTGATGCCTTTTCTCCTATCCCTTGATCCACTCTTTTTTTAAAATTACTTTTTAATTGACAAATAAAAAAATTTATATATGTTCATGTACAATATGTTTGAAATATGTATACATTTTGAAAAGACAAAATCAAGTTAATATATGCATTACCTCACACAGTTATCATTTTTGTGGTGAGAACACTTAAAATCTATGCTCTTAGCAATTTTCAAGAATATAGTACATTATCATTAACTATAGTCAGCATGTTGTATACATCTGTTGAACTTATTCCTTCTAACTGAAATTTTGTATCTTTTGACCAACATCTCCCCACTCCCTGCTCCCCCGCCACTCTTCTTATGAGGTAATTTCTGTCAGTAATAATCAAGCCTTAATTATTATGACTTATAAGTAGTGTTTCTGACTGACAGTAGATCTGAAATGGCCTTCTAAAGCTAGATTCTCCTTCACAGTATTGTTCTTTAGACTAAAAACTTGGTAGTGTCTCTGACAAAAGATAGACTGACTTGCTACAAAGTTACAGGGCTAATTGTAACTTTAAGGGAGGCAGCAAATGATTATTTAGTGTTTGAAATTGTGGTCATATCTTCAGGGTTTATTGCAAATTTGTGGGCCTCAATTCTTGACAGATGTCTAGTGAAGAGCAGCTTCAGCAGAAATGTATCCTAATAAATCACTTTAAGATAGGAAAGCATATAAATTTATGCCACAGTTAAGGGGTGGGGAGAGTAAGTTGATTGATTGAGGGGAAGGCTAAATTGGCCAAGTATGATTAGGATGAGATAGAAGCACTTTTAAGCAGGCGCAGTGGCTCCTGCCTGTAATCCCAGCACCTTGGTAGGCTGAGGTGAGAGAATTGCTTGAAGCCAGGAGTTCCAGATCACTTGGGCAACATAGCAAGACCCGTCTTTACAAAAAAAATTTTAAAAATTAGTTGGGTGTGATGGTGCACACCTGTAGTCCCAGCTACTTGGGAGGCTGAGACAGGAGGATCACCTGAGCCCAGGTGTTCAAGGTTGCAATGAGCTATGATCAGGCCACCTCACTCCACCCTGGGTAACAGAGTGAGACCCTGTCTCTTAAAAAAAAAAAAAAAAAAACACTTCTAGGTTCCATTTGGGGGGATGTCATAGCCGTGTGTTTTATTCAAGCAAAACTACACTTTCAAGCAGCCAGTCATGGCTAATGATTCAGAACTTTTGGAACAACTGAATATAAACCAATACCAGCAAAATATTTTCTCATAGGCAGAAGTATATATTGATACATGATTAGTATGATTTTACTCAAACAGGGAACCTATAAGACTTAAAATTATTTAAAAGCTAGTTAATTCAATAAACAAACATTTATGGCTACCCTGTGGTATCAAAAATGCAAATCTTGATTGAGAGCATACGCACATGTGTGAAAACCCTCATGTGGAGTTAATTGTGTATATAGGACAGTCTTATTCTCTCAGAACTTGGATAAGCAGAAGGAGCAGGTTTGGAAGCTACTAAAACTTGAGAGTCGGGGACCTTTACTTGAATAAGGCTTGGGAGGGACCCTAGCAACTTTGTCTTCATAATTTTGCACTTTTTTTTAAAAAAAGGACCTTCCAAATTATGTAAGATTCAGACTCTACAAAAGCTGGATCCACTCTTATAAAAGGAGAATGAGAAAATTAGTAAAACTTCATGTATTCATCATAGAGTTGTATAGATGATTCACTGACAGCCTGAAGCATATTTGAGGCTTTTTAGGGACCTCGGGGATGAAACTGGTGGTCTGTTGTCCAACTTTTTGTCATGTCTATGAAATAGCTGCTCTCTCAGATAGCTGGAAGTGATGTGATGAACAGACAGTTAAAAAATGTTAGGAGAGATGCTGGTGCTGGAGATGGAAACTGGTCACCATCAGCCATTTATGGTATTTAAAACAATGGATCAGGAAGTCAGGTACCATAGAGGCTTGAAAATAGACCTCTTTACATTTGTCTATTAGTGGCTACTGGTGTGTTTGAATATTTTAAATACAGAAATAAGGATGAGACACGTAGGTAATTAAGAGCTAACAACTGAAGTGCATGCATTACTGTTTTCCTTCTTAGGGGACCCAGTTAAAATGACAGTAATGGGTTGGGGGTTCTTTACTTCTGGTCACAGCAAAGGAGTGAAGTGGTCATGTGAACCCAGAGGAGAAAACAGTTAGAAAAACTAGATTTAAAAAGAAAAATAAAGACACTGTAAAGCATACAAAAACAGAAGCTAGGGGAGAGTTTAATCTCAAAAATCTGCACATGAAAAGGGTAAGAATTGTGATTTTATGATTTTTTGGTCCAAGGATTCTGTCTATCCCCACAGCTGCAGTTAAAAAAAACGGTAATGAGAAAAACCCTCACCATCACCACCTGAAAGTACTGGAGTTCTAGAGTTCAGGGCTGGTAAAGGGAAAAAGGCGCAAGTTGGTAGCATAAAAACTGCAGGAGTGAGACACAAATTTAGAATATAAATCCCTGATTCACAGCTAAACTGTGCATGTGAGAAATGCAGAGGGCATAGCAAAAAAAAAAAAAAAAATGTCTTAGAGATCAGATAGAAATCTATTCCTAAAAGACAGAGTGACAGGGACTCATATCTGTGAGTTTGGTGCTTTTCTTAACTGAATGCTTTTCCCAATAGCACACAGCTCAGGCAGCAGAAAGCTTGAGGTGTCAGAGTAGGGAACCCAAATCTGATAGAACAGCTGGAAATTAGGGGAATCCCTAAAAGCAGGGCAATTCCAGAGTGGATGATTCACAGCTGTGGCCAAATCCTGGCTTATTTCCAAATTTCTCAGGCACAGGGGAGAACCACCAGGCTTAAAAAGAAGCAATGGAAAGATGAAGAACAGAGCACAGATATAAGCAGCTCTATAGCATGGAGGAGATACAGGTCAGAGTTGAATCCAGGAAAGTTAATTGCCTATCAGAACTAAAACCCAGTAATCCTCAGAAGAGCACAACAAAATGCAGAGTTTATGCAACATATTTTTTACAGTGTCCAGTTTCAACCAGAAATACCAGACATACAAAGAAACAAAAAAGTGTTGACCTATACTTGGAACAAAAAGAAAGTCAATAAAATTTATCTCTGAGTGGGCCTAGATATTATATTTAGCACAAAAAGTCTTTTGAAGCAGCTATTATAAATAAGTTCAAAGAGTTCCCAAGAATTGAAGGGAAATATGATTTCTTAACAGCAATCTCAACGGGAAATTATAACTATAAAAAATGGAAATTCTAGAGATGGAAGTTACAAATGCTGAAATGAAAATTTTCTATATAGGCTCAGTAGCACATTATACATGAAAACAGAATCAGTGAAATTGAAGATAGATTCATAGAAGTAGAAATTACTCAACTCAATCCAAAAAAGGAAAAAACATTAAAGGAAAATAAAAGAAATCTCAGAAACCTGTGGGACAATATGTAGTGGTATAATATATGTGCAATTGTAATCCCAGAAGAAGAGAGGAAATGGTAGGGAAAAATGAAGAAATAATGGCTGAAAACTTTCCAAATTTAGTGGGAAACATTAATTTCAGATCTAAGAAGATTAATGAGCCCCAAGCAAGATAAACTCAAGTCATGATCAGACTGCTGTGCTGTATGCTAGAGATAAAAAGTCTTGAAAGCAGCAAGAGAAAAATGGCATACAGGGAAATAATAAGATTTATGGTTGACCTCTCATCAGAAACTGTGGAAGCCAGTTGACATTGGAACAGCATATCCAAAGTGCTAAAAGAAAGTCTTTTAACTAAGAATTCTAGATCCAGTAAAAATCCTAAACAATGAAATTGAAGTAAAGACATTTAAAGCAAAAAGAAACAATTTGTTGCCAGTAGATGTGTACTACAATAAATGCTAAAGCCTTTTTAGTCTATTCTGTCTTTGAATTTAAAATGAATTTCTTGTAGACAGCATATAGTTGGTACTTGCTTTTGGCAAGGAGTCTTACATTCTCTTCCTTTTGATTACAATGTTATTTATATTTAATATAACTATCAATGTTGTATTTATTACTGTTATATTCCTATTTATTTTTTATTTTTCTCACTTTTCCCCCTCACTGCTTCCTCACTGCTTCTGGAGTAATCAAATATTTTTATTATTCCATTTTAATTTCTCTATTGACTTTCTATCTCTTTACATTATTTTTAGTGGATATTTTGCAGATTACATTATGCATCTTTAAGTTATCTAGTTCTACTTAGAGTTAAAATTGAATCACTTCACAGAAAATCCTTTCCTTACATTGTATATAAAAATTAATTCAAAATGGAACATAGACCTAAATACATAAGCTAAAACTACCAAACTTCTGGGACAAAACATAGGAGAAAAATTTTGGTCACTTTGAGTTAGGCAAAGATTTCTTTGCCAGGACGCAGAAAGTACAAATCATAAAAGAAAAAGTTGATAAATTAGTCTTCATCAAATTTTAAAACTTCTGTAAATTCACACCAAATTGGTGTGGTACACACTGTCTGGGGGATGGGCACACTTGTAGCTTTGACTCAGGCGGTGCAAAGGCAATTTATGTGACCAAAGTATTTTATGCCCATAATATTCTGAAATAAAAAAAATACAGGCAGGGATTTATTTTTGCATCTTTTTCTCACTGATGAAGGATGCCTGGGCTGTTGTAAGTATTAATAAATGTAGGATAAAAAAAAACTTCTTTAAAAGATACTGTTACAGGCCGGGTGCGGTGGCTCACGCCTGTAATCCTAGCATTCTGGGAGGCCGAGGCGGGTGGATCGCTCGAGGTCAGGAGTTTGAGACCAGCCTGAGCAAGAGCAAGACCCCGTCTCTACTAAAAATAGAAAGAAATGATCTGGCCAACTAAAATATATATATAGAAAATTAGCCGGGCATGGTGGCACATGCCTGTAGTCCCAGCTACTCGGGAGGCTGAGGCAGTAGGATTGCTTAAGCTCAGGAGTTTGAGGTTGCTGTGAGCTAGGCTGATGCCATGGCACTCACTCTAGCCCGGGCAACAGAGCGAGACTCTGTCTCAAAAAAGAAAAAAAAAAGATACTGTTATAAAAATAAAGAGGCAAACACAGAATGAGAGAAAATATTTGCAAGGCATACATCTGATAAAGGAGTTGTATTTAGCATACATGAAACACTCTTACCAATTCAGTAATAAGTCAAAACACCCAGTTTAAGTAATGGACAAAGGATCTGAGCAGATACTTTACCAAAGAAGACATATGAATATCAAATAAATGCATGAAAAGGTGCTGTACATCATCAGTCATCAAGAAAATGCAAATTAAAACTTCAAAGAGATGCCACTACATACTCACTAGAATGGCTTAAATTAAAAAGACTGACCAAGTGTGAGCGAGGATGTCTAA
>CM052437.1:66796453-66826244 GCA_028533085.1 Varecia variegata | reverse complement strand
AGCATGTTCCTTAGCAAATTCCAGGTATGGGGACTCCTGTGTTCTGATGGTAGATTGTTATTTATGAGACACTGATTGAAGTTTGCTAAGTTTCCAAGGCAGGGAGATATAGTAGAGCTGGACTCATCTTTGGTGGAGTTTATTTATTCTACTAAATATGAGATTAAAACAAATGGTTCTAAGGATTTTTTTTCAGGGCCGTTTGTATTCAAATATATAATCCTGTTGGTTTTCTTTAAATGTATACTTTGTTTTTTGGTGAATCTAGGGACATCATGTAAAAGCTCAGGCTCTTTCTGGATTGGGAAGAAGTAAGGAAGTGTTGAAGGAATTTCTCTACTGCCTTGCTTTAAATCCTGAGTGTAACTCTGTGAAGAAAGAAGCACAGAAGGTACGATTTCCATTAAATGACTTTCCCCTTCAAGTCTTACTTACAGCCTTCGTGTCCATGCTGAGTAACCCTTGCAGGTAAAATAAACAAGAAATGTAATTCCAAATGCTCGTGACAATGTGGTTGATAACTTCTAGTTAAATGTTATACTTTTGTCCATGGATAAAGCAGAATGTTTCACAAGATAGCATAAACATGCCTCAGTTTTGTTTCCATAATGACACATATTAGGGGAGGCAAAGTGTCTTTCCCTAGAGTTTATGATTTCAGGTGTATAGTTTGTGTAGGAGCTGTATAAAAGACATTGTGATATGTGTAAAATATATCAATCCAGCTGTATAGGTTGACCTAATTTTCAGCGAAGCCTCACCAGCATGATGCAAAAATAGCTGCTCTTTGATTCATGACTGAGTCACACTGAATGTAGGAATCCTATAAAAAAGCTTGTGCAGTAGTTACTTGATATTTACTTAGCACTTCCGATGACCAGAGGTTTTTTTTTTTGTTTATGTCAGTTTCACTATTTTAACACTATTCATTGTCAACTTCTACCATATATTTACCCTGTAATTTTTACTTAACAGTTCTAGTTTTATTTTCTGAAGCAACAGGAAATGAATCAGTTCTTCCTTCTACAATTCAGAGCACTTCAGATAGTCAAGAACAGTTATTATCTTTGCCTACATAATTCTTTGGGCCAAATAACCTTTTCTCAGAGAAAAAGGTTTCTAGAATTTCCTCCTCTGAATGCATTCGAGTGTACCCCAGATTTCAGTGTCTGCATCTGACAGCTCCAGGTGGTGAACTTCCCTTGTGTTCACATCAGGAGGCATGTTTATTTTTAGCCTAATCCCATTACACTGTTGGTTCCTATTAGAAGTGTAGTTAGCCAAAGTACCTAGATATTTTTTTTTAAATAATAACTTTCTAGTAGTATTTTAATCTTTTTCTTGTGTAGTTGATTGGTATTTGTTAGTTTTTTTTTTGTTTGTTTGTTTTTTTTTTTGTTTTTTTTTTGAGACAGAGTCTTTCTCTTTTGCCCTGGCTAGAGTGCCGTGGTGTCAGCCTAGCTCACAGCAACCTCAAACTCCTGGGCTCAAGCGATCCTCCTGCCTCCGCCTCCCGAGTAGCTGGGACCATAGACATGGGCCACCATGCCCGGCTAATTTTTTCCTGTATATATTTTTAGCTGTCCAAATCATTTCTTTCTATTTTTAGTAGAGACGGGGTCTCGCTCTTGCTCAGGTATTTGTTAGTTCTGTTCAGTTGCCACTCATTGGTTTTTGGCCATCATTCCAACTTGTCAAACTATTAATAATATTGAATCTTCCAGCCTGCCATTTCAACTATCTCTGCTTTGTCCCACCTGCAAACTTCATAAGAATTTTAAAATATATCTTATCTCAACTGATCCTTACAACAGCATCATGACAAAGATGTAGCACATTCATAAAGGTCTCGGGACCAGAATTTAGGTCTTATGGATTCTTATCTGTCTGGTGCTTTTTCAGATGTGATGTTTTCCCCTCAGCCGTCCATGGCTGGTAGATATCTTTTATTGCAGCCCCAAAACAGTGTTGGCCTGTTGACGCCCAGGGGGTGTGGTACCATCTCCAGCAACTGAGCTACCCAGAGCCAGTGCCGAGATGTCCTGTGGGAGATTGTGCTGCTCGTTGCTGCAGAGTCAGGGATTCCAGTGCGCTCACCTTGAACCATGAAGAACACTGCGGGAGAGGGGGATTTTTTGTTTCAGTTTCAGTCACTCCCTGCTTCCTGCAAGCCTTGGGTTCAGCTGAGGCCATGAGGTTTGGCAGGACCATTCAAGTGACAGCTAGAATGCCTCACTGTCAATCACTGTCCCCCACCCCCTGTGCCAGCCCATGGTTCTTGAACTAGAATTATGGCCCTTCACCCTCTCTTCCTTTGAAGTTCTTTACTAGGTGGCTCTTCTGTTTCTCTTGTGAATAGAGCACTCCTCTAGAACGATCTCAGTCCTGTGGGTGATCACAGCTTAGATTTAATCTGGGGCCCCTGCAACCTCTATACCCCGTTTTTCTCTCTTATCTGTGAGACTTTTAGGAGAGGTTTTATGTAGCAGATGTGTAAGGACCAGGCAGAAGGAAGTTGTAATGCTGATATTTTGTCATTAGTAAGACTAAGATGGAAAGGGATTAGAAGCTAAAATGCTTAAAACACCGACTATGGTTTCCAGCACGTTTGAATTTTAGAAGGTTGGCAGTGGGAATATATAGTAATTATTCTTTCGAACTTTTTAGGTCTGTTTGGCCCCATGGTTTCTTCTGAATCTTTAAGGCATATTATACATTTTTACAGAAGTGTTATAAATTTTTTTTTCTTTTCCTGGCAATTTTATAGGTAATGTGTGAGGTGCTTTTTCCAGCTTCAGAAAATGTGCATCAAAATTTAACATCTTCCATCCAAAGCAAATTACAGGCTCAATGTCAGAGCCATGTAAACACCCAGTCTACTCTGGAAGGAGGAGGTGACGCAGGGAGCTCTGAGGTATGACGTGCCTTTGTTTGGATTCTCTTGATCAGGCTTTATGTGATCGCTTCATTTTACAAGCTGTTCAGACACCATTAAATTTTTTTAGTTAGATGTATTTCTCAAGACTAGTTGTAGCTCTTCAATCTGGGAGTTGAAACTTTTAAATGAAATCTATGGAAGTAATGAAAATGATTAAAGATTAAAAGAAACTTTAGAGCACCTCCAAACAACCCTAAACATTAGGAGACCTGAAATTATTTTGGCTTGGGGAAAAGAAAGCAGAGGGATGATTTGAATGTATGATATATGATTTTGTGTGTGTGTGTGTGTGTGTGTATGTATGTGTGTGTATGTGTGTGTGTGTTTATAAGTATATAATACTGCACATGAAGGTTGCCATTCATTTGCTCTGGCTCATGAAGAAATTATCCTGTAATTTGTAAAAAGAATAAAGCTCATCGTAGAAGTTAATAGATGAAACCAATTATGAAGGAAGAGTTATAAGCCCTCTTTTTTCCCAGAGATTTCTAAGCCAGGGTACTGCATAATTTTTTTCTCTTATGCCATGATTTATTTAATATTCAGGATTCTTTGTTCCAACTTCACCAGAATCCATCTGAGAAATCTGATGTATTTGGAAATGCCAGTTCTTCAGTTTTATATTTTATACTGGGTCTATACTTTGAAGAGGATAAACAAACATTAGAAAGTATCCTTCCAGTAGCACCCAGCTCTGGTTTAAAGAGGCAATTTCCGAATGACACAGAGGAGGCGCATGACCTGAACACCCCTGGAAAAATTCCCAAGAAAGGTCAGTAAACTATTTTGTCATGCATTTCTGTGACTCCAGAGTGATAGCATGTTAGGCAGTATTCAATATATTTTTAAAAATTTTACACTGTTTAAAATTAGTAATGAAATGAGTACATCAGCTCTAAAATTATAGAACATTTTAGATGATTAATCCTGCAAGGGCCTCATGGTCAAAAATAGAGAAAATTCAGGTAATTTTAACTTTTGTTCATGCTTACTGTCCAGATGAATTATTGCTGTATACTGTCAACTGGACAGGAAATATTCCTGCCCGGCATGATTTGTATACATTTTGTCTTGAGGAAATACATTTATTATATGCCATTATTCAGGTATTAATTATAGCATTTTTAATTTTTTCAGATGCAGATTGCTCACCTCAAAGGACCATGGACTCTGAGATAGGAGAGGGCCAGGGCCTCTCGATTGATGTCACTGACTTTGAGTGCGCCCTCTGCATGAGGTAGGATGGTGCAGAATCCATGCAACTCTTTTAAAACTTCAGCCTTTCTGAAATTTATACCTAAACATAATGGGCTTTTTATTATCAGGGAAATTATGTATATCTCAGTAATAATTGATTTATTTTCTAAATATTTGATAAAGAAGATATAAAATGGAAGTGGATATAAGTGATTTTTAGAACAGTAAGGGAATTGCATAAAGACCCTTAAACAAATAGATTATTTGAAAGTCTCTTCTGGATATTGCTTGCTGAAAACACAGATTTTTTTTTCCCCAGGTTGCTCTTTGAGCCTGTCACTACACCCTGTGGACATACATTTTGCCTAAAATGCCTTGAACGCTGCCTTGACCACGCACCACATTGTCCACTGTGCAAAGACAAACTTTCGGAGGTTAGTATATTTTGTGAAATAAAACAGCCCCTCTTCTGGTCTCTTGGGAGATGCCCATCCCATGTTTTGCTTTGCTTCTGCGGCCCAGTTGTTAAAGGAAGTGAGATTTCTCCAAGATGGGTCTTTTCCCATCTCTTAGATTCATCAAAAAATACACAAGAAAGGTTGAGATGCAGAAATAACTAAATTTCAAGGAGATTATCAGGTATTAATTACAATTGAGATAGATTGAAAATAGCTAACATTACTAAGCCCTTACAATATATGAGTTATAAACAGATGAGTAACATCAGAGCACATGTACTATGTGCCAAGCTTTCTCTCCTTACTTCATCTCAAGAGTTTTGTGTAGGATCGAAGACTTTATGGTTTCTGACTACTGGTAAGTCCTTTTAGCTCCTTTAACAATTGTCGGTTGTTGTTATCTTCTGTCTGAAATCAGAACCAGTAAAACTTAGGTTCCATAGGGAAGCCATCTAATGATATTTAGCCCAAATATAAACTATTAAATCCATTTTATATTAGGTATGGTGAATGCAATGAGCAATATCTACGAGCTGAAGGCCTTTGATCAGTTTTTCAAACAGTGAATCTGTATCACCTGTATTGGGCTCTGGTCTTACTGGTGCCACTAACTTTCCATGGAGCAAGCTATTTAACATCTTGGGGGGCAGGGGTTGGGGTGTATCTTCTTTTGTTTTTCATCCATAAAATGAGACCAATAATATTTGCCTTAACTACTTACCAGAGATTAAACTCATGGATGCATTTTACGTGGGATAAAGTTTTTGTTTTTACAAATATACAGTAAAATTCATTTTTTTAATGTGACACAGTAAAACAGATACTATACTTAAGTGAATTTTTAAATAACTATAACTTTTTAATATACTGCTAAAACTTATTAAAATAAATTGTTACAATTGCAGCCATTTTAAAACATTATATGTACATACTTGCTTTATTAAATTGCATGCATACTGAATCTTTCTAAATTCTTCAGGTTTCTCATTATGAATATCAGTTATCTTACTATATGTTGTGTGTCACAGCGGTGGATACGTTTTGAGTCTACGTAGCAGTTTCCTTTGGTGGTTCCTGTTCAGTCCTCTTCCTGGTGTTTGCTGTCCCCTTGCTAACAGAAGCATGTGACCCACTGCCTTATTGTTCCCCACGTGCTGGGCCACAGGGCCTGGCGATGACTCCACGTGTTCTCACAGAGTAAAATGCGTGTCTGTGTGACCACTGTTTCCAGTACAGACATTGTACTCACTCCTGTTTCAATGCTGCCTTGTAGGCTGTGTGAAGCAATACCTGGAGGTTAGCGCTAGAATGTAATTTCCTTAAGGACAGGAACTGCAATGACTTGTTTCCACTGTATTCCCAGGGACCAGAACACACACTAGAGACTCTAGAAGGCCTTGTGGAATGAATGATTACATGCAAACTGTTCATGGATTGCCAGCGTTCCAGAAATTAGAATATAATAAAATGAACTAAAGTCCAGAATCGTAATTTAATCTTTCTTCAGTGTCGTAGTCACGTCATGAGCTTAGATTTCTTCACATGCCTTACCACGAACGTGAACCATCAATTACATATGTATCTGCAGACTTGGTTAACAGAGTGCCAAGTAAAGCAAATTTTATTATATTTCTCTTCAGTAGAAGGATATCATAAACTAACAGTTTATAAAATACCTATGTCATTAATAATGACAATTATGAGACAGTTTTGTGAATTAAATAAAAAAAGCTTGTTTCTACCAGTTATCCTGTTACGGTGGTTCCCAAACACAGTCATTTCTGAAGGTTGAACTCCTAGTTCTCAATTACAGCAGTACATTCAGTCTGTTTCACACTAGCTACAGGGCAACTTGGCAGGATATGTGGGACTCCCTGAGACATGTGTGTTAGAAATATGTGGAGCCATTCCTAGCCCAGAAATGCGGCAAGTTACCAGAGAAAGAGCTGAGCATTGAAGCCTGCTGGGCCTGGGGTCCTAGCTGTGCCACGGTGGCTTGGCACAGGGCCCTGAACCTTCTGAGACCCAGCTTGGTTAGTGCAGTGCAGAGAACACCTGTACTGTAGTACTGTCTTAGGGGCTAACCTAATTTCTATGAAGCACCTGCAGTGGTACCTGATGTATATCAGAATATTAGTGAAGAAGAGCTGTTATCTGCTAATTTAGATGCCTGCAGTGAAACAGTGCAGAGTGTACATACCCACACTTCAGTTCTTCACTTTCCAGATAGATCGTTTCGTATTTCTCTTCTCTCCCCACATACCCTACTCCACTTCCTCTCCCCTCACTGTTGACCTCCTTGTTGACCTTCTGACTGGGAAGCTTTGTCCTTTAGAATTAATTACCATCTGGTATCATTTGACTCTTTTTGTTGTTGCAGTTGTTGGCAAGCAGAAATTTTAATATTACCGTTCTGGCTGAAGAATTAATATTTCGATACTTGTCAGATGAATTGTCTGATCGGAAGAGAATTTATGATGAAGAAATGACGGAGCTATCAAAGTAAGTGCTCATGCTGTATGTACTTGGTCCTAAATTCAGATTAAAGAAGAAAATCCTTGTTAACCGCAGGTTTACCTCAGATGATTTTGTGTGTGTGTGGGGCAGAGAAATTTCTTGGTCTATAAAGGGAAAAAATTCTAATTGCAAAATATTTATGGAAATATAATTGCAGGAAGTTATAAGAAATATTTTTAAATTGTGTTTTAACAAAATTATGTAGTTGCTTTTTGTTTCAAAATAAGCAATATTTATTCTCAGGATTGAACAGGCAAAGTATATAGAATGAGAAGCAGTACCCAGGATTGCAACTCACAACAACTTGACACTTTTCCATCTTTTAAAATGGTTAAAATTTTGTGGTTTAGTAGAGATCTTAGCACTCTTCCACTCTTTCATTTAAAACTCATTGCCTTTGACTACTATGTAGTTTTTGCTTTTATCAGAGTTTTCTTTTTTTTTTTTGTTTTGAGACAGAGTCTCCCTCTGTTGCCCGGGCTAGAGTGAGTGCCGTGGCATCAGCCTAGCTCACAGCAACCTCAAACTCCTGGGCTTAAGCGATCCTACTGCCTCAGCCTCCCGAGTAGCTGGGACTACAGGCATGTGCCACCATGCCCGGCTAATTTTTTTCTGTGTATATTTTTAGTTGTCCATATAATTTCTTTCTATTTTTAGTAGAGATGGGGTCTTGCTCTTGCTCAGGCTGGTCTCGAACTCCTGAGCTGAAACAATCCATCTGCCTCAGCCTCCCAGAGTGCTAGGATTACAGGTGTGAGCCACCACGCCCGGCCCCAGAATTTTCTTTAGAGTTGTCAAAAGCTATAACTTTTCTAAGCAAAATAATGTAGTTCAGCACATCTTCTTTCATCAAATTAAAGATTTTGCAGGAAATCTGGATAAGCAGAGAATTTTCTCACACCTTGGCCCTTGGCTTTCTGTTCCCACTTTCAGGCCCACTGAGTCAGGCCTGAGGGTTTTGTTTTGTAGATGAGAGACTTGAGGTTGGCGAGCTTTTGCTATCCTAGTGACTAGTACTCCCTTCTGTCTCTAACAGCCATGCATCTAAGTTAACATGTCCCCTTGCCCTGCAGTCTGACCAGAGACGTCCCCATCTTTGTGTGTGCCATGGCCTTCCCCACCGTCCCATGTCCACTGCACGTCTTTGAGCCCCGCTATCGGCTTATGATAAGAAGATGCATGGAAACCGGCACCAAGCGCTTTGGCATGTGTTTATCTGCTGAGCACGCAGGGTAAGAATTACCAGCATTCGAAGGGTCCTAATTAAGGACATGATTTGTCATTTTTCTTGAAGAACAGTATAGGGTGATGCTTGAAAATCTCCAGTGGCTCCCATTACATACCAAAGTCTAAGTTCAAGACTTAGGCGTGATCCCCTCCTTTCTTTCTAGCCTCATCTAAGCCTTCCTTTCAAACATCGTACTTGCTAGTCCACTGCCATATTACTTGTCCTTCTCTAATGACAGCTCACGTGTCCATACCTCCATGCTCTCTCTACTTGCAATTATCTTCTAGCCCATCTATGTACAGACAAATCTAGTCCGGCCTTAAGTTCTAGAAAAATTGCAACATACCCCACGAAGCATTACTCTATCTCCACAGCCATAAAATCTCAGTCTTGTAGAAACCCACTGCACTGGTTTTCACCTCATCCTTTGTCAAGGGAGAATGTTGCAAGTCAGCTGATAACTCCCCTCTATGAACTGATTTGGGGACTCAAGACCCTTTCCATCCCTTAGGGCTTTGTCAGCCCTGCCCAGTCATGATGAGGTCACTACATCCAAATTCTAGTTGGTGGAAGAGGCACACATGCCCTTAAAGAAAAGGGGCCACCTCACTTCTGCTCACACCTGCTGCAAGGGAGGCTGGGAAAGGTAGTCCTCTCACATGCCCAAGAGAAATGGGAGAATGGATTTTTAGGGCCACCCAGCAGTTTCCTCCATAAATACCTAGGAACAATTTTTTAAAAAAATACTTGTGGGACCTTTATGGAAAAAATTCTAAAACTTTATTGAAAGATATTCAAGAATCCTTAAATAAGTGGAGAGAAATGCCATGTTCATGGATGTAAAAACTCAATGTCATAGAGATGCCACCTCTACCCAAATTTGTCCACAAATCCAAAGTAATTCCACCAATACCCAAAGAGGGTTTTTTCATTGACTTGCTCAAGCTGATTTTAGAATCAGTGTGGAAAAGCAAAAGAACAAGACTGGATAGTTTTGAAGGAACTGGCTGAGCAACCAGGGAAATGTTCCTGTAATATCAGACTGACAAGCTATAGTATGTCGACCAATGAAATAGAATAATACGGAGATCAGAAACAGACCCACTCATATATGGGCTCCAAATTTATGTATAAGTTTGCAACAAAAGCCAAACTACTCAATAAAAGATGCCCATAAAATTAGTGGGCAGTCCAAATGGGGAAAAGAAATCTTTTCTCTACCTTACACATTTATATTCCTAATGTGAAATGTGAAAAACAAAATATGATGACATTTAAGAGGAAATATGGGGGACTATCTTTATAATAGTAAGGGGGAAAGATTTTTTTAATATACTAGATGCTGAGAGTACATAACAGAGAAGAGATAATAAATTAGAATATATTAAAATTTGATTCATCAGAAGGCAGCAAAAGCAATGGGGAAACACAAGCCACTTCCTTGTTCAAAAAACAAGGCATTCCATTTCTGCCAAGAATATAGAACACTGAAAAGAACGTTATTCCCACCAAAAAAACAAGAAAAAACAGATAAACTATAGAACATATGTACCTTGGTCCCATCAGAGAGCAGAGGTTGCTCAGGGTAACCAAGAAAAGATGGGTCCCTCCAGGAAGAGTGAACAGAGCCAGGGAGGAGACAGACAAGTGTGTGCGAAGAATTCAGCTCATTTAAAAAAAAAATTTCCAATGACTTAGTGTGGGCCAGCATCAGAAAGTAGATCCCCTGAGAGCTGCAGATGCAGGGGGTGGGTACTGCACCCCCAGGTTCTTGTCCACAGACGAGAGGAGACGTTCCTGGTGAGGCAGGAGATGCCCTGAGCCAGGCAGACTTGGAGAAGCTGCCATTTATTTGGAGGCCGTCTGCGGGTAGCTGGGGCGACAAGTCTTCCCTTGAAGGGGGACCTTCAGGGAGCCTCCAGGTACACCAGCTGTAGATGACATCACCCTGTGAGATAACCAGGGAGAGTTTTATTAACTATCCAGAGAGAGGTATCCAGCAGGCCTGTAACTTGGGAATCCTCCTTCCTCTCTAGTTTAGGAGAGTGAGTTAGTGGAGTTGTTCACCACAAGGATTTTGGAATCAGATTGGCTTAGGTCCCAATTTCAGCTCTAAATCTCATTGTGACTTAAATAAGTTGTTTAATTCCACTAACCCTCCATGTTTTTGTGAGGGTTGATTGAGTGCATATTATAAACTGTTTCGTATAGTGCTTGGCACGTGGTAAGTGAGACTATGACCAGGATCTGGATGATAGTTAGAATTGGGAGAGCTTTGGCGTGAGAATACATGTAGCCAGGACGCCACCCCAAGAGAGCAGAGGAGGCGTTGGTTCATGCCAGGTCAGTGGGCTTATGCCTTAGAGAGGCCAGACAGGAACCGCCCACTGGTTTAGCAATTCAGAGGGCACTGTGACTTCTATTGGAATCATTTTGATGGAATGCTACGATACGGAGGAGTGGAGGAGAGACAGGAGATGCGGGCAGTGGCTGTGGGGAACGCTTCCTATGGCACTGTGGTTGGGGTGGGCAGAGTTGGCCAGTGTCGGTGCAGATGAGGTGAGAAGACTTTGTGGGCAAGGAGCAGTGTCTGCGTGTGCCAGGCAGGCCAGGCAGTCCTCCTGCCACATTTAAGATTCTGTCTCTTCCCAAATCTTGGGTCCTTCGAAAAACGCTGGCTTGTCTGAACTGCTGGGGCTCAGGTCCTCTCTCACCTGGAGCGCTTGCACTCCCCCCACGCCCCAGTACATTTGGTGTTTAACTGGAGCGGTCATCTGCCAGGTGTCTCTTAGAGGTAATAATCTTGCTGGTCTGACGGAGAGATACTGTTTTCCTTTTAAAACCCAAACTCTCATCCTGGGAAAAATAGAGACCTCCTGTATCTTTAAAATCATGGTTATTTCTCCCAACTGTCCTTTCAGGATTTCCGAGTATGGCTGCATGCTGGAGATTAAGGATGTCAGAACTTTCCCTGATGGAAGTTCAGTCGTAGATGCAATTGGCATTAGTCGGTTCAGAGTCCTGAGCCACCGGCACAGAGACGGCTATAACACGGCGGACATTGAGTATATTGAAGATCAGAAGGTGAGGCCTGTACTGGTGTGTTTTATAGAGGCCAGTCCCTTGTTTCCCTCTGCATTGTGGAGAAACTTTGTCAGATTTTTATTGGCAATATTACTTGTTTCCTCCTTAATTCAGCCCTTATTTATTCTCTCAGTGGAGAGCATGAATTTTACCTGAGTTGGAGCTGGTAGAGAAATTGTCTCCTCCTAAAATTATGACCCTATTGCACGTACAGAATGTATAAACCTGCACGTTGCAAAGTGGGCTCGTGAGTCATCGTTTGATGTTCCAGTCCAGTTCTAGCAAAATTTTTCTGTAATGGTCCGAATAATAAATACTTAAGACTTTGCAGGATATGTGGTCTCTGTTACAGCTACTCAGCTCTGCCCTTGTAGTGCAAAAGCAGCTGTAGACAATATTTAAATGGATGCACATGACTGGTTTTCAATAAAATGTTATTTACAAAACTGTGTTGGTGAACAGGGTTTGACTCATGAGCGGTAAGGTGCCAATCCCTGTTCTTGATATTGGTTTTCATTCAGAATAGACAAAGTATAAAACAACAGTGCTGAAAAATACCCTCCCAACTTAAATATAAAAGGCTTGAATCTCTTACCCCTTAAGAATTATTTATATGTCTAGTAGAAATATCAGGATGTATAATTTGACAAATTAGCAAATGTTTTGAAGAGATTCTCAGACTTTTACAAGGATGTCCAGAGTAGTCTTACTCATTAATAGCCAACAATTAGAAACGGCCCCAGTGCTCATCAACAGGTGAATCAATAGCCATTCATACAATGGAATCCTAATTGGAAATAAAACAAAATGAACTTCCGATGCACAGAATGACACGAATGAGTCTCCTAGACTTTATACTAAGTGAGAGAAGCCAGATAAACACAAAACACACTGTGTATATACTCCCAGGAACAGGCAAAACTAGTGTCTGCTGACAGAAGTCAGAAAATGGCTGTAGGATGGCTTTGTAATTGACTGGAAAGGGGGCTCGAGGAGTCTTTCTAAGGTGATGGAAATGTGGTCTATATGGAATAGAGGAATGTAAATATGGAATATAGACCATATTTAGAATGGTGGTAAGACGTGTGTACAGTTAACTCTTTGAGCTAAACTAGTAAGATCTATACGTTTTTTGTTGTACAAATTATACTACAAGAAAAGAATTAAAAACATTTAGGAGGAAATCCTTGGACTTATTGTATCCTTCTTTTAAATTCTTTGACATTTGGAAATGTGGAAGTGAGAGTATGTAGCCATCATATCACACTAGAAGTCACTGGGGACAGCAGCACACCTTTGCGATTTGTGATTGGAGTCACCCACAGAGCACCAGCTCTGCCTCCTCCAGCCGCTGCTGCTGGTCATCGCAGGCTCTGGGAGCACAGAGCCTCGCAGAGCAGAGGCGATAGAGCAGAGGCTTTCTAATAGTCCCTAAAGACGATTTCTTTTCTAATGAAAATCAACTTATTCTGCTTGGCTATCAGCTTTTGTACTTTATTGCTTCTCTCACCAACATTGTGAGATTTAAATAGTAATATTATCGTATTGACATGGACACTACATGTTTTGCACATAACATTGCCTTGCACTTAATAAACAGAGCGGGGAGTTACACTCCACGAGGTCTGGACCAGAGAGCTGGGTTTTACCACTGTAGCTGAATGTGGTAGTTGACAGGGTCCCTCTGCTGGATTGAGAATAAATCTGATGACAGGGTTTATTGACTATTGTTGTGGATGACAGCTTTTAATGGTGTTTGTATTTATTTTAAGATGGGGACTTAAATAGCTACAACATGAAATTATTTTATTTTTTTAGAGAAAATCCTCTACTACATATAAATATTTGATTTGGTATAAACCAAATTGAGGATGGTTATATGCATTACAATGTAATTCCTCAGGATCTCATAGTTTTCATAGGTACTGGAATCTTATAACCAGAAAAGACCTTAGTGAGTTATTCCCGTTTTACAGATGAGAAAACTATCCTGATTGAGGCCATGAGATGGGCTGAGATCCACACATGAAAGGCAGTGGTGAAGGCAGCACAAACCTGGGTCTCCTGATCCCCAGTCCAGTGCACTTTCTACCCTCCCAGGTGTTCCCAAGTAGGACTGAGGCATAGTTTACCTGACAGACTTGACAGCGTGATAGGGACCAGAGGCCAAACATGGTAAATTTAAAGTGTTACAACGAACCGCTAGCTGGGGCCCAGCAGCATAGACTCATGTAACGAATGCAGTGTTGCTCTGACATGCCTTTTGGATAGTTTGGTGGTATAGAATACAGTTTTTAAAATGTCGGACTTTTTAACTTGGTAGTTCTACCAAGGTTTCTAGGCAATCATCCTAAGGAAATAATACCTCCTTCCCTTGCCTAAAAATAGCATACAACTTTTGCATGAATAAATATTGTGCATATTTACTTATTTTTAAAAATAAAATGTTCACACAAGATATATAAAAAATATATACTTAACCTATATATTTACTTAAACTATATATTTTTAATATATAAAAGTTTATGTGAATGGTTAAATTGTGATATCTCAAATACATAATTGCATGCAGCCATTGAAAATTGTTCATAATAACATGGAATATGTGCTTATAGTGTTAAGAGAAAAATTAGGATGTAACAGAGAGATCTCAGCTATGTAAAAAAGTGCATATTTCTATATTGAGCATATATCATTTTTATGAAATAATAATGAATTATTGAAGTAACAAATGACACAAATTCACATACCAGATGTGTTTCATATATAATCATGAATTGCTAAAATGCCTGTCCCTCTTTCCTTGATCAGGTGGAAGGTCCAGAATATGAAGAACTCACCACGCTTCACGATTCTGTTTATCAACAGTCTGTCTCCTGGTTTGCCTCTCTCCAGGATCACATGAAAGAACAAATTTTAAGTCATTTTGGGTTAATGCCAGACAGGGAGCCTGAGCCTCAGGTACATTCTATTTTTGCTTTTATAATGCTATTATTTCCTGCTGAAGTGTGCTAAGCCACATAATTCCGATGGGAAATTCGGCAGTACGATGCTATATACTCCATTCTGATTGCTTATGAACCAGTTCGTTCATTAGCAGCCCAAAGAAGCATCTAACATGGTAGCACATGCCTCCTGGAGCAAAGCGATAAAGGCTTTCTAACAGTCCCTAAAGACGATTTCTTTGCTAATGAAAATCAACTTATTCTGCTTGCCTATCAGCTTTTGTACTTTATTGCTTCTCTCACCAACATTGTGAGATTTAAATAGTAATATTATCGTATTGACATGGACACTACATGTTTTGCACATAACATTGCCTTGCACTTAATAAACAGATGTTGAATAAATGAAGAGAAAATCCCATAATTCTTGTTACATTAGGAGTATCACCTTCTTGTCCTTTGTGGTCCCCTGCTGCCTGGTCGTCATGGGCTTTCTCTGGTCCTTCTTACAAGTGATTTTGATGAAACTGGTTCTTTAAGCAATGAGTGGCCCTCAGGTTTGCAGAGCATTTCTAGGTGCAGGTGACTCCTCTCCTCCACACGTGGGTGAGAGAGCCAGGCCAGGTGAGAGAGTATGTACAGCTCCTCCCCCTGTACCTGGGTCCACAGCTGTCTCAGAGGAAGGCAGGGAGTAGAACCAGCTCTCAGCAGGCTTAGGGTAAGATGAAATGTCTTTCGTGTCTTTCTGCATCCATTTTTATCTTCTTTTCCTGTCTCTTAAGGACTTTTATCTTTTGTCTGAGTTCTGTCTGTTCCACACTCAGAGGAATGCTGTGAATGCCAAAAATTGCCAGTAAATCCTTCCTCACCTTCCCTTCTCTTAAGAGCCCTCTTTCCACGCTATCCCACAACTCAGTTTCAGAAGGCAGGGTGATTAGACTAACTTGCGTTAGGGTATCGCCAATTTTTTTTACTGGGAGTGTTTGCTTCTTAACCCCAATTAATCTCCAATTGGTAGATGTATTAGCTTTCTATGACTGCTGCAACAAACATGGTGGCTTAAAACAGCACAAATTTATTATCTCACAGTTCTGTAGGTCAGAAGTCTGACACAGGTCTCCCCAGACTATGATCAAGGTGATAGCAGGGTGCACTCCCGTCTAGAGATTGTAGGGAAGAATGTTTCCTTGTATCTTCCAGCTTCTAAAGGCTTATGGCCTCCTTGGCTCCTGACTCCCTCCCTCCATCAAAGCCCATGGTGTCACGTCTCTCTGGCCATCTGTCACATCCCCCTCTGACCAGAGCCCAAGGCAGCCATGGCATCACAGTGGACTTGCCAGGATAATCTTCCCATCTCAAGGTCCTTAACTTAGTCATATCTTCAAAGTCCTGGTGCCATAAAAGGCACCGTGTTCACAAGGTTCAGGAATTAGGGTGTGCCATCTTTTGCTGGACCATTTTCCTGCCAACCACAGAGGGATTTTTAGGTGTGCAGGAGATATTTTATGCGCAGTCCTGCCCCTTAAGCATGCTACTCAGTATTTTTCCCTCTGTGTAAGATGAGGAGGGGAAAGGAGAGTGTGAGTCTGTATACAAGGCTGCTTTCTCTAACATCTGTGCCTTTCTCCCTCTGAAGGGCAGGTCAGTGTCTTCCTCACCGTGACTTGGGCCACCCCCTGTGAGTTTCGGCTGCGGTCTCATTGCTAATCCTCCAGTATAATCACCCTAAACTAAGGCAACTCCAGAGTACACCTTCCCTAGTTGCCAGGAGGTACCTTACATACCTTTGGGGTAGGAACAGAGGAGAATCCAAGCCTGGAAGCAAGAAGGCCTAGATATCATGGTACCAGGAATATTGAGAATAAGTTTATGATCAGCTTTTGCTTAGGGCTCAATCCAGATGTGCCTGTTTGATTACGTGAAATAAAGGCTGTTTAACACCGTACTAACTCTTATGTATATAATTCCTGATAACTCCCACATATAGTAACATGTATACATATATGTTTTATACATACACACATCTGCCACATTGACTTTTTGTGACATAATAAATGTATACATATTTTTAGTCTTTATGATATTATGCTAAGGTTATAGCTTGCTTAAGACTTAAAAAACAATAGCACAGGCCGGGCGTGGTGGCTCACGCCTGTAATCCTAGCACTGTGGGAGGCTGAGGTGGGTGGATTGCTCAAGGTCAGAAGTTCGAGACCAGCTTGAGCAAGAGCAAGACCCTGTCTCTACTAAAAATAGAAAGAAATTATCTGGCCAACTAAAAATGTATATAGAAAAAATTAGCTGGGCATGGTGGTGCATGCCTGTAGTCCCAGCTACTTGGGAGGCTGAGGCAGAAGGATTGCTTAAGCCCAGGAGTTTGAGGTTGTTGTGAGCTAGGCTGACGCCACGGCACTCACTCTAGCCCAGGCAACAGAGTGAGACTCTGTCTCAAAACAAACAAACAAACAAACAAACAAAAAAAACCAATAGCACAGAACATTGGAAAGCGGAGGTAAAAGTTATGGTCCTCTCTTCTGACTGCTGTATGCTCTTAACTGAAGACTGAAAAGAGCAGAAGCAACTGATTCATAGACTCTTCCCATGGAAGATGCTTTTCTTTGCACACTCTTGGCCTTCACTAGCATGCAAAGAAAAGCATCTTCCACGGAGAATAATTTTGTGAGTTCGCCCACTTTTAAATGTGTAACATAAAAGTAAAGTATGTATTTTGAGAGCTGAGTGAATTCTGAAGTAGCCCTTCTATTTTAGAAGGTGGCATTTAATTCTTGTTCACACATCTGTGGGTTAAACAAAAGACTATGTGGGGGAACTGGCCTGTATTTTAGGCATTAATCTTGTTTTCCTTTTCATTCCTTTTGCAGAGTAATCCTAGTGGTCCTGCCTGGTCCTGGTGGATTCTGGCAGTGTTACCACTGGAACGCAAGGCTCAGCTGGCTATACTCGGCATGACCTCGCTGAAAGAGCGTCTACTTGCCATTCGACGAATATTAGTCATCATCACACGTAAGATGAATAGTCGGCAAGAGCTGGCTAATACCAGGGAGAGAAATAATTGATTTTTTTCTCTTTGTCAAGGTCTCTGGAAGCCCTTGTACTTTTATGAGTACTAGGCATGGACGAATAGCCATCCCATTCATTGCGCTTTGTAAAAGGCTTGTTGATAGGGTTACAAAGTGGAACACTTGCCAAGTATTGACTTCTACTCAAAAGATGTAAGTTTGTGTCTGGTGGAATCTGACCCTGTACAAGGTTAGCCTGAAGTTTGAATGGAGCCCATGGTTGGAAAGCAACCTAAGAACATCTCTTTGAAGCAGATGCTTCAGGAATACAGTTCACTGACAGCATGGGACACCGCAGATGGTTTGTATGTGGTTCAGGTTTCACAAAAGAAGGATTCCCTTCTCAGTCAGAGCAAGGAGTCCCTTGCTCTGCCAGATGGAAACAGCATGCTTCAGTGGGTAGACAATATGGGGGGAACCACATTTTTATCTGGAAGTGGATTTCTTAGAGTATAGGCTGACCGAAAATGTGCTTAGGCTTCGTGTGTTGCTGTGAAGTTGTCTGTGAAATTGAAGAATCAAACCGTTGTCCAGTACAGGAGCCAGACTTAGTCCTTAGCCCAGAAGAAGTAGCTATTCGATAGAACTGTGTTTAATGTCTAACATGTTGTAGTCCCAGGTGTCGTAAATTGCATGCTATAATCAAATGAATGTCAAAATACAAGAAAGTGTACCTTGGATTTAGAAATATCTGGGAGGAATATTGTTAATTTGAGGAGATATGTATTTACACACACTCAGTAAACAAAAGTGAGCAAAAGTGAATTTACACATTGACTGCCAGACTAGGAAAAAAAAAATTTCTTTGGGACCACGGTGTTTTATTACAAAAACAGAGTAAAAACTTGGAAAACAAAATGATCCTTTCTAAATTAATGAATAATCTATTTTTTATTGTTTTCTGTGTATGAGTTATATGCAACTTGAAAAATAGTTCTTGCAGCTCCCAAGGTGAAGAGACGTGTGAGTTACATATGCTTCACGAGGCCCAAGGCTCAAAACTAGCATGAGGTGAATACAACGCACATGGCAGTTAATGTGTTAAAACTGTATATGCTTTGGGGTGTCAAACATACAACCACCAAGTGAAAAGAACTCCTTGGAAGCATAACCTTGTCTGTGATTCAGTGGATATTAAGCATTTAGGAAACAGTCATCTTTTCTACCACGATTTGCATTGGAGATGAGGCCCATCAGTAGGTTTCAGTTTAGTAATCCATCCACTGATACATGAAATTGTTAAAAGTGGCCATGCAATGGCAATCTGTCCATTCTAGGGAAATACACCAGAGTGTACAAGGAGAGAGAGGCTGGTATGGGATGTAAATATTCAGCAGGATTTTCTTCAATACCAACCTAAAATTATCTTTATTTTTTTGAAAGAAAGTTTTACAGCGATCAGACTAGGTGTTATCTGTCAATGAACAATATATATATAACTTCCAACCTCTAATGCACGTTGGTTATACTGATTGGACTAACTGAACCTGAGGTACTCAGGTGTTCTCTCTGGACTACCCAGCTGGCGCATGTAGTTAGCTGCTTCATCTGTAAGGTGGACATTCTTAACTCAAGTATGGCAGCAACTCAAGAGCAAATCACAACTGCAAGTTTTGCTTTATTCATTCAAGGTATGTGATATTTGAGTTGTAAAAAATTTCATAATACACAATGTTGATGGTTTATCAATCCAAGCATTTCATTAGAAATACTTTATAATTATTAATTGTTTATCATAGGAACTTCTAGTAGCTAAAACTCAGTTTCATTATGGGAGTCAGAAAATACTACACTTCATAACTTAATTATAAAGAGAAAATCTGAAAGTATTTTCTAATCAAATGTTTCAAGTGCCTCACTTATTGTGAATCTCAGATCTCATCTTGAGATGTATAAAGGTAGTTTGGCCAAGTGATTTCTAAGAGATATTGTTAATTTATGCATTAACAATAGTATGCAATTTTCTTAGGCATTATAACCTAACCTGATCATTTAAAAGAAAACAAAGCTGCGTCTGACATGCCAAAAGACCTTACCAGACGTGGTTTATGAAAATTGACACACATTGACCATTCTCTGTCTTTCCCTTTTGGAAAATTGTTTTTTGTACCTTAATACCACATCTGAATAGTGATAATTACTATTTCCATTTGGAGGTGTCTGAATTATCACAGTGTGATCACAGTTTCTCCAGGAGGCTTTCTGAAGTTAAGTTATGTTCAGAGCTTCGTTATAACATTTGGAAGCTATCGCTTTCTCTTCCTCACTCTTCCAATGTCATAACTCACATGGTTCTTGGAATCGGAACCATTAAGTTATTTCCTCTGATTCTGTCTGCTTCCTTCCGAGTATACTCATTCTGAGTGGTCTTAGGTAAAAGCCTGAACCACAATAATGATGTGGACGAGAGCAACAGCAATACAAGTTTTTGTTGTTTGATACCAAAGGGAATTAGCTATGATCATTTCCTGCCCTCTCCACTCAGCATCGCACCTCCGTATATTGCAACGTAGGAGTAGACTGGCACTTACTGAGCACTTAGATAACATTATATATCAGGAAGCCGAACTGAGGTAATAGTATCCCACTGTGATGTTATGATGGAAGCCTCCTTTTACAAGCTCAAAAAAAAAGAAACCCAGACTCCAGTTTGCTACACATCTAGCTAGAGCAGAACAGTCTGCTTCCTCCTCTGGGCCTCTTTTCTGTCAGGGAGATGCCATTTCTAAGGATTTCCTAGAAAATAGTGTAATCTCTCATTCAAAGTCAAGGCATTCCAGTTTAATTTTACTGAAAACATTCCAACAGTAATGCTCTAATTATGTCAGAATAAAAGGGGAAAAAACCAATAGCAGTATTGGGAGAGGGGGTCATTTTTCTTCTTGAAGAACAATATACTCTGTTAGCTATTTCTCCATTCACTCCATTCATTCTCCATACCTACCTTTGTCCTTGAAATGCAAGTAAGATCCTAAAAAGTGGCATTCTGAAAGCCCATGACATTTTTAGTACATCTCATCTATGTATCCCCATCTTCAGAATTGAAAAGTTAGGATATTTTCTAAAGTTCCAAATGAAAGTAATTTAAATTTTTAAGGCTTACCCACGGAACCACAATTTTTTTTTTTTTTTTTTTTTTTGAGACAGAGTCTCACTCTGTTGCCTGGGCTAGAGTGAGTGCCGTGGCGTCAGCCTAGCTCACAGCAACCTCAGACTCCTGGGCTCAAGCAATCCTCCTGCCTCAGCCTCCCGAGTAGCTGGGACGACAGGCATGCGCCACCATGCTCAGCTAATTTTTTCTATATATTTTTAGTTGTCCAGCTAATTTCTTTCTATTTTTAGTAGAGATGGGGTCTCACTCTTGCTCAGGCTGCTTTCGAACTCCTGACCTCGAGCGATTCTCCCGCCTCCGCCTCTAAGAGTGCTAAGATTACAGGCGTGAGCCACTGCGCCCGGCCTGTTATAAATTTTTAAGTTCCTTTTTAAAAGTACCCATCTGCTTCTCCTTCTTTTCTTTTGTTTTTTCCCCCACCACTTAAATTACTTGGTTAAATACCACTCCTTAAAATTTAGATGCTATCTATCAAATAAGAAAGAAGAAACGTGAAAGATACAAAGAAGGAAGATAACAGCAAACTAGAAAAAATAAATGTGGGTGTTTTTGTTGTTGAAAGCACAAAGTTTTATTTTTCCTAAATAGAGCTGTGGGGTAGGGTAGGAGGTCCCCATCTGCCAATTTTTTTTAACATGGATCACAGTGGCAGCCAGCAGAAGGGAGTTCTTCCTCTTTAAGCTTCCCTGCTTAACAGCCTTGTTTTGATTCTGTTGTTCCCCAAAACCTAATTCCCAGGAAGCTAGATCTGAATGGGCATGGTCAGCGGTGTGAGCCATCCCACCAGGCAGGGAGAGAACTGAAGCTTGGATGTTGCAGAACATCATGTCCTCTTTACTGGGGTGAGACACGTCCTTCTGAGCACCGACTCTTGACTCTTAGAAGGTCTTTTCACCTCTACGACTCCTCACCTTGATTTCATCTTGACTTGCTCCTCTCAACTGCCGAATCCTATAAAATAGCCTTTTAGCAGTGGCTCTGCTTTTAGGGGAGCCTGTATATTAGAATATTGCAGCAGCACAAAATAATGAAGAAATTAAAGTACCACCATTGCACTCAGCCAGCCTGGGGACATCAGTGCTGATTTGTAGCCAGGTCTTGATTTATAAAGGAGACTGAGTGAAGACACAGGGATGTGAGTGCCATTGACAGAAAAGTTTATTGTTACTGATATTTCCCCTAGAAACAGAGGCACAGCAGGCCACGCAGGGCCAGGTGGGGAAGCTCTGGAGTCGGACAGAAGCAGGAAGGGGGGAAAACGGGCCACATCCTTTGTTAGGATTTCTGCAGGGAAAGAAAGGCAGGGCTGGAGAGGCAGCTTGGATTGTCTAGTTTGAATAATGTTTCCAGGCTATAAGCTATAGGATGGTCTCAGGCTGTCTGGTACCTGGCCCTGGGTGATTAAGGAAAGGTGATATTGCCTCCTGGGGTATAAGAGCCAGGTAGAGGAGGCGGCTCTGAGTGAGGCTCTGGTCAGTCAGTTTGCATGTGGAAGATGTGCTCCCAGGGAGCCCTTCGCTGTAAGAAACGGCTCGCCCTGGGAGGGGCAGTCTCTCCCCAGTCAGTGAGGCCTACAAGATGTCAAAGTATCATAAAATATAAAGATCATGGTTTATACAATTGGTCCTCTGACATTTTGATATATTGAAGAAACTTTAGGGGTGATGATAATGGAGACATTTAAAGGGTAGGGCGTAACAGCATAGAAGACATGTTATGAGAGCGGAAAGGAGGAACACAAGTAGAGGTATAAGAGGTCCTTTAGTCTGGCCCATAACTAAGTTTCTCCTTTGTATGTCATTAGTCGAGAACATAGGTCTGGAATTTTGGGGGGTCTCTAACAATTTCTTGGTGGAATTGTTAAAGTGCTAAAAATATGAGTCTGATCATATCTTGGTGTGTTTCTTGGGTCAGGGTGGCAGGTCCAGCAGTTATTTTGCCAGGGTGTATGAACAGAGAGTTTAGTAAAGTATATATAAAGATCAGTGGTGTCTGTGTGCAGCAAAGGGAAGGAGAGGTGTGGAGACGCAGGGCAGGAGGGCGTGGGAGCGAGTGCGCCTCTTTCCAGGCGGCTGAGGAGCTGCCTGATGGGAGGCAGGGGCCTCCTGGGGAAGGCAGTGATGTCTATTAGTTTCCAGAGAGCACAGACAGTAGTAACCTCTGCTGGTTTCCTGTTAGGCATGGAAGTGTAGGAGCCACAATTTGGCAGAGCAGTGTGTCTACCAAGATAGATGGCTAAGCAGGTGGTGAGGCCAGGAAACATAGTAGACTCCCTGATAGCAAAGGAAGAAAAGCACAATGTCCTGTGCCCCATTTGTGCCTTAGGAGATGTGGCTGATGGGTATTACTGGGGCAGAGGTTATAATGTCTGTCTGAGGCAAGGTCATCTCCAATGGCGAGGTCGTGGCTGGGACCATGTCATCTTCAGCCATGAGCTTCTGGGCTGGGACAATGTTATCTGAGACGTGAGACTTGGGGGTTTCCTTTTTAAGTGGGCACCCACTCATGTTGGTGTGCTCTCAGTATTTGCCATGTTGGGTTGAGACAATGGCTCACTTGGAGAGCTGGGCCTCTGGGTTAGAAACCAGTGAAAGCCGGCAGACCAGTGGGCACAAGATCAATAGACACCAGAATGTGTGCAGCTACACCTGACAGGGTTTTGGTTTTTGTTTTTTGGTGGAAGTTCAGGTTCAAATGGGCCTAGGAGAGTGTGTGTCCTCTCTGTGGCCTCCAGCCCTAGTGGGATGAGGGCAAGACCCCAAATTTATAAAGATAGCAGGAAATACTGTGAAAGGCCCTAATATACGGTGAGTTTTTATATACAAGAAAGCAAGACATATCCCCCTATAAATACAAAAAGGGCTGTGATAATGTTTTTTAAAGTTTATTCACAGTATGAGTCAGCCAAGGGGTCCTGAATTAAGAAAGATTAAGGTTTGGGCTGAGAGAGGCCTGTTTAGGAGTCTGTTGGCAGACCAGAATTTGAAATGGAATTGTTTGAGGAGACTAGTATGTGTTAAATCTTAATTAAACCAGTTATCTGAGACCATCAGGGATATGAAAGTTCTAGTGAATGCCTTTCCAAGAGCCCAACGTTGTGTATTCTGGGCAGTGAAAAGTGTCTTGGTTACTTCCCGTAACATCTGCAGCTCTGGAGGGACTAGGAGTGCCCTGGCAAGGCCTTGTGATGTGGCTGTATATGTGGAATTGTGTGACTTTGATGTATAGTTTGGTTATCTGTAAGGCAAGAGATTCCCTTTTCACTCTGAAAGGGACAACTCTGAGGCAATGGCCCAACAGTTGGTCATAGATGTGAAGTAGGGGCATATGGTGACCAGGGCATCCAGTGTTAACTCACCTGCCTGAATTTGGCCAAATGTGTTGTTTTGGGGGATCCCATTTTTTATCAGGACATCCTGGCCAAGGGATGGAAAGCAGTGATATCCCACCGAGCTCCATCATTTTTATGAGGGTCACCAGTGCCACCCATACAGTCTGCGAACTCCTACTGCTCTTCACGCACTTAGTCCAAGGGGCTCCTAGTAGCCACGGGGTATGGGGAGATGACCTCCTCCAGCATCAGGGCATCCATCAAGAGACTGAGAACGGGGGGCCACCATTACAGGTGGAATACACCCGAGGGCCCAGGTGTGACTCCATCCGGTGTTACGGAGGCCTTGGTAGCTTTGCTGAGCTTGTCAGGTGCTATTTCCATGGCGCAAAGCATACCGGGCAGCTGAGTATGAGGGTTGCATACTTGGGGTCTGTGAGAGCCTCCATGTCCAGGAGAGCCTGGTAGGTGCCCAGCCGGGTGTTGTTTGAACGGGTATGGCAGGAGGCTGAGAAGGGTGGTTTCTTGCATCTGAAGCCCTTGGGCAACTTATGTTTGTTCTAAGCAGTCCAGTAGCTCCAGAAGGCTTGAGTAGAAGTTGCCAGCATTTCTTTAATGAAGGTATCTCTGAGAGCACTAACAGGAGTGCTGTGGATCTTAATTTCGTCAGATTTTAGAGGTGTTTTTTTTTTCTTTTTCCCATTTAAAGCAAGTTGATTTGTAAACAGCAGGATCAGTGAAATTAAGTAAAACTTGTAAATGAGGACTACATTGCCATCAGAACCCCAAACGTACTGAAAGATGTTGGACTTGTATGTCCTTACCGAGTGTGACAAAGGAGTCTCCTTGGAGGAGGATGTCATTAATGTCACCTCATTCCTGTGCTCCTGGAGAAGGCGGATGTGGCAAAAACCTTGTGTGTAGAGATCGTGGGTGGCTGGCAGAGGTGTATTGTGTCCCTTTGGAGGTGGAAACAAACCGCAGCTGAGAGGCTGTTGAAACAGGCGCTGAACGGAACATAGCCAAATCTGTAAGAGCAAAATACTTAGCAATTATTGATTGAATAGAATTAGCAATTTTAATAATACTGGGTATTGGGTGTGGGGGCCCTGATGGGTGGGACCACAGCAGTGAGGTGGTAGTGATCCACCGTGAGGCCCCTTTATGTTTCCCAGGTTTAAGAAAAGGCAGAATTGGGCTGTTAAATGGAAAAGCAATGGGATAATCACCCCTTTATTAATTAGGTTTTGTATAATAAGTTTTAATCCTTGAAGGCTCCTATATTAACTTACATTGAGCCATATTAATTATTTTAACTAGGTCCATGGAGTACCATTTTATCAAGCCAACTAGTAAATGCCAAAGACTTACTTTAATTTTAATTTATTATTCATTATGTCAGAGCATCTATGTCCAGTATGGGATATTTTAGAGCATTGGGATCTATGAGTATGAGAAAATTAGGCAGGCATAGTTAGAAAGACATATAGCTAATTTTTTTTCCTATGTTATATTTAGTTGCCTTTTTTTTAAGATTATAGGGGGTACAATGTTTAAATTTAGTGGGATCTCCAGGTGTAACTATCATTTGAGTCCCAATATTGATTAGTCTATGAAGCTTTGTCAACTGGTGCATTTTAGCAAATGCTACAGTTAACTTAGAACATAGGCAGAGGTGTAAAGACCAATCCATGCCCTTTTATCTTTTGGTTATATCAGTTTTTTGGTATATAAATCTTGTCACATATTTTACATATAATTTTATATATATAATTTATTATATACATTTTTGGTATATAAATTTTGGATTTCTAACTTTATCAAATTATGGATCTTTGTTTTAGTGTAGTTGTATATGTACATATACATAATTTGTTTAGTATGTATTTATATTAAAATATTATATGTGTATATGTACACATATACACACATATATACACAATCTATTTAGTTTCCTTTCATTTTCTCCCCCTGTAGCTAGGGTGTTTCTTCTCTCCTTTCTCTGTTTTTCTGATTTTGTGACAATTTAGTTTTGAGGAGGCACTCTTAGCATGTTTAGGGGTGTCCGAGCACATTGGCCGGGAGATTTACAGTCTCACATGAGCTTAGAAACTTCTGCAGATGTCAGGGCATTTAGGAACGAAATACCCCTTTTACCCTTAAGCCATTGAAAGCGGTTTAGTACTTACATCTCCGGGGAAGAGGGCCGCACCATGCCAGGCAGGGCCCAGAGAAGCACCCAAGTCGGCCAGGAGACAGAATTAGGGGCAGCACTGGGACTCACCTTTGCTGTGTTTCCATGGCAAAGGCAAAGCAGAGCAGGGACACAGCTTGGAATTGGCTAGTTTGAATAATGTCGTGGGCTCCAGGGGTGGTCCGTAGCTGTCTGGTACCTGGCCCTGGGTGATTAGGGCGGAGGAATATTGCCTCCTGGGGTGTCAGAGCCAGATAGAGGAAGAGGTTCAGAGGAGCTGTGGATGGGTTAGTTTGCAGGTCTTGCTCCCAGGGGAGCCCTTTACTGTCTCTAAGAGTTAGCTGGCCCTAGGAAGACAAGTTTCTCCCCAGTCAGCAAGGTCCCCAAGATGTCAAAACATTATAAATTATTAAAAAGCATGATTAATACAAGCTCATTCTAGTATTTTTGGCTACAGCTTCTAGAAGAGGTTTGTACTCTCCAAATGAGTAGGTTTTCCTCTGCAGAGGGGTGGGTGTGGCCTGCGGGAACTCTCACCCCTTTGTGTGCACAGAAGCTCAGCGGAACCACCTGCCTGGGTCCTGCAGCAAAGGGAGGTTCTCCCAGTCACACATCCCGGGGAGGAGTCCGGAGAGGACGGAGAGGCTCCCTGGGCATCGCAGCAGCCCCTAGGTAGGAAGATTGGACCTGAGTCATGAGTGGGTGCCAGGGAAGTTTGCCGCCATGAGGCTGAATTGGCAAATGTGGCCTCTAAGGAAGAAAGTGGAGTTTGCAACATGAACATCTCTAACCTTTTGCTTTTCAGAGATTGTTTTTAAAAATTGCATTGGGGCCTTCATTATTTACCATACTCTTTTAACTTTTTAATAGTTTTGTCAAGTTTTGTACTATGAACAGTTTGATCAGTGACCAGTTTATCTCTTATACTGTTAAACCCCTCCACACAATTTTCCACTCAATTCTGGGACAGAAAAAAACCTGTTAATAGATAGGTTGGAAAGCTGTATGCTCTATTCATATATTGTTCTTTCATGCTAGTGGAGGGTGATGGTGTTAGCATCTTAATTTTATAGTTGTGAAATGATTTTACCAATTAAGAATTTGATGTGTATTGTTTTCTGTTTAGTTAGAAGAGCAGACTTGAACAAATCAGTCAATGTAGATAAACTTAAAAAAAATCATGCTTTTACCTATTTAGAGATAGGCAATGTGTTGTCACATTTATATCATGTTGATTACTCATCTGGCCTTACTTATGCTTCCCAATTTTAAGTCAAGTTTAAAGACATAATAACAATATTTGGCATTTCTTGCAGCATATGTGAGGCCAGACTTAACTGTTGTGATATTTACTTCATGTATTCTTATACTGTTCATTTTAATTAATTGGAATTGTATATCTAATATGTGATATTTGGAGTAAATAAAACTTACAGTGTTGTAAATGTTCTTTCTTAAATAATCACACCCAAGTCATAGGCTAGAACGATTAGGAATTAGATCAGATCAGTGCAGAGGATATTATATTAGTGTCTATTAGTGTCCTAGGCCTGCCCTAACACATAACCATAGACTTGGTGGCTTAAAACAATAGAAATTTATTCTCTCACAGTTCTGAAGGTTAGAAGTCCAGTATCCAGGTGTCAGGAGGGCCTTGCTTCCTCCGAAGGCTCTAGGAGGAAGTCTCCCCTGCCCTCCAGCTTGTAGGGGTTGCTGGCGTTCCTGGGCATTCATTGCTTGTGGCTGCTGTACTCCAGTCTCTGTCTCTGTCATCACATGGCCTTCTTCCCTCTGTGCATCTGTGTGCCCAGATGTCCTTGCCTTGTATAACAACACCGGTTACTGGTCAGGGCCCACCCTAATCCAGGATGACCTCATCTTAACTTGATGACATCAGCAAAGACCTTATGTCCAAATAAAGTTACATTCACAGGTTCTGGTTGGATGTGAATTTTGGAGGTACGCTGCTCAACCCAGTACAGATGTGGAACTATTCCAGTTTTAATTAAGTAGGCCTCTTTCCTTATTTTTCTACTATCAGTGACTTTGCCTTAAAAATGATAATTACATTTTAAGATCATTTCTATCGAAAGCAGATAAGATTTAATAGGCACTGAAGTTTATATAGTTGGTTTTTGGTAGAGGGTAGTGCTTCTTATGAAAAGAAATTCAGAATTGCAAATACAGAGTTAGCTTTGAAAGTGCATATTTAGAATTTTAAAAGGGGTAAATTAAAATATTTAAAACTTGGCATAGCACAGTCACCACAAAATATGGAAAAATATTTCTATTAACTTCCTGATACCTTTATGATATTTCCCCTCTTCCTATGATACTTTTGTATTTCTAAAGAGAATGATATTTAAGTTCTTCCTCTAGTATAGTTATTGAAAAAAAAATTAGAGTCTAAAAGTTTTAGTTTTCACAAATCATTGGTAATGTCATTTAAATTATTAGGATTATGTCAAATTTGGGAAGACCTATGTTAAATTCTTATATATGAGCTGTAAGATTCAGGCATTTTTCCAGATTTCTCATGCAGTGACTAATCTTAAGTCCTTCAGCACTGTTGATAACACTTTCTGTGATGATGGAAATGTCCTGTATTTGTGCTGTCGGGTGTGGTAGCCACTAGCTACATGTGAGCATTTGCGATGTGGTCAGTATGGCTGAGAAACTGAATTTTTTATTTAATTTAATTTTAACATGACTTTTCACCCAGAAAGCTGCCACTCCCAGCCTTGGGGCCTTCCTCAGTGCCCTCCCCGGGCCTCCCTCCAGGCCGTGATTGTGTCAGCAGATGCCCCTGAGCCGGTGAGTTTGGGGAAAACTAACCAAAGGTGAGGAAGTATAAAAAAAAGTGTCTCCCTCACTCATCTGGCTGTGTGTGCCCAGAATGACTGTTGAGTCAACATCCTGGACAGGTTCCTCTTAAGCTTTTGAGACTTGAGAAATCTTGTCCTGTCTTTCCACATGAGGTCAGGCGTATCCATCAGCATGGACTGTGCGATGCTGTGGTAACAAGCATCCCCTAAATCTCAGTGTCCTCAGTGGCAAAGGCTAATTTTTCACTAATATGACGTATTTATCTGTGGTGGGCACCTGACACCCATGGCCCAGATCCTCTCCACTGAGGGACTGGTTGCCCCAGCTGCTGGGAGTTCTGTTGGCAGACAGCTTTTGGCTGTAGGTCCCTTCAGGGGGCGACCTCACCTCACTCTCTTTTGGGGAAAGTTGACATTCAGTGGCTGATCAAAGGGATAGCATAAAGGCCTGGCCATCTCCGCCAAACGTGAGACAACTCTGAGGGGCCGGGTTAGCTCTGAGCTCTCTGTGAGCTCAGCTGAGGCTGTCCCTGCACCTGCAGTACAGCTGGACTCCCCTTGCCCACTCCCACGTCCTCCCGTAAGTATTCATCCCACGGGCATTATTCCCAGGGGCACTATTAATAAATACCCCACATGCTAAATAAACCCTTGTCTCAGAGCCTGCTTCCCCGGAGCAACCTGCAGTGGTTCGTGCCAGGAGTGGGGTTTTGGAGCTGAATGGCTCACCACTTTCTGGCCGTGAGAACCCATCCTTGGTGGCAGGTGGAGCACAGATAGCCCTGGCGTGAAGTGACTGTCCAGTTTTTAAAACTTTCATTAGTGGTGAATTGTGGCGGTGTCCTAGCTCATGCAGTATATTAGGTCTTTGAGAAATACAGA
>CM052437.1:66764701-66795953 GCA_028533085.1 Varecia variegata | reverse complement strand
GAGATGGAAGTGGTCTGTCCACAGTCGTTCACGAGCAAGGCCGGGGGCACAGCAAACCACACGTGGCCCAGACCCCTGTGCCATCCACCATTCTTGCACCAGTGCATCTTGCCAGTTTATACCCACGGCTATGTGGGGAGTTCTGTGTGACCAAAGAAGGAAGAGAAAGGCCAAGCTTAGTTCATGGTCAAGTGGGCTTGGTATGAATGTGTGAGCTGAAAGCAGATGGCAGCTGCATACAGCCTCCATCAAGGGTGGAAAGAGAGTAGTGAGGGAGAAACCTCTCAGTGGGCAGAATTCGGGGCAGAGCACTACTACCTTGTGTGCAAAGAAAAGTAGACTGAAGCTAGAATAATCCGGACTCGTGGGCAGGGCTAAATGGCTTGTCTGGCTTCAGAAGCCTGAAAGGACAGAGGTTGCGAGACCTGGGCAGGGTGGTCTGGTGTAGCGGCGTGTAGGGGGATGCATGCGAGTGGTAGGCAGAGAGCATGATGATAGTCTTGTCACATGCTAGTGTTCGCTGGAGAGCGGCCACCACAGAAGAGGCACCTAACAACCAAGGAGCCAGGTGACATCAGCCAGCCTTTGTCATGGGCCACCCCAGTGCTGGCACAGTGGTGGCTGTGACTAGGGCCAGTGGCAGGGCTTCCACTTACCAAAGATGATGTAGCTGCTGCTTTCACCAAATACCCCATCTGCCATTAACAGAGACAAATGCTGAGCTTGGTGGCAAGCTGACCACACCGGGTCCCTTCCACCCCGGAAGGGCCAGCGATTCATTCTGATAGAAACAGACACATACTCTGAGTACGGATCTACTGTACTGATCATCTCTCATCGTGAAAGACCAGGAGTTCCTCTTACAACGAAAAGACAAGGGAGTGAGGCTGTGACCACGGATTCATGTCATATACAGAACAAATCAGGAACCGGTGGCCTCATAGGAAATTAGTGTGTCCTGTGAAAGGCACCGTGCCTGCTCAGACGTGCCACTTTACGAGAATGGGATGCCATCCTCCAGGATGCAGAAGAAACTGTTAATGATGCTGTGTTCCCAACAGAAAGACCCCATGGGTCTGAGGACCAAGGGGCGGTGACTCCAACTCCCAGTGACCCACGTGGAGCATCTGTGCTTCCCATGCGCGGAATTCGGAGCTTTGTAGGTTGAGATGCCTGGGTTCCCAAAGGGAGGTTTTTGCCTGGGGACACAGCAACCCAGCCCCTCACTTGAACCCAGAGTGGTGGAGTGAACCACCAAGGTCACAGCTAACATGTCTGGTCTGAGCTAGACCCCAGGCCTCCCAGATCCCTGCCTCAGGCAGGACCACTTCATCTGACCCACATCACTGCAGCCACTGCCCTTTAGCAGGGTATGTGGCCCCTGAAGGGGGGACCCAGGCCATGCTGTGCAGGAGCGTCCAGGAGACTCAGCACAGCATGTCCAGGTGGGTGCCTGGCACACAGGGGCGGTCACTGAATGGGATGGGCTGCAGGGAGAAGGGCAGGGTTGTGAGTGTTGGGGCGTTGGGGTCACGCATTCACCATGCCCTGGGACCAGCCCCTTACCTTCCTCCCAGTCCTGAGGTGGGGGCTCTGACCCCCCAGCACCCTGCATGCTGTACCCCCATTTCCAGGGGAGGAGGCAGAGACCCCCACAGCCTGGCCAGGAAGGAGAATGTGCCATGTCTCATACCCCTCTAGACCCGGGGAGATCGAGGGACCTGGTATCCCTAGGACTCCTGAGACCTGAGATCCCCAACATGGCCCTGGGGGCATCCTCTGTCACCTGAAATGACAGTTGCCACTGCCCAACAAATAACCAGGGCATCAGCTGAGCCAGAACCAGCCTCACGGGCTGCAAAGGGCCAGATCTGCTGGTTGGCCCAGGCCTGGGAAATGGAACATTGGAGGTGCCCTGGAACCCATGTTCAAGGCTGCACAGGTGTCACCTGCCCCAGAGATTGTCCCTCCACTGTTGCTCTGTCATGATGAATCTTCATAAACCTGGGGGTGTGGGGTGCAGGGACTGCACTACAACACTGAATGTAGTTCCTGGCCCAAGGATGCTTGTGGAAGGAAGGAAGGAAGGAAAGAAGAAGGAGGGGAGGGCAAGAGGAAAGAAGAGAGGAAGAGTTGGATTCTAGTAGAGACCTTCTCTAATTCAGTGGTTGGACACCACAGCCCACCACGACAAGGCTGTGCACACCCAACGGCACGTCAGACACTCGTAGCTAAAAGGGCACTTGGGGCTGCTCCAGTCTGGGCATCAGAACCTTCCCGCCACCTTTCCCAAAGTCTGGATTCCTCCTGGGTCCCGTTCCTGCCCTTGCCCCCACCCGCTGAGGTTTCTCATGGGGGGCTCTGAGGAGCAGAACGAGGAAGCTGCTGCACCCCACTATCAGGCACACCCCAAGGTCTGACAAAACCTGATTGGCTGACGTGACGCAGAGGGAGGACACCCTAGGGCCGTGGGAGGGAGGAGAGAAGCCTCTTCTAGCAGGTCTGGTCCGAGGGGGAGCTGGGTCGGTGTTGCGCTTCTGCCAGTTCCTGGGCGGGTTTATGGGATGAGGACTGACTAGGGGTTGGGCCTGTCACCAGCAGGGAGGCGTGGCACTTGGGTATCCCAAGTAGAAGATGCGGGCAGCGAAATGGGTCTGGGGGGGTGACTGTTGAGAAAACAGTGGTCACTCAAACAGGGGTCCCGGTGGCATTTTGCAGCTACAGCACGGTCTTGGGAGAAATGGCGAGTTCCGTGGACGTTGCAGCTGGCTTTACCTGAGTCTGTCAGATGAATAGCAGAGCTGCTTTTTTCTCTTTTCAGTCCAATCTGATTTTTACTTTGTCACTGAGGAAGGTGTTCAAGAAGCTATTGAACCTCAACCGCAAATCCTCAAGCACGGGAATATTCCTTGTGTTTATTTCATACCTCCCATATGAACAAGGATGGTGTTCCTCACATGGTTGTCATATAACAAATACTGTTACCGGCACTTGTCCTCAAGGCTGAATCAGAAGAACGAGGACAAGTTGTTTATGGATAAGAAAGAGAAGTTTGTTACTTTGCTGGAAAAGGAGGAAAATGATAGCCTATTATCTCAAAATCCAAATTCCTATACATAAGCAGAAATACAGAGCTTTTACAGGGAAGGCCCTCAGTTCTGGGCTATTGTCACTAATGATTCTAATTGTCCCATCTCTGCCAGAGACAAAGCCTGTGACCTCCACTCACCTGGGAGGTCGACCCAGACCTCTGCCTGGCACTGGGCCTGGGATGGAGCCCACTGTTCAGCTGTAACACAAAACAAAAGACATTCCTCTGCCCCTCCCAACCACCTGCCCTGCCCAAGGCAGGGATGCTGGCCTCAGTTCTCAAAAAGAGTGGGGGAAGTTTTAAAGAGACAGCAAATATCTTTTTGCCATTTTTCTCTCCCCAGGTCATTCGCTGTTACTATACCTATAGAATGATTGAATGCATGCAAGAATGGATACGTTTGATACGTTTAAATAGCAGTTTTAAGGGATTTTAATGTTAAGTGTTTTAGATATATTAATGCCTTTATACCAACTTTATGAAAACTTCATAGCGTGACCTATTTTATCCCCATTTTACAGATGAGGAGACTGAGGCTTTGAGGGCTTAAAAGCACTTGCACAAGGTTGCAGTAAGTATGGAAGTGGAGCAGAAGACAGGCAAATCAGGTGTAACTCCAGAACCCACAGGCTGAGACGATACTGTTCCCCTAGCACCCTGGGTCACCTTCTGGATGTCAAACATCTTGTTATTTCTCTTTTATACACTCCTGGCTCCTCAAAGGCAGGGACTCTGTCTTAACTCATCTCATTATCTTGCACAGAGCTCAGATTTTATTGGATAAAAAAATGAATAAAAGAAGAAAGGGAGGGACAGAGAGAAGGGAGGGAGGGGACAGGAAGGAGGAAAGGAAGAAGGGATGGAGGAGGGGAGCTGCCATTTAGGTCGTGCTCCTGGCTGAAGGACAAGAGGTGGGCAAGGGAGGCCGTGGGTTCTGCGCCATCTGCTGGACGTTTCCCGGTACTGCAGCGGACCGGAGCGCCGGGTGTGAGCCGCCGGCAGGGGGTTCCCAGGTTTTCCAAAGATTTAAGATATATCAGCGACGCTGACAGGTCTTGGCTGAGATCCCACAACAAATGGCTTCAGGAGAACAAAGCCCAGGCAGACTGATTGTGGAGCAGAGTGCTTCCACAGGCCCAGCCCAGACATTTCGCCTCATTGTCTCAAGTCCTAGGCAGAGGTGGGCTTCCCTTTGTAGAAGAGGCATCTGGAAGCCCCTGATTACAAACGCAACACCCCTTTCCCACCGATCTATATCAGAGTATGTATCATAATTTCCGGTTTATCTTCAGTTGGCAGGATGTCACACAGTCTAGCTTTACGTTTCTCTGTCCTCAGGCCTCTTTGTCAAGTAGTTAATACTTAAAAATGTTTTAGACTTAAAAATACTGAAGACTTCTAGGAACCCTGGAATGAATTGTTTTATGAAGGCAAGGACCTTTCTACAAAGCCAAAGGATTTATCTGTTTTATACATTTAAATGATTTTTAAAATTCTGGGCCCAGCACCCAACAGATAGAGATGTATGACAAACTGATCATCTCTTACTGATCACAGTTAAACCCAAATCGCATAGATTCACAGTCACGTGGACGGTTTCCCCTTGAGATTACGAAAGCGGCAGCAGGTCAGAGAATGGATTAAGGGTCTGAGGGAAACGAACTCCTGGGCAAACTTGCTCACAAACCCTTCTGTACGGTGCTCAGCCCTTCCCAGCAGTGGCGGTGCCGGCAGCAGCACCATCCTCCTCAGAGAGAACGTTTAATGTTGGATTCTCCTTTATGATTAAGAATCGATGGTGGCCATGGGGGGGGGTGAGGGGAAACTTGTCCTTTCCCCCGAAAGTTTGCTGACAGATCAATTTACAATTAAGGCAGATTAAGAAGAGAACAGTTTACTCATTAATACCAATACTATGTGCATGGGGAGAATCACAGAGGGATTATCCAACATCCCAGTGAAGCTCAGATATTTTACACCTGTCTTTTTGGAGGGGAGGGGAAATGTGGAGCACAGGTAACCCTGTGTAGGGGGACAAGTGGTGCCAGGGAGGACAGATGGATGGGGAAGACAGGAACTCGTAAATGATTCTGTTTGCAAATTAAATTAACCTGAAGGACGGGTATTGTGTTTAAAATGATTTGGGGTCTGGTTGCATTCTTGATCTTCTTTCCTGCAATATATTGAGATAACAGGAGAGGAAAGGAAATCTATTGCCCCCTTTGATCTTTTGATCAGGTCAGTCTGGTTTATGCAGACAGAGGGAAAGCCCCTGCCAGTGCTTTTTGATCACAAATGGTCTTTATTTCAAAATACTCTTTATACCAAGGAGTCATATTTTGGGGTGAGATTTCCTGAGCTCCTTCAACCACTCCCAGGGAGCAGCTTTGTCATGTAGCCTCTGGGGCCCAATCCTGGGCTTCTGCCCCTTTGCCGGGTGCCAAACCCGGGGGACTCATAGAGGGATCTAGGTTCAGACTTTGTCTCCAGCCCTCACTAGCTGTGGTGCGGGCAACACCACCTTGCTAAACCTCATTTTCCTCACCTGTGAGACGGGAGTAACAAGCTCTACCTGGCAGGGTTGTGAGACTAGAGGAGTTCATGCAAACACAGTAAGCTCTAAGGAAGTAGTAGTTACTGTCCCCACTCGTTACGGGCGAGGCTTCCGGTTGTCTATACCTTCATCCTTTCCATCCTCCTTAGGAATGTGCTCAGCTTACCAAACTGCAGTTCCAAGCCTCCCTTGCAGGCAGAAATGGCCAATAAGATAAAGGGGAAGTTACTGGGTGAAACCTCAGAAAATGGTCTTGAAAGGGAAGCTTATGGCTCTGGTGAATGACCTTTTACCTTTACCCCATCTTTCTTTTTCCCCACCTGGGACTCAGAAGTGATGGGTGGAGCTCCATCAACATATTGTGACCATGAGTTAACCTGTGGACAAAAGCCATGCTTTAGGATTGATGAAGCAGAAAACAGAGCTGGGGTCTCACATGACATTGTGGGGCCATCGTAGCAGCCTTGAACTGCTTACTTCTGAGGGACTTCAGGTTACAAGAGAAAAAAACAACCCTTACCTTGTTTAAGCCCCTATGACTCAGCATATGTTGGTAGCAGCCATAAGCAATTCCTCATTGATTAACACACATTAGCCAGGTGGCTTTAAGGAGAGACCTTTTAACCCTTTGGCCTTCACTTTCACTTATAAAATGTAAGTGTAGCTCAGATAACCCACATGGGCCCTCCCAACTCTCACATGACAGGCTCCTGTTTCCACCTCCTGACTCTGGGGGTGACACCAAGACAGCGATTCCTTGGTCTCACCTGTCTCTCCACCCTTTTTCTAAGATGCAGCAGCCTGGGCAGGGGAGGGGTGGGGTCAGGCAATGCAGAGGTAGACCCTCAGGCCAGCCGCCCTGATCACCTGTCGACGCCCCTCCTCTGATGCCTGCAGGGGGTGCTCTCAGCCCACTTTCTGGGTGCCAGGGCCGCCGTGGCTAGCGTGCAAGGAGGAAACTGTCCCTGCACATCCAGCCCCCTCCTCCCAGTCAGAGCTGCTTCTGTTGCCTCCCCCTCTCAGTGGAATGAGAGCGAAACTTCTAACAAAAGCCGCCATCTGATGATGTTTAAATGATGAAGAAATAGCAGTCACAGCCCAGTGCCCAACAAGTGGCTATGGTGGGAAATGGCCACACGGGGTCACTGCACCCTCAGGAATGGAAGGACACCAGCCAGGAGCCTGTCAGGTGTGTTCAAAAAGCTGCCTGGGACATGCTCAAGTCCCTCCTTAAGGGTCGTAGTGTAGTTTGACCCAGAAAATGATCTTCCAAAATATTACTCTTATTATGGTTTCTATTGTTATAGCACTTTGGAATTCCTGCAAACTCTTTTTTTGGTTCACAGCTGAAAGCTATAGATCCTCTCTCTAAAACGGTACCCAATGCAGTAAGTCAAGGTCCTGGATGGTGAGTGAGTTTCTGACTCCGGGTGGCTCGTGCCAGGCAGTGTGGTGGAGTCAAAGAACTGCCTTGCAGGCCACAGACATGGGTTTGAATCTCACGTTGGCTGGGTGATCGTGGGCAAGATGCTTTGTTTCTTGGAGCCTTGGTTGTCTTAAAAATGGGAATTCTAATATCTACCTTGGTTTGGAGTTAATGTGTAGGGAGCACCTACCAGCAGTAGGGACGTGAGGAGCAATCAGGAAATGGCAATGCTACTCCCGGGTCAGGGAGTCCAGGAGGAGGAGAGGCCTGGGGAGAAGATCATGGGCTCTGTTATAGGTTTAGTTGTAAGTTTGCAGTAGCCTGGGAAAGGCAGGTGCAGGAGGAACCAGCCGGAAGCTCAGAGACCTAAGGCCACCATCTAGGAAGAGAGACAGGTGTGTGTGTGTGGGGGGGGGGGCATGAGCAGGTAGCTGAAGTCACTGTGAGTGATACACATCAGGGGTTCTTGAACCTTTACAAGCTCAGACGCATCTGGAGGGCTCGTTGAAACACAGATTGCTGGGACACCTGACCCTGAACACCATCGCTGCAGGTTCTCAGGTGGAGGAAGAAGCCCCTGAGTTCTGAATCTCCCGGTCATTTGGGGGAGGCAGTACATGTGGCCAAAGGGGGCAATTGGTTGTTAGACTTGGGAGCCAGACTTCAGACAGCTTCCTACCCTCTCTACAATTCGGTTTTCTCCTCTGTAAAATGGGTGTGGTGACAGTACCTACTTTCTAGGGCTGCTGAGGGTTTCGATGAGGGGGCGTATGTGAAGCACTCAGCACAGAACCAGGAGACTGGCTGTCACCATTGAAAACCAGAAAGCGACTGTCAGCGGTTCTGAGGCAGGAGCTGGCGCCAGGCCCCACACTCACAGCCCCCATCCCCGAGAGCTTGGAATCTCGTGGGACCCTCGAGGTCTGTGTCTGAGCAGATGCAGAGAAAGACAGTCGCCTCCACTCCCGGCCAGTCTTCTGGGAAAAACCAAACATCTCCAGCCACCAGCCCTCCTTGGAGCAGACCCCCTCAGAGAGCACCCGCTCTGTCCCCACCACTTTCCCAGCCCAGCCTCACCTGTGCCACGGCACAGTTGGCAGAGCCTGGGGGCATGGAGTATTGACCACAGCCCTTACGTAGGCTTCATACCCTGGGAATTTGGGGCAGGGCAGCCTGGACATGGGGCGAAGGGACAGACTCACGAACTAAGGGGTGGGGGCCAGTAGAGCACACTTGTGCTGCACAGGGCAGACCCCAACCACCCTGGCCTTCACCCAGATCTCGGGCAGAGACCCCAGGTGCCTTCCATTTTATTCTCCCAGCAATCCAGGGAGAGAGGGTTGGTGAAAACCCTCAATGTCTAGGAATCCCCAAAAGGCCATCCAGTGGGAGCTGAGAACTTAGGTATTAATAGTTCACTTTCCATGTCAGTAGGTAGCTTGTGGTGCAGCCGTTACCTACTCCTGACACCGAGTCCTGCATTGGCATCCCACCGGGGTACAGCCAGGGCCTTCACCCTGTGTTTGTGGGGACAGAGTTCACAGGTGGAATGTTCCCAAACGCAGCTGAAAGTATGTCCTCGGTGCACAAATGATGCAGCAGTTTGTGTAAGCCAAGGTCCTGTGAATGAAATGGAAATATGTCCCAGCACCACCAAGGCTTCTTGTATTTTTCAACCCCCAGAAGGGTGTTTATTACAGAATAAATAAATAAGAAAAAATAAAACTATAGATATAATGATACATATATATAAAATATATAGTATATATATAACTGCATTATTATAATCATATATGTGATATATATGATATATATTATGTAATATAATTTATATATATGTGTATATATATATGTGTGTATATATATATATATATATATACACACACACACACACACACACTTTTCTAAGGAAAGACAGTACTTTGTTCTTTTTTAGGAAAGCATCCCTAGATTTTGGTGTTGAAAATGTCCTTTCTTTAATGAAATATTGCTGATGGGTGGTGGTAGTTTTCTGTTTTAACATCCTAACCTGGTGAAATAACAAGCCAGCACCCCCGTGCCTGCCTCCCCAGTCTTTCTGACACCCGCCAGTGTGTGCAGTCTCGAACCTGGGTGCTGCCTTAGGCCTCAGGGTGAGGCTCCCTCTCCTGCCCAGGCTGCTGTCTCCTCCTTCCAGGTTCCCTCCCAAGAGCCCACACCTCTACCTGCCCTGGGACCGAGCGGTGCCCTCTGTCACACCAGGTGCTGTGAGGGGCTACAGGCTCTAAGCCTGAGGCAGTGGGGGGTCCCAGTGATGTGCCTGCCCCGAGTAGGCCACATGCAGCAGGTGGGAGGGTCCCAGCTCATCTCCTCCAACCCTTGGCCTGTGGACCCCTGAACACCCCAGCTCGGTCCCTCCATCTATCCCCCTCCAGAAGGAGCTCGGTGTAGAGAATGCGGGATGAATTATATTCCACATCCTCTGTGTAAAATACACACTTGGCATCCGCCTTATGGTACACTTGTCACCTCCTCCTTAAATGAGATGGGGGCCGACAGCTCCCGGCCAGGGTCCTGGTGGAGCCGGTGCACTGCTGGGGGTGGGCTCTCTGCAGTCACTCTTCACTCCCTCAGGCGGCTCTCAGGGGCTTGGGTGAGAGCGACTGCCAGAGCCCCAGAGCTTCGGCCCTGGGAACATAAATGCAACGATCAATAGCGGCTCTGGAAACAAAGCGCTATTTTGTTACAGCTGCCCAGGCTGGAGTGGGGGACTCCGGGCCTCTCCTTCGCCCCTCTGAACATCTGCCTGCTTCTCCCCCAAACCCCGGAGTGTCGGAGTGTCATTCACCCAAACAATGCAGGTATCAACACCCAGGAGCTCCCCAATGCCAGAGAAGGGTCAGAGCAGGCAGCAGGAAGCGGGGGCTGCCTCCACGCCCAGGCTGAGCTGTCAGCTGCCCTCCCTGAGCCGTGCTGCCATGGGTGGGAGGACACCTGAGAAGGAAGAGCCAGCTCTTCTCCTTGCAGGAAAAACTGGCTCTGGGCCCCTTAAGGCGTAATGAACATGGACCCAGGAGTGCGAGGGCAGGGGCACGGGGCGCTGTGCCCACGGGCGAACAAAGGGACTGTGAGTGCCAAGTTCTAGGCCTCCCCACCCCTGGGGTAAGAGGATGGAAAGTTCCTTCCTCTCTGAGCCATTGAAAAGAGAGAAAAGGGTCCCTCCCATATCCGGTATGCAGTAGGTGCTCAATAAATACACGTCGGACCCGTGACTGCTCATCCACCCAAGGTTACCCAGGTCTGGGTCACTGGTTCAGTTTTTCTGGGAGTAGTGTTTTCTAAGGACTGTTTTCTAAGCACTGCCATGAAAAGGTGCCTATTTTTAGCTTCGATTCGTGCACGCGGCAGCACGAATCACCTAAAACGCTCTGCTAGAAAGAACTTGGGTTAGAGAGCAGGGAGATGAATTGGACTCAGCATCCCTGGCATAAATACAGGGTTTTGAAGCCCCTGGGATCTGGGTGGTGCAGGACGTAAGGAATGCCCGGGTCCGTAGAGGAAGGGCTCCTGGCTTCCTGGGAATCTGACCCACATATGTGTATTCAGTCCAGGAAAAGCAGGTTTGTACACAGTTTTTCAGTCTGATGAAATTCTACCTTCAAAAGGCCCTAAATCCAAAAGCTAAAATGCAATAAAAGAAAATGAGCCACAAAGCCACGGGGATTGAGTTTTTAGTTTACACAGGAGGCTTCCCGGCTTCCCCTCACTCTTTTCCTTGCTCCAAATTCCCCCAGATACTCTGGTCACAGTTCCAACCACACTACAGAGCTACCGATGACAGCACCCTGAGCCCTTTGCACGCACTACCTCTGCAGCAGTTGCTGTGTAGATGGGGATGTAGGCACAGAGAGGCCAAGTGGCCTGCAGGGGTTGCACAGCAGGCAACAGGGCAGCTAAGGCTCTGAACCCACAGCTGATCCCACTTATGATCTGTCTCCCGGCAGGGCCTCTTCCTCTCCCCATTGCTTCCTGGCATCAGCCTGTAAGAGCTCTTTTGGGTGTCGACTTGAATGAACCATGGGGTGCACAGATACTTGGTCAGACGTTGTTCTGGGTGTGTCTGTGAGGGTGTTTCTGGACAAGATGAACATTTGAATCAGTAGACCGAGCAAAGCAGATGCCCTTCCTAATGTGGGTGGGCCCCATCTGGTCAGTCCGGGGCCCGAATAGAACAGACAGGCTGAGTAAGAGGGCACCCGCCTGCCTGACTGCCTTCCCCTGAAGTGGGACATGAGCTCTTCCTGGTCCTACAGCAACTTTCAGCCCTTGGACTCGAACTGGGACATCAGGTCTGCAGATTTTGGACTTGCCAGCCTCCATAATTGTGTGAGCCAATTCTGCATATACATCTCTTCCTCTGTGTGTGCGTGTGTGCGTGTGTATAGATATACATATGCACACACCCCCTATTGATTCTGTTTCTCTAGAGAACCCTAATACAGGAGACTTTCCTAAATCCCATGGCCGTTTGCAGCCCCAGGGCATCCAGTGCAGCACTCAGGCCACGGTGGGGCCAACAACGGCCTTTTGAACCCAGAGGATCCCCGCCCAGCACACCCTCATCCCTGGGAAGGACATTTGCTCCTCCCTGACTCCGTGAAGGGCCGTGGGAGGAGGTGCAGGCCAGGGAGTGGCAGGGTGGTGGGTGAGCAGGGTCAGGACTGGAGGTTGAGATTAATTGAGGGACCAGTGAGGGCCTGGTGAGAGCAGGGAGGACGTCAGTATGCGGCCTGAGTTGGGGGTCAGCTGCATGCCATGGGGGTGGGCACAGGGCAGCAGCCACCCCTAGTGTCCCAAAGGCAAGCCCCAGGCACAGCAGACTCACTGCAATGTTCCTTTCTTATCATTTATTCACAGAACAACTTATCAGCTCAGAAAACAACAATTAAGCACCTGCCTTGTCTAGGCCCCATGCTGGGCCCTGGAAACCAAGGTGGACAAAGCCCTCAAGGGCAGAGGGACATAGCAGAGCTGTCAACAGTCTTAGAAATGCCCTTGCCTGGTGCTCGCTGTGCAGGCAACGTTCCCTGTATTATTTTAGCTGCCTGGACTGTGGTCCCACGTTACCCACAGATGTGTTCCACGATCCCTGTGGGTGCCTGAACCCTATGCATACTGTTTTTCCTATGCAAACACACCTATGATAAAGTTTAATTGACAAGTCAGGCACAGTAAAAGATTACCACCAACAACAAGAAGTAAAAGTAAAACAGAACAATTATAACAGTATACATTAATAAAAGTAACGTGAATGTGGCTTCTCTCCTCTCTCTCAGAATATCATATTGTATCGTACTCACCCTTCTGGTGATGATGTGAGATGATAAAGTGCCTGTGTGATGGGATGAACTGACCGAGTGGGGCAGCACAAGATTTCATCACAATATTCAGAACGGTGCACAATTTAAAACTTATGAATTTTTTTATTTCTGGAATTTTCCAATTAAAATTTTGGAACCATGATTGTGTAACCAAAACTGCAGAAATAGAAACTGCTGATAACAGTGAACTACTGTATCATATTAATTCATTTAACCTGCCCAACATTTCAGTGAGGGAGGTACTATTACCCCATTTTACATATGAGGAAACTGAGGCATGGGTAGGTTGAGTGGCCCAAGGTCACACAATTATTAAGTGACAGAGCAGGGGTTTGTACCCAAACAGTCTGGCTCTACCAGTTGATGAAAACTTATAATGCAGTACTTAAGTGCAACCCTCAAGTATGCAGCAGGCATGGTAGATGAACGAAGTGGGGCATGCTGCTTGGATGGGCAGTTTTGGACTGAATCTGTGTGCTCCCCAAATTCATGTGCTGAAGTTCTAGCCCCCTGTGTTATGGTCTTGCGTCAGGAGGTGGGGCCTTTGGGAGGTGAGTAGGTCATGAGGGTGGAGCCCTCATGAATGTGATTAGCATCATTGTAAGAGGGACCCCAGGGAGCTCTGCCACCCCCTTTCCACCATGTGAGGACACAACGAGAAGTCAGTAGTCTGCAACCCGGAAGACAGCCCTGACCAGAACCCGGCCATGCTGGCACCCTGGTCTCGGACCTCCAGTTTCCGGAACTGTAAGAATAAAGGTTTGTGTTCAAGCCACTCAGTTCCTGGTAATTTGTTAATACAGCCCCAGCTGACTAAGAAAGAGGCACTGACAGCTTCACTGAAGGGGAGAAGGCTGGCAGGGTCCTGAGGCAAGGGTAGGAGTTTGCCAGAAGATGGCAAGAAACTTCACACTAAAGAGAGTGAGCCCAAAGCTGAAGGCCGAGGGAAGCTGGGAGAAATCAGGAAGGCCGGGTAGTGGGAAAGTAGGGAAGGCTATGGCTACTTCAATCCAGGGGGCCAGCTGTACAGAGTTGAGAAAGGACAGCTCCAGGAGCCACACCTGAGGCTCTGCACGGCCACCCGACATGGTGCACCTGCGCTGGGGCCGTGGGAGCCTCTCAGCTGGGCCCCTGCGGCCGTTCAACACCGACATTGCTTAAAATAGGGTTATGGTGATGACAAAAAGCAGACTGAACTGTAGTCAGTTTTATTCTTGTTTTTAAATCCTCTGCAGACAATGCACTTCTTACTGCCCACACCCAGGCAGCCACTCCCACCACCATTGGTAGGAAACCCTTGGAATACCCAGGTCACCCAGAAAGAGGGCTTGGTTCGGTTGCTGTTATTGGGGGTTTTTCTAAAGCCTGAATTCCTTAGTATATACAGAGCAACATTCCCTTAAAACGATTGAAATAAATCATCAGCCACACATGCAAGCCATGTGGGTCATCTAGTAGCTGTATTTTTTAAAAGTGAAAAGAAGCAGATGAAATTAATTTTAATGATATTACTTTATTTCACTTAATATATCTAAAATATTAGCATTTCAGCATGTAATCTATGGAAAAGTTATTAATGAGCTATTTTACTTTTTTTCATCTTTAAAACTGAGTGTGGATTTTAAACTCGGCGCCCATCCCAGTTTGGACTTGCCACCCTTCAAGTGCCCCACACTGCAGCAGGACAGCACGGCCTGAGGACTTTTGACCCACCGATAAAATGAATCTAAATCCAGCTGGTGGCCACTCAGACCGTGCTAGCCACTTTGGGGTTGGTGCTGTTTACTCGGACCTTTACCCAGGCAGCAGGTGCGTGCCCTTTAGCACTAAGCATTACTAACATGTCGACTTGTTTCCCATTTCCCGGGGTGGCAAAGTCTCCTTACTTGAGAAGCACAACCCAGACACCAGCTTTCCACAGGGGGAGTGGCAAATGCTGAGAGGGGTGCTTCCCTTGCTTTGATCTCGGTGCCCCCATAACCAGAAGCACGAGTTTGCCCCGGCCACCGTGAAGGGCAGGGCTGTGGCTGAAGGCAGGGGAGGGGGAGGAAGGTGGCCGGGCCCAGGAATTACCAGCTCAGGACCTCCCCAACCCTCATCACTCAGCTGCAAGCAGGGTCTCTCTGCTTTTCTGTTTTCTTTGGCTCCACTGTTCGTTTCTAAGCTATACCGCTTCATTTTGGAAAAAAGGAACTGGGCCTGTAGTCAGCACAGGAAAAAGCACTTAGCTAGATCCTCACGGTTCCAGGTTCTACAGGAATGAGCAGCGTTTTCCTTAGAGGGCCCAGTAGCCACTTGAGCCACTAGGCAACGACCCCTGCCAAGATGACTTCAGGGCTGGAAGTGAGATTTGGCCCCGAGTCCCCTCTGCTACCTCCCAGGGACTCGCTTTCTGCAGAGCCTCCTGGGGGCCTGGCTCAGAAGGGGACAAGACTAGGGTCACCCATGAAGACTCCACACTGCCTACGTCCCCCCTCGTCCCTACAGGGCCCTCCCTCCCCGCCATGATGCAGCGTGGGAAGGGGGAGATGGACAGTGTGTCCGAGGAGGTGACCAGCAGCGACTGGCCTGAAAGGAAGGAGGAAGGGGAGCCCAGGGCGTGGCTGGTGCAGGTCCCGGCACACGGATCTGAGGACGTCCTCCTGTGCGGCCCAGGCCCTGCTTTCACCTCTGGCCTGGCTCCCCGGCTGTGACGGGTGTGTGTTGTGTGGGTCTCACTCTGCTTCTCTCCCTGTCCTGTCTCTGTCACTGCAGGTTCTGGAGGTGCCGTCTCCTGCCTTCCCTTCTGGGAGGCGTCCCCTCCCAGCCTGGCTGCAGAGGGCCATGTGGGCTCCCAGGCGCTCAATCCTTTCTTCTGACCCCCAAAACATATATAAAGGACTCTTCTGTTTTCAGAACTGCTTTGATAATCCCTGCAAGGAAATGGGGTTACAGAAAGCACAAATGTGCTCAATTTGCAAAGGTTCTAGAATCTTCAAAAATTCTTCTAGTTTCTAACTTCTACTTGGGATGGAGAATGAAAACTTGACAGGACCTAGGGACAGATTTGTGAAATGAAATGTTGACTAATACAGAAAGTCCTGAGAATATAATCCACACCATTGGCCCTATTGTCAACTATCGGATGCTAGTGTTTCCATATTTACATCCACGTTTCATATCTATCTTTAAGAAATAAAAAACTATAGGTGATAGGGTCTAATAAAAAGTATAGCTTTATGTGCTGGTGTGTCCTTCCTGCAAAGTCTGTGTGTGTGCACTCATGCATATACACACGTGCATACATGCACGTGCACGTGCACACACACATACACACACACACACAGACACGGCAGTGAGCCCTGGGGCCCGGCCTCTAGCCTGGAGGACTCTTCACTCTGTGCAGGCTGTAGAGACTGCCAAATGGGGGGCTCTTTGGGGAACTGAAGAGTAAAAAGGAATCTCGGCCACTCACTCTGATCCTTAAACTTGGGTGCATCCTTTGTCCTGTTTGTCTGTGGTTCCTCAGTAAAACTAGTGACAGTAACCTTGACCAAACGTGTGTTCTCACTCACACTAGTCCTCAAACATGGGCCAAGTTGTCACATTGTCCTACATGTATCTCAACTTTACCAGTAATTAATATTGTATGACTATGCCTCAGTTTACAGATCTGTGCTCTTTCCATGAACATTTAGGTTCTTTCCATTTCCAGTACTAAACAGAGCTACAATTATTAACATTCTTTTTCAGTGCTGGGTATCGTGAGACATTTCTATTTTCAGGCGATCTGATGTGCTTGAAAGTTGCCTGATTGTGGTTTTAATTTGCATTCTCCTGCAGCTGAAGATCTTTTCATGTGCTACCGATCATGCTGCTTTCTTCTGTTGTGAGTTGCCTGTCATGCCCCTGGTATGGACGGTTTCTTAGTAAGAGCGGCATTTCTTAGTAAGAGTGGCATGCCCCTGACACAGTAAGGAGAGGTTCCAGTATTTTCAACTGGGAGTGTCTCGCCAACAGAAAGACCCCAGCAAAAGCAACATTCAGTAAATTGTGAACTATCCCAATAGACAGAGGAGTTTGTTCAGCCAGTTCCTCAGCCACCTTCCTTTTACCAGAAATAGTTTCTGAACTTCCTCTTCTCCACCCTATAAACTGGGGTGAGGACCCCCAGCTCTCAGCATTGGCAGGAGGATTGATGAGACAGTGGGTGTGAAAGTACCTGGCAGATAGTCATTACTCAACTAATAACTTTGACTTTTGCTCTTTTAAAGGAAAGACACTTACAATCTAGAAGGGAAGATACGATGGGGTGCTTAAAATAATAGCCAACATTTATATGCGTTAGATCCTTTTCCACGAACATTACATGTATTCATTCACTTAATCCTCTTAACGACTCTAGGAAGCAGGCAATATTGTCTCCCCATTTTACAGATGAGTAAACTGAGGCCCACGATCCCAGATCCATTGCATGTCAGAGCTGGGATTTGAGCCGAGGCAGATGTGTCCCTGAGCCTCGCACTAGGCTACCTCTCCTTGGAAGGAATGTGCTAAGGGAGGAGAAGGAAGCTCAGTGTGGACTTGAGGTCCAAAGAAAAAGAATAGCTCTGCTTGAAGAAATGCAGAAAGGTTTCAGGACACTGGTGGCACTGAAACGGTGGGGCTGGATGTAGACAGAGGTGGCAGTGAAGTGAGAGCCTGCGAAATCTCTGCCCAGAGACAGGGCAGTCTGCTCTTCCCAACAGCTTCTGTTTTCACACTCCCTCACCTTCCCTGGCCTTTCCAGAGCTGCGGGGAAGTGAGCCTGACCCCAACCCGCCTCCAGCTGGGAGGAGCTGACTCAGCCAGGCCAGACCTCGGAGGCCAAATGTTGTCCCCAAGTACAGTGACCATAGTTATTGTCCAAACTGGGATCTTTGGGGAGTTTGTAAAAATTAAGCCAGGACAAGAGGTGTCATCTGGGGCTGTCCCAGCAAACCAGGTCACACAGTCACCTTGTCGCTTGAGCAGCCAGTTGCCTGGGTGACAGAACATAGACCACAGCCCGACAGGCCCCTCATGAGACAGTGTGTTGAAGAGGGGCCTACGGTGAGGGTGGTCCAAACCAAACAGGACATAGCTGAGTAGAGAACCTCGAGAAACCCTGCGCTGGGAGCAGCAGAAAGGGGCGAAGCCACCTCACCTGCCCAGACCCCTTCACAACATGTCTGCACCCTTCTGTGTCTTGGAATTCACAAAAGGCTGAAGGCCAAGATCTGAGCAGAAACACCTCCCCAGGGAAGATCCAGAGAAGGCGAACGAGCATAGGTCATGGTGCTCACGTCCTATGTCGTCAGGGAAACGCAGACTAAAGCAACAATTAGACACACATATTAGATCCCACACACCTACCAGAATGGCCAAAATCCAGAAAACTGACCCCACCGAATGCTTGTGAGGATGCAGAGAAGAACTTGCATTCCCTGCTGATGGGAATGCAAAATGGTACAGACGCTGTCAAAGACGGGTCGGTGGTTTCTTAGAAAACTAAATGTACTTTCACCACACCGACCGGCACCCGTGCGCCATGGTTTCGACACACATGAACTGGAAACTATGTCCACACAGAAACCTGCACCCAAGTATGTATAGCAGCTATATTCATGATTGCCAGCACTTGGAAACAAGCGTGATGACCTTCAGTAGGTGAGTGAGTAATCAACTGTGGTACATCCAGACGGTGGAATAGTCCTCGGCACTAAAAAGCAAGGAGCTATCACGCCAAGACAGACGTGGAGGAAACTAAGTGCCTATTACAAAGTGAAAGAAGCCAATCTGAAAAGGCTGCATTCTGTAGGATTCCAATTATGTGACATTCTGAAAAAAGGCAAAACTAGGGAAACAGTAAAATATTCATGATAAGTGGTTGCCAGGGATTAGGAGGGAGGGAGGAACAGGTGGCGCCAAGGGGATGTTTAGGGCAGCGGATCTGTTTTGTCTGATACCACAATGGCGGGTACGTGTCATTGCACATTTGTCTAAACCCACTAAATGTATAACACCAACAGCGAGCCCTAAAGTTAATCTGGACTTTGGGTGATGAAGATGTGCCAGTGTAGGTTCATGATTGTCACAAATGGACCACTCTGCTGGGGGGAGGCTGTTCAGGTGCGGGGGCAGAGGGGACATGGGAACTCTCTGTACTTTCCTCTCAATTTTGCTGGAACCTAAGACTGCTCTAAAAAATCAAGCCTGTTTAAAAAAAAAAAGAACTACCATATTAAAAAAAGAGGTCACAGGTAAAAGACCTTGACCCTAAACTTTCCACCAAGAAGGGACTTTCTCACTTGTGAGAGGCGTAGACAACTCAGGTCGTTATTTGAGTAATCCAGGCAAGAAAACCCAATGTCTACTTCAATCACTAGAACAACTCAGGTGAAAATAGCCGTGTGGTTGTTTTTCTCCTTTTCACCAAATGAGTCTTTGCGGGTTTGTGGTGTGTGCCACATAACGACGTGCACCCAGCACTCTCAGTTCCCTCTTCTCATTCCCACCAAGGAGCCGAGGGGGCTGTGATGAGGGACGGCCACCTGCGCCTGGTGTGGGAGGGCCACCCGGGGCCCAGACCCCTCTCTCCTTGTCCCGTCTCTGCAGCCAATGCCCTCCAGGGGGCCTGCCTGCAGGAGGGGTGAAAAGCAAACTCGTTGTTAAAGTGCTCATGTGTCCCTGCAGTGGGAAGCAAGTCACCATGAGGGCACCGCCTGGAGCAGTCCGTGTGCAGCGCAGAGCCGGGCCCTGGGATGTGGGGTGCAGAGGTCAACACTGAGAGAGTGGGTGCTATCGGGGTGCACAGGCAGTTTGACGAGGATGGAGATGACAGACTTTTCTTCTTCAGACGTAGGCCCCGGCTGACGCTGCGTGGGCTCAGTCACAGCATCTGAGAAGGGCCCAGGGTCCCCAAAGTGCCTGGCGCTTCCAAGGCAAGGCCAGTGGAGAGCAGAGCGTGATGGACACCACAGCATCAGGGCCACCTGCTCGTCTTCCAGCCGGGTGTGCACTCACAGCCACACTCCAGGCCACCGAGCCCTGCCTGGGGCCACACTGCCGCGTGACTGACGCGCAACTCGTGTTTGAGTTTCTCTCCGGAGCAGAATTTATCCACTTACCCTCGGCATCCCGTGAATTTGCTTTGTCTCTGAGGGAATAATTAGCTAGTGTTAGTATGATATCAGAAAATTGCTAATTATGGCGACGAGCTAACACAGCAATCTGGGAACTTGTGGAGCTATAGTTAGTGATGACAGGAAAGGAAAATATTTGACTGTTTTGTGCTCACCCAGGTTCTCAGGAGGCGGCAGGAGATGAGGCTTGGCGCTGGGCCACGCTCGGAGCCCCCAGTCCCGGAGACTCTGTTTTCCTCACGGGGGTTTAGCGGGACTGGGAGTGACCCGTGCCCAACCCAAACTCACACACCACACTCACACAACTCATTCACACACACATTAACTCACATACGCCCTCACATTTACACATTCGTTCACATGCACACACTCAGGCTCACACAGCACTGTCACACACATTTGTTCACACACACTCACACATAACATGCTCTTACGCGTGTACACACTCACATACACACTCTCAATCACACACTTGTCCTATCTCACACAGAGTTACACGTGCACAAATATACACACACTTCAAACAAAATTAGAGCTCTCCCCTGGTCCCAGAAAGAAAATGATCACTTCAGCGTCTTGGTACCCTGAGAGAAAAAACTCTCTGCCTTCCACATTCTCTGGGCACATTCCAGGAGGAGCTGTGCCTGGGTGTAAACTCTGCTAAGACGCCTGAACTCCAGCAAAGATTGGTATGAGCAGTACTTAGAAATTGCCACAAAGAAGAACATTTCACTTGAATGTGTGTGAAGACATACATGTGCACGCCTTACCTGGTAAAAAGTTTGTGAGGTGTGGTATAGTGCTATGTGGTATGGAGCTTCCAGAACCTACTTCCATGAACCCACAAAGTACCCCCTGCCATGCTGCAGCTGATGCTCAGCGTGTTGCTCGTGTGTGATCAGTGTTGAGAGCCACTGCGAGCCGAGCCCAGTGGGTTCCAGAGTTGCTGCACATTTGAATTAAAAAATCTCAGTACCCAACCAAGCACCCAGATGTTAGTTTGTGATGCCATCTTCCAATAAAAGGAACCAGGCCTCCTTGTACCAATGGTTGATTCTAGGGCTAGGGCAGGGAAGAGACAAGATGAGCCTGGAGCACCTTGTGGTGCTAGAGAATAAGAAAGTGTTCAAGGAACACAGTGATGGGGGTGTGCCAAGGGGACACAGGAGCCAGCTGAAAGAGCTCCCAGTGGCCAAACCTGGAACCATATGAGCAATGAAATAAATAACCCAGGATATACAATAAAGATCCATGAGTCCATACTGATGGAAATAAGTGATTGAATAAATAAAGGGGGAGAATAAACAAATCTCCTGTACAGAAGCATTTCAATTAATTTATGCAAACACTCCTCCCTCAAGGAAGTGGAGTGTAACTCCCACCCCTTAAGGATGGGCTATGTTTGATGACTTTCAAAGAGTAGAGTATGAAAAAAGGAAGAAAGAGCCACCTTGCAGTGGAGAAACCCCAGCCCAGCCAGGCCATCAAGGCGGACATGAGCAGTCACAGGTCACGTTGATAGTGTGTACCCTTGACTATGACCACCTCTGGGGTCTTCCTCCCCAAAACCAATAACCCCAGTCTAATCGCAAGAGAAACATCAAACAAACCCAAGTTGGAGGACAGTCTACAAAACACCTGACCAGTGCTCCTCAAAACTGCCAAGGCCATCAACACAAGGAAAGCCTGAGAAATTGTCACCGCCTAGAAGAGACTGGGAGAAATGGCGACTCCATGTGCTGTGGGATCCTGGGACACAACACGGATCTTAAGTAAAAACTAGGAAGGTCCAGATGAAAAATGAACCTTAGTTAATAATAATGTGTTAGCACTGGTCCTTCAGTTGTGACAAAGGGACCGCAGGAATGTCAGATGTTAACAATAGAGGAACCTGACTGAGGAGAGTATAGGAACTTGCTCTACTACCTTCTCAATGTTCCCATAAATCTGTAAGTATTCTACAACCAAAGGTTAATATTTTTAAAAATCCTGATTCCCACTACACCCATAGCAATGAAATCAGTGTCTGGAACGGGAGGCAGGCATCAGGCTTTTAAAGTTCCTGGATGATTTGACGTGCAGTGAACGCGAGAGCTGCAGCCCAGCTTGTGCACCAGCAGTGACGGGGTGCCCAGCAGCACGGATCCCTGTGCTCCTCCAGCTCCCCAACAGCTCAGGTGGGCCAGGGCACCCTGTCCACCAGGCAAGGGCCCAAGCGGGTGAGGCCGCTGCTGTCTCCAGTGTGGCCACACTGGGCCTGGGCCCACAGGAAAGAGAGCTGCGGGTGTCCCACTCCAGGGAGTGCAGGCTCTGACGGCAGGACATGTGCCACGTGCTTTCATAACTCCCTGGCCAGAACTAGTCACTCGATGCCTTCCAGCCACACAGCAGGGCAAGAAATGAAATCCTACCATGTCCTCAGAAGGTGAACAAAAAATACGTCATACAGCTCTAATGGCTGCCACAAATGAGCAGTCAGACTTAGCAGGAGGGATTTGAATAGAACAGTTGTTCCTCCCGGGGCGTGGGGTCCACTGAGCCTGGTCCTGCCTCCTGCCCAAGCGCTGCCCGCACCTCGATGAAAGAAATTACTGTCTGTCTGTGTCCTGTGCCCTCATCTCCATCTGAGTACAGAGTAGAGACCTGAGTCTCCTCCCAGAGACTGGAGACCCACTGAGCCACCCTCTGCCCCACCAGCTGGGGGCTGAAGTCTTGCCATCTGCTGCCAGGTTCCCTGGGCCCCTTGAGACTCAATTTCTGAGGAGAGTCCACTCCGAACTCTCTGTTCCCTTTCTCTCCCCTGCTGTCGGGCACCCAAGACCGCTGTGGAGCCTCTTGACCTGACAGCTGGGCTGGATGACTGGCCACCTCTCGCCTGTGCCAACACCCCACTGCCGTGTTCTGCCTGGGGGACTAAAGTTCCTTCTGTCCCCGGCAGAGGGCCCACCCCTAGAATCTGCCCCATCCCGAAGTTCTGAGTCCTCCCAGTGTGCCGGGGTCAAACCACATGCCCAGCAGGCTCCTAAAACCTGAAGGCCTTTCTTTTCAAGAGCTCGAGGAGGGGTATGACCAGGGAGATGACCAGCAAGGCTGCGGGGAGAGTGAGGGAAGGTGGGAATATAACCTAAATTCGTTTGAACCTCCTGCAAGTCCTTCCTGGTTTCTTCCCTTGATAAACTGGAAAGCCAACAGCAATTGAGTCCGATTCAGAAGCCGAACACTGGGCAGGACACCACATAAGTGCCTGGGACCAGTAGTGAGTAAAAGACTAAACACATGGCCTTTGCCCCTGTGGGGCTGACAGTCTGTGGGGAAGGTGGATATTCAACAAGTGTGAAAGTACGAAAAACCTGTGTGTGTGCGCTCTGGAGGTCTACAGGAACATGTACAGAAAGGAAAAATTACCCTCGTCTAAGGCATCAGAAAAGACCTTCCTAAGAAAATGGCATTTGATATGAAACGTAAAGCATCCAATAGTACTTGGCCAAACAGGGTGTGTGGTTTGAAGATGGTCACAGCGTTAAAGACGGCCACACGTTCTTTGCTCCTCTTCCCTTTGAAAGAAGGAGTCTGATTCTCCTCCTCTTGAACCTGGGCTGGCCTCTGCCTCACCCATAGAATGCCGTGGAAGTGACATTCTGGTCTTCCGAGGCCAGGTCACAAGAAGCCTTGAGCAGCTGCCCAGACCTTTTAGATCACTTGCTCAGGAGGAAGCCAGGTGCCATGTAAGAAGTGCAACTGTCCCGAGAGCACCACGCTGTGAGGAAGCCCAAGCCAGACGCGTGGAAAGGCAGCATGGAGAGAGGAACACCCCACCAGTCCCCTGCTGTTCCTGCCACCCCAGCAGACCCCAGACAAGCGAATAAAGAAGGCTTTTAGTGTTCCAGTCCCGGCCACCATCTTGACTGTAACTGTATAAGAAACCCTGAGTGAGAACCGCCTATGTGAGCCCAGTTAACCAACAGAATTGTGCATAATAATAATAAGCTGTTGCTTTAAACCACTAAGTTTCGGGGAGATTTGTTATGCAGCTGTAGAGAACTGAATATGGGAGTGGAAGAGAGTCCAAGCAGAGGAGCAGCATGTGCAGAGGCCAAGGCTCTGTGCCCTTAGAGCTCCCTTAGAGAATACGGCTTTTAAAAACCTCTTACAACAAGCTCCTAGGACCAGTTGCAGTATCTGGCTCTCAGGCATAGAACAGACATAGAAAAAATTTTAATCCATCCACCGATGGACTAGGGAGAGGAGTGATTATTCCCCTTGAAGTTGTATTTAAGTTACCTTGGATATGGGTGCATTAAGATTCTCCTGGGCAGGGGGCCTGCCAGATTTAAAAGGAGTCTGAGAGCCATTTAAGAATCAGGGCTTCACAACTGTGTTTTCTAAGCCTGCCATACTTATGCTGGGCACCAAGTAGGTTCTTCAAAAGAAGAATCAAGGGAATTAATAGGATGGGTCAAGAAGTGTGGCTTTTCTACTTAATCTATGTTGATTTAGTTCGTAAAAATAAACATTTCCTCCTCTAAGAGTCTGTAGGGCTGGAAAACCTTCGATAAGACTAACCGTGAAGAAAAGAACAAAAACCAAAGTGCAGAGGAAGCTGGGCTCTCCTTGTGTCCAGATCGCCCCGGGCCCTTGTGGGTGACGGGCCTGGGCCGGGCTGGAGTCTGTATGGGCCACAGGTGTGAGGCTGGAGCCTCTCAGGCCTCCTCAGGGCAGATGAGTGAAGGTGGGGACCGAGGACAGGGTCCACTAACCGGCGTGTTTTGTCCCAGGGCACAAAGGCCTGAGTCCCTCCGAGTGTTAGGCCTACTTGGCCTCCACGTGGCGCCCTGTAGCCACATCTGCTTCTCTGGCACTTGCAGCGGACTGGCCACCCTCGCAGGCCTTCAGGCCGGGTGTCCCAGGGCTGAGCCTGTCCTGGGGGATTAGGAAGTCCCACACCACGCTTTCCAGAAGTGGGGGTGGGGGCACAAGACGGTAGCATAGCATCCTGCTCCCTCCAGGTGGGACCCCCACTGAAGCTTGGCAGTTGGGTTTTCCTCTTCTGAAGTAAGATAATCCACATCTTAATGCTTTTTCTGGCTCATGGAACTAGAATATCTGTGCAAGGGCCAGGCCTATGTAGCGTTTGCTTTTCTCTCCTTACTCATTTTAACACCTGCACAAAAGGCCTTCTCCAGAGCCAGCGCATGCAGGGAGGGCTGCCTGGAGGCATTTCCCCTTTCTTATTCCCTTCTAGGTCTCACTGGCTGGTTCCCGGAGGTCTGAGCACACAACCACACACAGCAGGACGGCTGCGTCTCCCCTGTGGTGCAGGCCAGGCCGCTGCAGGCAGGAAATGGTGAGATAGTGACTGCCTGGCACTCCCTGGAGGCGGGTATTTCAAATGCAAGAAGCAAGGTGACAGCCATTTCTGCTCTGTGGGGGTTCCCTCTTCAGTTCAGACCCAGTCAGGAAGTGACTCTTATTCACAAAAAGTCAGGGGACGAACCTTCTCTCTACTATTGGCAACGGGGGTCAGTGGGGGCCAGAGTCAGAGCTCATCAGACGCTGGCAGAGGCCAGAGCAGGGCAGGCTGTAGGGGCACCACACAGGGGTTCCAAACAGAGGAGGAAGTTTCCAGACAGCATTGGAGGGAACTAAGCCTCCTGGGCAGTCGTGCTAACAAAACCTCTGGGGCTCAGCTTTGAACCTGACCCTAGGAGTGACGTCCCAGCACAAACTTTGCAGGGCAAGCCGAGTCTAGAGAAGGGAAAACGCAGCCCCAGGCAACGAAAAGCACAGGTGATCTGGACCAGCTCCCAGCCGAGCCAATGCAGCCTCCTCTCACACACAGTTAATGATGTTCTCCTGTTGGGTAGTGTGAGCAACTGAAAGTCAGTATCGGAATAGTTCTATGTCACTGAGAGCTGGTTTTATGTAGTTATGCTTAAGTTAATGGAATAATAAACTGTCTTTTGTCTTCATTCTAGAGCAAGGACCAGCTATTCCTTTCATTGTCTTTATGGAAACCCACGTTAATTAAAACTTTTCTGGGATTTGCCATGGATATATTTCTAGTTTGGGCACTCAGAAGGGCCAAGTGCGCCAACTGCCACACTTACAGAGCGCTGCTTGGAGAAGCCACGTTCCTGCCTGGTTCTCCATAGTGTGCATGAGTATAGCAGAAACGTGTAGAAACATCCTGTCTCAGCCTGGTTTCCTGCAAAAGTACATCCCGAGACAAGGGCTTATGGTTTATTCAGGGATGCAATCCCAAACAGCAGGAGTGAGGGGCAGCACAGGGAGCAGGGAAGAGAGGAATTATCGGATTGGGCACCACCAAGGGTCACCGGATGCTCATTCCTTGGGACTCTCTGAAGAACCGTCTAGAGTAAGACTCAGAACCCTCCACCCGAGAAATGAAGGGGCAAATTGACTTCCCCTCTTATGCCTCACAGGGCAAGGGGCACCACCTGCACTTCCAGGTTAGGTGCAGGTGAGACAGTTTCCACAGGTGTCCCGCAGCTCGGCATCAGAGGGGAGTCCCGAGGCGGGGGTGGGTGAGGCAAAGCACCTGAGCTCACACCTGACAGTGCTGAGCCCAGCAGGGCTGAGATGATTCACAAGAGGTGTTACCCACACGGGCAGGGGCCCCAGTGGGGAACTGGTCAGAGTTCAGACCACAGTTCCCCACAGAGTGTTATAAATAAGTGGTGGCTAGCGTACTTTGTAGACTGGTGCACAAACAACTTAAGCCCCATTCTGGATGAATTGCACAGGGGAAAGCAACAACAGCAACAAGGCTCTTGCAATGAAAGTCAACAGAAAAACAATCGCATGGAGTAAAATAGTATTTTTATTGTTCATCTTGAAAGCTGGTGCTTGAAGAAGGCCGATTTCCTTGGAGAAACAGAGTGAGAGAGTTAGAGACAGCAAGGAGATTGAAAGGTGCTTCTGGTACTTTCTGGAGCTTTGGAAATGGAAGGCACCAGAATATCATTGTGTTTACCTCCGCAGCAAAACGTGGGCATGGGCTTTTCCTCAATGCACGTGTATCACCAACACCAGCCACGTTTACCTTGTTTACCCTAATTTCAGTTACTATTTGGCTCCCAAATAGAAGGGAGAGAGGCCTAGAAAATGGATAGAGAAACCCCTATGGAGATGCAAGAGGATGAGAAGGAGGAAGAGATTAGGGAACAAGGGTGGCATGCACAAGGGAGGGTGCCCACGGCAGACTTACTACCTCTACATGATCATTTCCTGTTCACTTAAAGACACGTGGGGAAGAGAGGGTGGCACAGACCGCCCCTCCTCAGAAGGAAGCGTGGGGTGGGGTGGGAGTGGGCACCCAGGTGCGGGCACTCGGGGACCCTGTGAACTCAGGGAGCTGGGCTGCTGCTGGGCAGGTGGGGCCAGCATGGAGTGGGGCTGGGGCAAGGGCAGCAATTGCTCATGTGGATGGAAAGTACATCTCTTAGGGTGATGGTGCAGGGCACGTGAACTCCAAAGTCAGGCTTGCATTTTGTTGGTTTTTTTTTTTTTTTTTTGAGACAGAGTCTCACTCTGTTGCACGGGCTACAGTGCCGTGGCATCAGCCTAGCTCACAGCAACCTCAAACTTCTGGGCTCAAGCGATCCTCCTGCCTCAGCCTCCTGAGTAGCTGGGACTACAGGCATGCGCCACCATGCCCGGCTAATTTTTTCTGTATATATTTTTAGTTGTCCAGATCATTTCTTTCTATTTTTTTAGTAGAGACGGGGTCTCACTCTTGCTCAGGCTGGTCTCGAACTCCTGAGCTCAAACGATCCACCCACCTTGGCCTCCCAGAGTGCTAGGATTACAGGCATGAGCCACTGTGCCCGGCCTTAGCTTGCATTTTAAAGATACTATATTAATGTTAATAATATCTCACTGCAATGGAGAAAAGGCTTTGGCTCTTCCGTGGAGTCTAAATTCTAACCCTGAACTGTTCTAGCAGGTAAAGATTTATATAAAATGCTCAGGGAAGGCTGTAATAGAGTTTGAGACATATTTCATAATATTTTCTAGCTTGCCACTTGATGTCACAGGCAGATTTATGAAAACGTAGTATTTATTATACAATATTCATGTTTTATTAGATCTGATTACACTGTGAGTGAGAGTTACAGCAGAACTCTCAAGGCTGAGCTGGGGCCATGTCTCACCACCAACACCAGGATGAGCCCCAGATGTCACGTCCAGGGCCCTTGGCTCTGTCAGTACTTCCCTTGATAAGGATGCGGGGGGTGGGGGTGGGGGGTCCCTCGCCTCTCCTGACCCTCACTGTGTAGGAAAAGAACAGCGCTCGCTCCTTGCCCACCTGGGCAGGCCTCGGGCTGAGCAGAGTATCGTGACACATCAGGAGACAGTGCCTCACTCTTACCTGCGGGAGGACGGGGTCTGGCTTGTTCTGCAGTCTGTGCCCTCAGCTTCCCTAAGGAGCCCACAGGCGGAACTCACCCCTCGGTCTCAGCCCCCCATAGAGCCTGCCACCCTGGAAACCTGAGAAGATCCACCTCAAACAGGCCCTCTGGGCCAGGGATGCGATTGGCCTGGCTCCCCCCTAACCTCCGGGGGTCTGTGAGCAGGGGGTCCCGGCAGCTGCGGTAACTCTACACCTGTCAGTCGGCTCTTCTCTTTTCCTGGGCAAGATTTATACGGCAGGGTTTAGTCTTTCCGCAGACGGACATTCCCAGGAGAGGCCCTGAACTCCCGGGCACCACAGCCCTCAGTGCCCTGCAAGCGAACTGGAAGATGGGTTTTTAGATAAAGTTGGGTTGATACCCAAGGAAAAGAAAATCTGTGTGAGATTGAGGAACCACTTCATACAACTTGACGGACTGTGCTGGCTCCTACCAGCCGGGGAGGGGAGGAGCCAGTGGAAGAGAAACCAACATGCAGCCAGCATCTTTGGATGCTCTGTCTGCCTGAGACTCTACGGAGTCGTCAAGGACTGGGCTCTGGAGACAGGAAAAAACCAGATTTGAGTCCTGATGACCTTGTGTACTGGCTGTGTGACCTTTGGCACTAACCTCCCTGTGTCTCAGTTTCCGTCCCTGTATTCGGAGGATGATAACAACATTATAGGGTTGTTGTGAAATAATGAATATTAAGCACAGTCCCCGGCACAGAGAAAGCAGTCAATAAATGTTAGCCGTTATTGAAAAGTCATTTCGTGAATTCATTTAAGCCATGGAGCCAATATTGGTTTGATACAGGTCACTACTGACAAGTGGATGGTGTGCCCATACAGGGGACCCATCACCAGGAAATGTGGGAAACAGAGAAGCAGACCCTAGCTGTCATCAGTCCCCAGACAATGCCAAGTCCAAATCGGCCCGATCCTGTACTGGGAAGGGTATTGGGAATGGGGGGCATGCTGAGTACACGAAATGACAAAATACATTGTGCACAGTGTCCCTTCTGCGTTTGGGGGCTGGAGACATTTTCCACAAGAGGGCATGCATGCCCGGGTGCACGGCTCTATACTTTTCCCCCAGTGGGACGTAAGCACGTGCTCAGTCTACAGTGAATGCCCTTTTATTTACCTGGCGATGTCGGCTCCCAGACAGCCCGGGCCTTGCGGCTGATCTGAATAGTAATCAGCCTCTCATGTCTCCCTCTCCTTACAAGAACCCGGGACACTAATCACATCCCCGGGGAGGGCTGCAGCTTCGCGGAGTGTCTGCGGTGGATGCGGGGCTTGCCTCATTCATCCTCGTAGGCAGCTGCCAGGGATGAAAAAGATGTTTTAACTTGGCTGACAGTTTCATTTAAAAAATAAAACAGAATAGACTTGTTCCTGTTAGCCATAGTGGAGTGACATTTGTATTTTTAAACAATTACTCAAAATTACTTCCTATAGAAACTCCATTTTGTTTGTCTTTAAAGTTGCCCTAGTCTACTGATTTGTAACTCAGTGCCCCCCAAGAAATGGTGACAACAGCCCTAGACCCCATTCTAGGGCTTTTCTTAGCAGAGGGGGTTGCACTGCGGGGACATCCTTTCTGTACAGGCACCCTGAGAAAGGACCTGGGTTGTCATAAGAATGGTTTTCACATCATTGAAATTTTTAATCTGGCCCTGCTTTCCCTGAGTGTGTACTTGCTGTGTGCACAGCTGGGGAGAAGACGCTCTGCACTCAGGGGCTTCCAATCAAGGGAAGATTCCGGAGGGCTTCCCCCGAGAATGGGTTGGGCCCTTCCTGCTGTCCAGGCCTCTGTTTTCAGCCCTGTTCAACGCCCCAGCAGGTTGTGCTGGGGGGAGACACAGGAAAGCAGGCGACATATTCAGTGGGGAGTTGGGTGGAAGAGGAGGCCGGAGGCTCAGTGACGCTTGTCCTCCCAGTGGACGACATCATCCACCCTGAGCTGCGCCTGTCACCTGACCCCTGGAGAACACAGATAATCGCTGCAGGGACTCCTGGGAGGTCTCCATTCCCACCACTAAATTTATGCCATCAGAGTTTTTTCTTTGCCCAAGTCTAATTGGTGCAGTCATTATGTCAGAGTGAATGTTGTTATTTTAGTCAAAAGCAGTAAACTGGGAAAGACAGTCTGTGTTACAGCCTTCCTCTCTGTCCCAGAGCTAAGATCCTTACGAAAGGCCCAACAAGATCTATTGTGTACAGTAGCCATCAACTGGGGCCTTCCAGGGCCCCCAGAGAACAAATAGAAAACTGACCTGTCGAGTTTGTGGCGAATATACACCCATATAGGCTATGTCTACCTAGATAGGGGAAACAGCTCCGTTCCTTTCCTTCTAGGAGTTTATTCTAGCCTGCAGGACTCCCCGTTGTCCAGAGTGCTGGGCTCAGTAATGGAGGGCAGTGTGTGTTTGTTGAATGAATGAATGGAATATGCCGTGTCCTTGTGTGTGGCCCTGTACACGTTAGTGCTGCACAAGGCAAATTAAGCACACAGCCTCGCCTTTGGTGAGCTCATGTCCTGACTGCCTGTTGGGTGTTCAGTGACATGAGAAAACATACAAAAAGAAATTTGTGTTTATACTTTCACCCAGCAAAATGCATATCCAATTACAGAAAGATCGGAATGTCTGTAGATAAAATTAGAGTGTGGAGTTTTATCAAGTCATCAAAGTAAATCATATTTTGCAAAATTGCCACAATTGTGAATTGTTCTCATGGCCCTAATTCAGAATACGTTCCTTAAACAAAGAACATCTTGATTTGATTCCATTTGTTTTAAAGCCCATACTCTACAGATATATTTTTTCCAGCACGATATAAAAATGTAAGAATGCTAAGTGGAAAAGTTAAATCATTTTGTCAGAGGCATAGATTTTCTAATTGGCAATTATATAGAAGACTAAAAACATGGTTAAGTGTAACCAATATGTATTTAATCTAATTGTCATTAATAGTTTGGGACTTTGTACTTAGGACATCAGCTCCCTGGTTTTGTTTTTGTTTTTTGGGTTTTTTTTAATTTTTATTTTTTGGTGCTTATTTAAAATCTGTCTGCTAAGACACAAATACTTCCTGCAGGACACACAACATTCCTCTCCATAAATGGTTCTTGGAAGTTTTCCTGAGAAGTAAGGGCAATGTCACAGAAGACCCGTGGCTCTATTTTGAGCTGAAATCACCTAACTCTGCCTTTGCTATATTATAATGTGCAGTTTTACACCTCAGAACTGTTGTAAACGGTA
>CM052437.1:66673567-66764201 GCA_028533085.1 Varecia variegata | reverse complement strand
GTTCTATGCTTCTCCTCTCAGACACATATTTCTGAAATTAATATGTCACCGCCCTCATTGGGGTCACTACCTGATGGAAGGCAAAACCATGTAGACTCATGTACCCAGCAACTATATCTGATTTTTTTTTAAAAGAAAAATGCTCACATTTGTAGCACTACATGTGTTTCTTTAATTTCCGTAGATTAATTTTTGAGTACCACGTTGCTTTCATAGTACTTGGCCTAAACATAATTAAGTCTACTTTAGCTAAGATTCACACTTGAAAAGTGTGAATAACATAACTCATTCAATCCCACTTATAAAGAGAGGAAACATGCAAAGCTCATTAGAGTTTCTCAGGCATTCATTTAGGAATTAATTGCCAGTTTTTATACCCCATCAGAACCTTTCCAGCTCTCTTTAGGAGCCGTTCCTAAAATCAGGACTTTATTACCACTTTTGAGCACATTAGCTCCATGACACCTTCTATGAAAAGAAAAATTCCTTTCCTTGAATGTTCCAACCTACAGAATAGCGTGGACTAAAGCATAAATGAAAACTTGTTGAGGGTTTTGATGAGTGAGGGAGATTCTGTCACAAAGGGCCTGGAGGATGATTAAGGGATAAGGAAACAGAATAGTCAGAGACACGGGAATAATTCGACCTCGAGAGAACACTGATGAGTGACTTACAAAAAATAAAGCTCATTTAAGTTCTCTCTATCAAGAAATTATTCATGCTAATTTTAAAGAAAATTTTCAAGGGAAGGAGGAGGAAAATCACTCATAAACCCACCACCTAAAGATAACATTGCTAACATTTTTATTTATTTCCACGCAGTCTTTCTGTGCACACATTATTTTTACGTTGCTGTGATCAGATGATATGTGCCTGTAACAGTCATGTCTGAACTTGTGCACAGCCTCCCGCGATAGTTTCCTGATTGTGACTCCAGTTGCCCTCCTCAAACCCTGTTCATTTATTTGTTCATCCAACAAGTACTTATGGGGTCCCCAATCAACGGCCAGGTCCCAAGAGGGTTGTAGTGAACGGAGAGAAAGGAATTGGCTCTCATAAAATACAAATTCTAGTTAAAGGGGACACAATAAACAAGCGCTACAGTTGATGGGAAGCCATGGAAACTCGTAAGCAGAGAGGAGCGTCATCTGCTTTACGTTTTTTACGACGGTTTTCTTCCTCATGGAGAACGGATGGCGGGAAAGGGCAGCAGGTAAGAGGTCACTGCAGCCGTGGAGACAAGCACGACGGCGGCTTGGCTCGAAGGGGTGGAGGGAGAGGGCGAGGAGAGGCAGGTACAGCGGGGCCTCTGCTGTACCATGAGGTTGTTGCCATTTGGCGGGATGTGTCTCCGGTCTGAGGAAAACGGAGAGATCTAGGATGGCTGCTGAGATACTGGCTTGAGTGACCAGGTGACTCAGACCCTCAGGTGGGTGAATGTGGGAGGTGAGAAGACTCAGGGAAAAGCAGGTTTGAGGTGAAATTGAGAGTCTTGCCACGGACGGGCAAGGTGCCCAATAGACATCCAGGCAGAGACGTCAAGCTGTCAAGTCTGCAGTTAGATGCTGCTTCTGGGGTCCAGAGCCAGAGTTGTCTAGTTGAGAATTATTGACACGTGGCAGATTTAAAGCTGTGGAAGTGGCTGAAGTTGCTCTGGGAGAGAGTATGAATGGGGAAGAGAAAGGCCCTGCGAGAAGGTACCCCAACTTTAGAAGCTAAGCAGAGGAAGCAGAGCCCCATGCCCTGTACCCCAACCACATGCTCCTGCCCCCCACCGACAGTCTGGAGGGTATGTGAAATAAAAGATAGGCTCGCTTATCAATAAATTAGGCCATTTTTGTAAAGGAATATATTGTATTCTAGAACTTCTTAAAATTGTGGAAGTCAAGGCAGCATTCTACAATTTTGATTTTAAAAATGCCGGCTATATATTGACAGCCCAATATTTAAATTACATAATAAAATATGTTTAAATTATTTTACAACACTATAAAATAACACTATTTTCAAGAGCTACTTTTCAAAGTTGGTAAGCATTTTTCACACAGTTGTATGTATATTTTCAAATTTCCTTTGGGACTTGCTTTTTGACCATGGATTATTGAGAAGTATGTTGTTTGGTTTCCAAGTGTTTAGAGATTTTCCTGTTTTCTTTATCCTATTAAGTTCTAGTTTGATTTCATCATGGTCAGAGAACATAATGTGAATGGTTTTAATTCCTTCAAAATTTTTGAGGTTTGTTTTTTGGCTTAGGATAGTGTGCGTCTTGGTGACTATTCTATGAGCACTTGAAAAAAATGTATATTCTGCTGTTGTTGGGTGGAATGCTCTACATCCACCAGTTAGATGCTATTGGCTAATTGTATTGTTTAGATCTTTTCTATTTTTGACGATTTTCTTTCTAGGAGTTCTATCAGTTGCTGTGGGCGGGGAATGTTGAAATATCCAACTATAACTGTGGACTCGTCTGTTTTCCCCTTCAGCTTCATTACTTTTGCTTCATGGATTTTGAGGCTCTGTTATCTGTTGTGCACACATTTAGGATCATTGTTTCTTCCCAATGAATTGATTCTTTTATTATTATGTAATGTATCTCTTTGTCCCAAGTAATTTTCTTTGCTCCAAAATCTACTTTATCAGATATTAACACATCTATTCCTGTTTTGTATTATTACTGATTGCATGTTATATCTTTTTCTATACTTGCTTTCAACCTACCTCTGTCATTAAATTTGAAGTAAGTTTCTTGTAAACATCATATAATTGAGACACATTTTTTAATCTACTATGCCAGTCTCTGCTTTTTAATCAGTGTATTTAGACTATTGATATGTTAGAGCTTAAGTCTGGCACTTTATTATTTGTTTATTGTTGCTTTCCTCTGTTTCTCTTTTCATGCTTTCCTATAGATTACTTGCACACATTTCAGAATTCCATCTTGATTTGTTTATAGTGTTTTTGAGTATCTCTTTGAATAGCTTTTTTAGTGGTTGCTCTGGGCATCACAGTAAACATAATACCGTGTATGAGTTATCACCGTGTACTGCTATCAACATTTTACCACTGTAAGTGGAGTGTGGAAAGCTTGCTGCCCTTGACATCCCTTCACCTCCCCCCATTGACTCAAGTATGAAATGGTGTTATAATTTTGGTTTCCATCATCAAATATGATTTATGAAACTCATGAGGATAGTACATGTATATATTGTATGTACCCATACATGTTCTCTTTCCATTATTTTTTCTTCCATCCTAATGCTCCAAGATGCTTTCTTTTATCCCTACTCTTCTGTTTGAAGAATTTGCTTTAGCCATTCTCCAAGGATAGAACTGCTAACTGCAAATTGTTTTAGTGATCTGTCATCTGACAATAGGTTTATTTCCCATTTATTCCTGAAGGATAGTTTTGCCAGATATAGAATTTGTGGTTGGTAATTTTTTTGTTTCAGAACTTGAAAAATGTGCCACTTTCTCCTGCTCTCCATGGTTTCAGGGGATGAGAAATCCATTGTCATACAAACTGGTGTTTCCCTGTAGGTAAATGTGTCATTTTCCTCTGGCTGCTTTCAAGAACTTGTTTCTTGTCTTTATATTATCAGAAGTTTAATTATGATGTATTTTGGCATGGATTTCTTTGGCTGTATCTTGTTTGAGATTCAGTCAGCTTCTTGAATTTGTAGGTTTATGTCTTTTGCCAAATTTGAGAAGTTTTCAGTTATTTTTTTAAATTCTCTTTCAGCCACAGAATCCTCTGAGACCCTGATGTTACAAATGTTGAATTTTTTGTTACTATCATGCAAGCCCTGAGACTCTGTTCATTTTTTTTTCCCAGTGTGTTTTATCGCTCTTCAGACTGGGTGAAACCTATGAATCTTTCCCCAGATTTATCAATTCCATCCTCATTTATCTCCACTTTGCTATTGAGCCTATCCAATACCTTTTAAAAAAATTTTTCAATTATTGTGTTTTTCAGTTTTATAATTTTCAATTAGTTCTTTTTTATAACTTATATTTCTTTGCTGAGATTTTTTAAATTTTTTTCATTTGTGTCAACAGAATTTGCAATTGATTGTTAAAGCATTTTTATGACTGCTTTGAAATCCTTGTCAAATAATCCCAGCATCTGATCATCTCAGTGTTGGCATCCATTGATTGTCTTTTTTCTTTCAAGCTGTGGTTTTCCTGGTTTTTGGTATGACAGGTGACTTTTTAAATAGTATCATGGACAGCTTGGCTATTATGTTAAGAGGTGTTTTTTTAGTTTTAGTATGCAGGCCACTTTTGTGGGCTATGGTTGCAATGGCAGTTCCATTTTCACAGCCTTGGCAGTGCTATTTTGGTCTGCTTGGTGCAGCCAAGGCTCCCACTGGCCCATCCTGGTGCTGCCTTAGAGGGTGGGAGCCATTTGCTTAGGCTGACACCACTAGATGTAGAAACGGACCCTTCCAGCCCTTGGAAATGAAGGGTGCTTCCTGGGCAGGACCCCCCTTGCAGGGGCTACCCTGCCACCCATATCTCTGGGTGGGAGAAAGGGATCTCAGATGTCTGGAGACAAAGAAGCTTTCTGGGTCAGGGCTGCAAAATCCCCCTTGCTGGTGCTGCCCAGCTTCCTGGTGTCTCAAGGGTCTCAAGCCTGTAGGAAAGGAGTGCACGTCCCCTGACAGCTTTTTGTCAGTGGGCTCTTGATCCATCCCTGTTGGCATTGTCCAGGGTTCTCTTGTTTCACCCAGAGGAGGAATGAACCTACTTGGGCCACTTTCTCTTGCAAAGTTGGTGTTTGGGAAACATGGGGCCTGAGTCACTTTCTTCTAGTGAGGGGAAGGTTGTAAAAACAGCATTTATGCTGCCATGTTTTTCCTCTAGTCCTTGACTTCTAATCAGTTCACCTTCTTCTCTTCACCTTTCAGAGCTGGAGAGCCTCTTACATTAAACAGAAATTCTTTGGGACCTAGGGCCAGGAAAAGAATTCTTAGGCTCAATGCCAAAAGCACAATCCAATTGATAATTTGGACCTCCTCAAAATCAAAAACTTCTGCTCTATGAAAAACTCTGTGAAGAGGTTACAAAGACAAGCTACAGACGGGGAGAGAATATTTCCAAGGCACATATCCAGTGAAGGAGTAGTGTCTCAAAACTCAGTAGTGTCAAGAGCATGAGAAGACAGGCCACAAACTGGGAAAAAATATTTTCAAGAGACACATCTGGTAAAGGACTATAACCCAAAATAAACGAAGAACACTTAAAACTCAACAACAAAAAAACACACAACCCAATTTGCAAATGGACAAAAGACCTGCATAGATACCTCACCAGAGGTGATATACAGATGGTGAATAGGCATATGAAAAGATGTTCCACATCACATGTCATCAGGAAAATGCCAATTGAAACAACCATGAGATACCACTATGTACCTCTCAGACAGGCAGAAATTTAAAACACTGACAACACCAAATGCTGGCAAAGATGTATCAGGAACTCTCATTCACTGCTAGTGGGAATGCAAAATGGTGCAGTCACTCTGGACAGTTTAGCAGTTTCTGACAAAATGAAATATACTGTTACCACATGATCCAGCAATCGTGCTCCATGGTGTTTACCCAAATGAATTGAAAACTCATGTCCACATAAAAACCTGGACACAGATGTTTATACAGCTTTATTCTTAATTTTCAGTACTTGGAAGCAGCCAAGAGGTCCTTCCCAGTAGGTTAATGGATAAATACACTGTGGTACATCCAGACAATGGAATACTCTGCACTAAAAACAAATGTGCTATCAAGCCATGAAGAGACATGGAGGCAATGCACATGCATATTGTTTAGTAAAATAAACCAATCTGAAAAGGAACATGCTCTATGTTTTCAACTGTATGACATTCTGAAAAAAGCAAAACTATGGAGACAGTAAAAGGATCAGTGGTTTCCAGAGGCAGTGGGGAGGGAGGGATGAATAGTTGGAGCACAGGGGATTTTTAGGGCAGTGAAACTATTAAATACTCTGTATGATGCAAATGGTGGATACATGTCACTATAAGTTATATAACCCATACATGTTCTATGGGTTTAAACAACACCAAGAATGAACCCTAATGTAAACTATGGACTTTGGCTGATAACGATATGTCAATGTAGGCTCATCAATTGTAACAAATGTACCACTCAGGTGGGGGTTACTGACAGTGCAGAGTCTATGCATGTGCGGGGGCATGGGTGGCATATGGGAAATCTCTGCACTTTCCTCTCAATTTTGCTATGAACCTAAAACTTCTCTAAAAAAATAAAGTCTACTAAAAACAAACCCTCCATAGTAAAACACCACACACACACACACACACACACACACAATTCAGTTAGAAAGTGGATAACAGACATGAAGGGATATTTCACCAGAAGATATACAGATGGTAGATAAGCACATGAAAAGATATTCAATACCATTGACCTTCAGGAAAATGCAACTCAAATGCACTGCAAACCTATCAGAATGGCTGAAATAAAAAATAGTGACAACACCAAATGCTGCTGAGGATGCAGTGAAACTGGATCATTCATACACTGAGGATGGGAATGTAAAATGGCACAGCCACTCTGGAAAACAGTTTGACAGTTCCTAATCAAACTAAACATACAACTAGCATACAGAACAGCAATTGCACTCTTGGGCATTTATCTCAGAGAAATGAAAACTTATGTTCACACAAAAACCTTTACAGCAATGCTCATGGTATCTTTATTTGTAATAGCCCCAAACTGGAAACAACCCAAATGTCCTCCAGGGGTAACTGGTTAAACAAATTGTGGTGCATCCATGCCATAGATGCAATAAAGAGGAACTGAATATTGATACATACAACCACTTGGATGAACCCCTTGCATGAATCTAGGGGAAATTATGCAGAATGAAAAAGTCAATTCAAAAAGATTCCATATTATATAATTCCATTTATATAATCTTGTTGAAGTAAAAAAAAAAATAGAAAACAGATTAGTGGTTGCCTGAGATTAGGGATAGACAGGAGTCAGGGGAAAGAAATGTGTGTGTCTATAAAAGGCCAACAGAGGAACCCTCATGGTGAGGAAGCTGTTCTGTATCTTGACTGTGGTTGTGCACACACAAACCTACATATGTGATAACATTGCATAGAACTAAATGTGTGTGCGCACGAGCACAATTAAAACTGGAGCAATGTAAGATCAGTGGATTTTATTAATGTGAATATCCTGGTTGTGGTATTGTACCATAGCGTTGCAAAATGTCACCATAGTGGGGAGCTGGGTAAAGGTGTCTCTGTGTTATTCTGAATGTGAATCTACACACTATCCCAACATTTTTTTTTTTTTTTTTGAGACAGAGTCTCACTCTGTTGCCTGGGCTAGAGTGAGTGCCGTGGCCTCAGCCTAGCTCACAGCAACCTCAAACTCCTGGGCTTAAGTGATCCTACTGCCTCAGCCTCCCGTATCCCAACATTTTTAAATTGCTTTAAAAACAGGTCAGTCACCTGCACCCAAATATTTATCACAGCACAATTCACAAAGATAGGGAATCAACCTGCGTGTCCATCAATTGATGAGTGGATAAGGAAAACGTGGCATATACCATGGAGCCATAAAAAGGAATGGCCATAAAAAGGAATGAAATAGGCCAGGCACAGTAGTGCATGCCTGTAATCCTAGCACTGTGAAGGCTGAGGCAAGAGGATTGCTTGAGGTCAGGAGTTCAAGACCAGCCTGAGGAAGAGCAAGACCCCCCAGTCTCTACAAAAAATAGAAAACTTAGCCAGACGTGGTGGTGCATTCCTGTAGTCCCAGCTACTCCAGAGGCTGAGGCAGGAGGATTGTTTGAGCTGAGGAGTTCAAGGTTGCAGTGAGCTATCATGACATTACCTCACTCTAGCCAGGGTGACAGAGCAAGACCCTGTCTCAGGAAAAAAAAAAAAAGGAATGAAATAATGTCTTTTGCAGTAACTTGGATGGAACTGGAGACCATTATGCTAAGTGAAATATCTCAGCACTAGGAAAACAAATACCACATGTTCTCATTTATAAGTGGGAGCTAAATGATGGGTATATATGGTCGTAAAGTGGTGTAATGGACATCGACAACTAAGAAACTAGGAGGGTGGGAGGGGGCGAGGGATAAAAAATGACCTATTGTGTACAATGTACGCTATTCTGGTGACGGGTACACTAAAAGCCCTGACTTCACCATTATACAATTCATCCATGTAACAAAAAACACTTGTATCCCCTAAATCTATTGAAATTTTTTAAAAAAACTCTTCCATTTAGTAAAAGGAAAAAAAAACCCACAAATGTAAGTATAGTTTCCAAAAGATGCATCATAATTTGTTCTCTTTTAGTGAATAATAGAGTTTGACAAGAAAACTGCTTAACATTATAAACTAAAACAAACAAGCAAACAAAGAAACAAACTAGGGCAGTGGACAATTCACTTCTCTGGGTGAACTAAGCTGGGGCATGTGTGTGCAGGCACACACGTGTGCCACAGAGAACAAAGCCTCAGATTTAGCATTTATGATGTGGGGGTTCCATGTGGCCAGCTGGCAACGCACCTTGACCGTCAGCCTCGACTCCTGGACCTTGAGTTGTAGGGAATGAGATCACTTGGGTGAAACCTCGTTGTCACTTCTCCTCTTCCAAATCTGCTGGTCCCAACACTCCACACAGCTGTCGGGATCAGCCCTAAAAGGAGATAATTGTTCTAGCTGAGGCTTTTCCTGTAGGTAATACTTTTCTGTTGTTGTTGTCTCATTATCTGGTCGTTTGCTTTTATTGAGAAAAATGTTTGTATTAGGGTAGAAAATCAAATAGTTTATAAGTTTCAATATTCATTAATACATGTTAAATGTTATTATTAAAATGCTAATCATTCTTTAGAGTTTAAATATTAAGCATAAACCCTCTAACATGATAAACTTAAATAATTGTGTGTGGTACTGATGGGAATGCATGGTAGTAGAGAACGCAGGGTGAAATCTTTATATCATGTATTTGTAACAGAAAAAGAGCTCTGCTCATGATCTAAAGAGAAACTTAATCAGAACTTTAGAAACACAAATAGAAAATATCAAGTCAGTAATTTTGTGCAGAAGTCAAAATTCTCCAGGCTCCTAAAAGAAATCTGTGGGCACGTTTCACTCTCTGTGTATATAACCTGGCCTCTTCCCCAAGGCTGATTTTTAAAATTTAGTAACAGATTATGTTAAAAACATTCCCCAGGTTAACGAAATTCTTAATAAACATAATTTTAGTAGCTTTATAATGTTCGATGAAGTCGATGCATCACCATTTTCTTAACCATTAAATATGTAGGTTATATGCTGGGTTTTCTATCCAGGGTATTTATTATGTTCTTATGTGATATTCCCATGAGAATTACCCGATGAAAAAGAATGAACATCTTGATGTAATATGATGCATTTTTGTCCAGATTTTTTTCCAAAGGTGTGTAAATTTACATCCCTTAGAAGAGCATTCAGCACAGAAACGCCTTTCCAGAATCTAAGGTATACACTTAAAGTGAAACATGTGTTAATTTAGTGACAAGAATGTGACAGCCTACAGTTCTTTGCATGTGCCTTTCCTCGGTTGTGAGATGGGTAATCCTTTTCCCTTGTGTGTCTGTTAACAATTTGAAGTCCTTTCTGAAAATCATTCATGTCCTTTGAGTAATACCTATGAATGATGCCATATATTTTATGGGCTCTGTAAAATTCCATTGAGGAGCCAAATTGTAATTTACTTAATCCTCTTTCTGCTGTTGGACATGGGTTGTCTATGAATTCCATTATTCTCAGTTGACTTTTGTATTCGTACAATGGATGTTAAAAGGGTGCTTCTGGCTGGGCGAGGTGGCTGATGCCTGGAATCCCAGCACTTTGGGAGGCCACATGGGAGGATCACTTAAGGCCAGGAGTTTGAGACCAGCCTGGGCAACATAGCAAGATCCCATCTCTACAAAAATATTTTAAAAATAGCCGGGAGTGGTGGCTCATGCCTGTAGTCCCAGCTACTGAGGAGGCTGAGGCAATGGGGCTCACTTGAGCCCAGGAGTTCAAGGCTGCAGTGAGCTATGATTGCACCACTGCACTGTATCCTGGGCAGCGGAGCGAGACCTTTTCTCTAAAACATAAATAAATAAACAGGCAGCTTCTGTGTGTTAGTCACTGTTTCTAAGGCAGTGAACTAATCAGACAAAGGGGCTGTCTTCAAGGAGCTCACATTCTCCTGCAGGCAGTGGAGATAGCTCCTCACCAGACAAGCATATGATGTCAGCAGGACCCAGGTGTGTGACAAAGAATAAACAGGGTGAGGGGAACGGGATGGATTGGGGAGTGGAGTCCCTGCTATTTATGGTGAGTGTTGAGAGGCAGCCTGGTTAATAAGAGACCAGAAAGAAGTAGAGGAGTAAGCCAGGCAGCTGTCTGGGGAGAAGTATTCCAGTCAGAGGGTATGGAAAATGCAAAGGCCCTGAGGCAGGTATTAGACAAAGACCAGAAGGACAGCGTGGCTGGTTTGCAACAAGTTGGGAGGAGATGCAGTCAGAGGGACAGCCAGGGACTGGATTCTGCTATAAGCAGATGGGAAGCCATTGTGAGACTCAAGGCATAGGAGTGGCATGATAGCGATGGTGTGGCTTTTCCTAAGGCCCACTCTGGCTGCCATGTAGAAAAAAGATGACAGAAGGTCACAGGGAAAGGTCACAGTTAGGCCATTGCCATGTTCCTGGTCAGGGGATGGTATGGGCGGTAAGAAAATGGTTAGATTCTAGACATGGTTTGAAGAACTGGCTGATGGGTTGATTGTGGCATGTGAGAGAAAGAGAAGGTCAAGGATGACTCAAAGGTTTTGTTGGCTAAAGTACGATTCATTTAGAAGTGGAAGGCTACACATTTGCTCCAGAGCTCTCTGTCTGGATATAGTAAGTTTGAGACGATACTTGAGCCGAGGACAGAGGTCAAGTGGGTGGTGGGCTGGGAGTCTGCCACTCTGGGAAGAGGCCTGGGCTGAGGGCTGAACTCAGCCGTCAAGAGTAGTTAGAAGTCATGGCACCTCCTAGGGAGCAGGCATGGAGAGGGAGGAGCGGAAATCTAAGAGCCACACCCTGGCCCTTCCACCCGTCCCCAGGTAGAACTGACAAAGGGGAACCCATCTGAGAAGCAGCACCAGGTAGGAGAAACCAGGGGAGCAGGATTGTTTCCGGGAAGAGGCGGTGGGTGAGCAGGGCTGGCAGTGGGGCCCAGGCATAATCAGGGCATGTCAACAGGGACCCCGAGAGGAGCAATGAGAATGAAGGTCAGGTCAGAGTGGACTGAACAGAGATCGGGAGAGGACGAGGGGACCGAGACTAGACACCAGTTTGAGGAGTTTGACCATAGAGGAGAGCCGAGGAATAGGGCCGTGGCTCACAGAGGGTGAGCTGCAGGAGAGCTTTTGTTCTTTCCTTTCATTTTAATGAGGAAATAATTCATCATGTTTGCATACTTACGTGGAGAGGGGAGAAATTATGATTTGGAAAAAAGAGGGGACAATTGCTGGTGCGAAGTCCTTGAACAGGCCAGAGGGGACGGGCCCAATGCCCGGGTGGAGGTGTGGGCTATGGCAGGGACGCGGTCAGCTCATCCATGGCGACGCGGACCGGCAGAGTGTGCAGGTCCAGATTCCCCTGCGTTAGCTGGTTTGTTGGTGGAACCTTGAGGAAGTTCCTTTCTGATTGCGCCTGTCTTTTCAATGAAGTAGGAAGCAAGTCCCTCAGCTGAGAGGATGGTTGGAGGAGAGAGGAGGTGTAACCGGCCGTCCAGGGAGTGGGAGGGTGAGTGGACGAGGGGAGCGCGCGAGTGCGCAGGCGCCAGGGTTTTAAGTCAGCCCTGTCTGCTGGCTGTGAGGTTTCCTTTAGCCCCATTCAGCTATTTAGTTGAAGGTGTACGAAGAGTTGGATTTCATCAAAACTGGGGTTTTGCCAGGAAAGAATAGTGCAGGGAGAAAGAGCCAGAGGTTCTAAGGGAGAAACAAAGGAATGAGAGATCCCGCTGGAATCTCAGCCTGGTTAAGAAGGAGGCAGAAACTTAAAGGATCTAGGACAATGATCTTCATGCCCAGAGCTTCCTTCACATGCCCCTCTTTAGACAAGAGCCGCAGCAACGCCCACGGAAGCACAAACTCAAAGTGATGAAAGTTGAAGGGAGATAATTTGAAAAATTAATTATCTTAATAGCTCCTAGTTAACTTCGTATTACCTTGATTAAGTAAAATCTAAGACATCTTCCAGGAATAATGAATTCATTAAAAAGGGTAGTAATACTGTGGGCATTGAATTTTGCTTATTTCTCTACTTGGGAAAAGAAGAAGAAAAATGACCTTCAAGGTGATTAAACAGCACGGCTGTCCAAGGTCTCACCCAGCCCTCTATGCAGTTCTCATTCTGCTTTTGCAGACCCCAGGGGTTGGGGAGAGACCTATAGGACTTTGAGACAAGGAAAGTCTAATGAATTGGGGAACTTTGACAAGCTTGTCCCTCAGGAATAAACTTGGAGAACAAATTAAAAAAATAAAATAAAATTAAGAGTCTCTGGGGGCCGGCAGGGAGGAGGTCAATAACTATGGTTCCAAAATGTGAGAACTTGGTTGGATTTCTTGATCCTTGCAACTCCTCTGTATTTATTAGCTTGAACCTTCAGCACATTTTCCTGTAGTGATTAGCAATAATAACTAAAATGCCTCACAGAGAGAGCTAGAAATGCGATGTCAAGGAAACTGTAACTTTCTTGCAGCCAGGCAAGGAACAGGAAAAAGTCACAAGAAACTGGAGCCATGGTGACAACTCTGAAAGGCCCTGGTGCTGTGCAGTGGGGAGAGGTAGTTGTTGTGGATGACAGCTCTCCAGAAGCCTCTAAGCTATCCAAGAGTGATAGAAAACAAAGACTTTTTGTATGCTTTTCCTGGAAGTTGACCATCTCTAAGAAGCCACATAGTGTCACTCCATCTTCAGAGAAGAGCCACAGGCATCTCAGTGAACACCTGTTGCATTTTGTATTGAACTACAAAATGACGAGAATTTAATTCCATCACATTTCCGCTTATTCACAAGCCCATATTTTAGGTCAAGTGTTTCAGGGAGTTAAGCCCACTCAAGAAAAGTTACTGGATGCTGTGACAACATCTGGTTGCTTGGAAGAAGGACGAAGACTCAGCTAAAGTGTCAAATTAGTAGGGTCTCTGGGACTTTTTACTCTGAGAGTGTTCACTCTTAATGGTGCTTTGATTCTTCTAAGAGCTTCACAATCAAAAAGAAATAGAAAATCCAAATAGAGTTATAACAAGCAGAGAGATTGAATTAGTAATCAGAAAGCTACCCACTGAGAAAAGCCCAGGCCCAAATGGCTTCACTGGTGAATTCTACCAAACATTTGAAGAAAAATTAATGCCACTTCTTCACAAACTCTTCAAAAAAGCAGAAAAGGAGGGAACACTTCCCAACTCATTCTATAAGGCCATTATAACCTGTTACTAAAACCAGACAAAGACATCACAAAAAGTCTGCAGACCAATATCTCTCACAATAGAGATGCAAAATCCTCTGCAAAACACTAGCAAACCAAATCTAGCAACATATAAAAAGGATTATAAACCATGATCAAGTGGGGATGTATTATTTAGTGTTCTCCAGAGAAACAGAATCAATGGGATGTATATATATATATATACATTTACATATACATAAAGACATTTGTTATAAGGAACTGGCTCATGCAATTCTGGAAGCTGAGAAGGGCAGACCCAGGAGAGCCAATGGGATAGGTCCAATCCAAGTCCGAGTCCAAAGCCAGGAGAAGAGAGATGTCCTAGCTCAAAGACAGACGCAGAGAGAGAACCCTTTCTTATTCAGCCTGTTGTTCTGCTCAGGTCTTCAACAGATTGGATGCGGCCCCCCACATTGGGGAGGGCAATCTGCCTTAGGGTGAGGAGCTTCAGTCAAGGTTGTAACTACAAGTGGCCCGGTTAAGGAGGCAGTGTGTTTACTCCCAGTAGGCATGTGGTGGGAAGGGTTCAAAGACTGATGAACGTTACCCAGGGTTCTTGTGGAAAACTGGTCCTTTCAGAGGATATCCCTTCTACCCACAGGGTTGTCCTTAAATACCCACAAGCAAACAGCCACCTACCTGTTGGTTGAATTTAGCAATCCAACATGCCTCCCTGGCCCCAGATTAGTTCCTTAGTCCTTCACTAGAAGAACTTTAGCAGGTTAGATAAAAGTTTTGGTTCCTGTAACTAAGAAAATGTCCCCACAAGAGACATTTACACTTTGGTATGGAGTGACAATCCATTTCATGCTATACACAGAGATAAAAATGAAAGAGACTGGGTACCTCTGAGGACTCAAAGATAATCTGGGAAGCAAAGAGCAATGGAAATAAACAATGTTGACTTTGATCCCTCTAATAGTGAATCAAAAATAAAGGAAGATCCCTTATCTTTGGATAAGATTTTATAGTTGATAAAGCATGTGCATGATCTCATTTGGTCTTTATAAATAACTCAGTGAAGTAAGCCTGAATGGGATTCCCATTTTCAGGGGAAGAAATGAGAACACAAAAATAATGGTAAGCCAAGGCCACCCTGCTATTAAATGGTAGCGCCCAGGTCTCTAAATCCCAAAGCATGTGTTCTTCCAGCCACACTAACGTGGAAGGAATTTGTCTATTTTTCCCCCAGAGATTTCAAGTCACAGCTAGTACCCTTTAATACAATGCAACAATTCTTTAAATATAATTTTAAAGGAATGTCATAGGTCAACTGAAAACTGAAGAGAAGAATGACAAGAACTTTATTTATAAATTCATCCCTGGAACACTTAAGTTCATTTCTTGCCCCAAAAGACCGTATTCTATAGAGGATGTGTAAATTGCTATGCCATGAGCCGGTGTTTGAGAGTTTGCTGTTTTAATTCAGGCCCTTTTTGCAGCAACCAGGTTTTGACAAATGAATTAAGGCATGTTTCAGAACCAGCCGTTGCTGAGGGGGGCTTTGATTGAATTACTGTAAGTCCTAGGAGAAATGCTAATGATATTAGCATTTGTGCTGTTCAGAGTCAACAGGAATCTGCCTTACCCAAGAGTACCTGTGTTGGTGGCCTGAAAGTGGGTCAGGGATTTTTTTTTTAAGATAAACATTCTTATATTTCCATATTAAACACTATGTAGGTCATTGCCTACCTGAGGGCTCAGTTGATGCTGAAGCTGAAAAAATCATCAGAACTGTATGTCTTTCTGGTACACAGGGTTTTGGTGGCTGAGCAAGTGGCTGCATTTGATGCAGAGAATGGGGTGCAGGAGAGTTGGATGGAAAAGAAGAAGGAAGAGCATGCCAGTCCCGGGTCCTCTCTCTGACAAGCAGAGCCTTGGAAGCCACTACAGGACAAGCATGGTGCCCTCATGGAAGGGCACTTTGATAAAAGAGGAACGGTCAAACTTCATGAGCAAACATGAACTGCACCCTCAAATCGCAGGAGGCCTTGCTCACCCCTCCATCCTTCTCGTTCGGCTGGCCAGGGGGCCTCTCGGGACCAGGAGCAGGTCTGCATTGTGTCTAAAGAGATGCGCACTGAGTCGGAGGCGCTGCCGAGGGAGGAACTGAACATTGTGCTCAATCTATTGAATTAGCGATGCGATTTGAAATCTTTGCATCTTCTGTATATTGGAGCCCTGACTCAAAGCCTAGGGTAGCCTACTCTATTTAAGACTCTGGCACTAAGGACACCAGATGAGATTGAAAGACATCACCTCCACACCTCACGTGCTACATAGTTTTTCTGTGATTTGGGGGTTTCTTGCCTGCTCTATTAAAACATTCAAGTTAGAGAAAAGCCTTTCTGTGAAACAAAGGGAGGTGTGTCACTGCATTTGTATTGAGACATCTGGGGATGTTTTTAAAGGGACTCCTTAAAAGAGTCATACTTCCAGTGAGTGGAAAAGAACAACAGTGTGACGTGGCCTTGGCCATGTGACTTCATTTCCCTGGGCCTTGATTTCTTCATCAGTACAAGGAGAAAGATCTGGGCTGGCTGGTCTGATTACTGGAAGGCTCTCTTCTGCTTGGGAAAGCTGGAATAGGAGGATGTCAGAGGGAGGCCGGCTGAGATCTGGTGCCGAGGCTCCATGTAAGACTGCAGTGAGGCTTCCTGGTGCCCTGGCCGTTGGGCGTGGTTTCTCTACATCAATTCCAAAACGAGTGCTTGGTTCACTGCACCTGGTTTACCTTTCCCAGGTGGGACCCGGGACCCAGCTCTCAAAGTGAGTGTTTCTAACGCTTCTGAGTTTGCATTTAGCCTCAACTGCTGCCTGCATGGGGATTGGTGGGCAACTTATTTAATTTCTCTGAGTGTCTCCAAGTCTCATTGTCAGTAAAATGGGAATAATCATTTTGTAGGTTCTACATCCTGGTTTGTGAGGGTTAGATACATGGAAAATTTCCAAGCAGAGGGTCTGGCGTATAGAAATTTCTTCAGTAGATTTTAGTCTTTGAAGTGATCCTAGAGGAAGGAACCTCCAAGACTACATCTGGCACGTCTTGGCTTTGGCCACCACCTTCCAATGTTTGCCTGGCTATTATATGGGAGAACCATTGGCACCCGTCTGTCTGCCTTCAGAGGCAAAATAAGGGCACGGGGAAGGGCTCTAGATTTCCTCCACTGTATGTTTGCTCAGCATGTAGAACAGGTTACAGTGTTTAGTTGTGCAAAGCCCCAGACGGGATGAGAGCTGGGTAATTTTGAGAACCATGGTGGATGTTGTGAGGGGCCACCCAGAGGCCTTCCGGGAATGAAGGACTTACTCCTCCCGGTGCTGGGTGTGCTGCCACAGGAAGGGCCGTGGCTGTCAGGCCTCTTCAGGGCCCACTGATCAGTGCAGGGGTAAGAAGGCCCAGGTCTCGCCACTCATCTGGCTTGGGACACCTCTGAGAGACCGTCCCTGCTGCAGAGCTCCCTGCAGGGCTGGCCAGGGCCTTCCTCGGGCATCACAGCTCAACTTCTCTCCAGGCCCTGTCCCACTTTCTTCCTTTCCCTTCCCTTCCTTCCTCAGGTGTTGATCCCGGGAGCCCAGAGAAGAGCCTAGAGGACCCCTAATGGTGGAGATGCGGTTTGGAACCAGGTAAAAGGAGAGGGTTGGACTGGACAACCATCGAGGTGTCCTGAGGCTGTGATATGAGGTCTGTGTTCCCAAACTGTGGTGGTTCACAGCCCTGACAGACCTGGGCTCTCACCAACACAGCAGACTCCCGAGCCCCTACTCCTGCCCCAGCCCAGACCCACTGAACTGCGTTTTTAGCAAGTCCCAGGGTCATTCTCCCAACCACTAAGGGAGAACAGCTGTCTCAGAAGATAAACCTTGTGTCTTTGACACAAGGACAAGGCAGCTAAGTTCTGAGTCGTCTGAGGTCAGTGTGGGATTTGGCTGATGCTTTTCTGGGCATAAAGGAAGGTCACAGGGACCAATGTGGAGCTTTACCTTTCGCAGACGCAACCCTCATTTAAGGAGTGCCAGCACCCACTGCCTGCCTCTTCTTGGTCCGGCATGCAGCACTCACCCCAACTGAGCGAAATGACCTCCGGGGTTTGAATGGTTTTGCTGTTCATATTTTCTGCCATGCCTGTTACTCCAAATAGATTTTTTTTTTTTGAAGAGGCAGCTTACATAGGTCATATTGAAAAAATTCTAAGGTCAGAGATTATTTGCAACTTTCAAGTGCAATTATCAAAGGATGTTGATTCCCATCCAAAACAACGAAAAACCTCTAATAAGCTATTAAATATTTATAGGTCACCTTATTATTAATTTATTTTAGCAGGAACTCAGGAAAGCACCCAAATTTTATAGCTGAGCTAGTCATTCACTTCTAAGCCACACAAAATGAGTATGAATCATATCAGGAAACTGTGCAGTAAAAAATTCAAATCTCAGCTTTATAGTTTTCTTAATCACCACATGAACCGGCTGCTTCCAGCCTTGCACCCAAATACACTTTCTGATTAGTCCTCGCTTCTACAAGACCTTAGATAGTCAGGGCAGCGTGCTGCAGAGAGAAGCACGTGGCTTTGTCACTCATGAATTCCAGCTCCAGCACCTGGTAGCCCTGTGACCTGGGGCAAACTACTCGAGCTCTCTGAGCCTTACTTCCCTCACCTGTAAAATGGGCTAACAAACTTGCAGGTTCCTTGTGGGGCTTAGACGAGATGAAAGCTCCTACCTAGCACATCAGAGCAGCTGAACACCTGATCCAGCAGGATAGGATGCAGCTGGGCCCACAGTAAGCCATCCGCTGCATCCACCTGCTGGCAATTTAGGCATGTTTAAATGCCCAGAGCTGGCGGGGGTTGATGTGGGGTGGAAGGGAGAGTCTGTGAAGGTACTCACCATCTAGTCTGGGAAGGAGAAACAAAACGACAAATGACAGTACAAGGAAGCAAATGCTAAGCACCAAATGAATAGCAAAGATAAATAGTGTAGACGTACAGGATCTGGGAGGCCCAGGAGAGCTTTCTAGAGCAGTGGTTCTCAACCTCAGCTGCACAGTAACAGTGGCTGGGCAACCTAGATGAGGTGCCAGGATCATTCACCCAGCGACTCTGATGGAAGCTGCTTGGGGTAGAGCCCAGACATTCGCCTTTCTTGAAATGCCTCGAAATTCCAACACGCTGCCAGATGGGGATCCGCTGCGCTAGAGGGACAAGACCCGAAAGCAGGACTTATTTACCTCTGACACTTGAACTGCACTTAGTGTTCCCAAGCTCTTTCACCTACATGGTCTCACGAGACCCAGACAGCTGGGAGAAGGGGAGGAGTTTGGGGCCAGGCCCAGAGGCAAAATGACAATGACGTTTTCCTTCTAGAGAATTCTGGATCTGTGCTTTGGGTTCACCAAGGCTGTCAATTGCATCATTTTACTTATTCTTTACGGAGAAAAAAACAATTGTTCCTTAAAACAAGTAAATAGCCCTCAAAAATATGCAGAAATGGATTCAAGTCTTTGGAGCTTAAACAATTTGAGGTGCCCTCTCAAATAAATGAGACGAAATGACAAATACAAAAACCTTAAGCCTCATTAGCTTTAGGGTAGACCAGCCCCTGGGAGGGGGTCACACAGGCTTAGCCCCTCATCAGGTTAGGTTACCTGCCCGAGGTCCCGAAGCCAGTACCGGGTAGAACTGGTGTTGGAATCTAGGTCTAACCCTGTAACCTCTTAATCACTACTGGGAAGTCCTATTTGAGTCTTTAAAACATTTTTATTTGAATGTTGGTCCCACAGTGTCAATTAAACGTGTCTGAGTCCTGAGTAGGCGTTTGTTTCCGTCTGTAGGTACCGTCCCTTAAGTGTTTCCCAGGAAAGATGCCAGAGACAGCGGCCATAGCACAGCACTCGGCTGAGGCCCACCCTTAGAAAGCGGCCCCGGGCTCAGTTCCAAAGCCTGCAAGGGGAAACCTCTAGAGTGGCTTACACGGTCTGCTTCCAGCCAAAGGGAGGACATTTATGGGCTGGCCCTGCCAGAAAATTTTTTGGGATTTAGAAACTGAGACCTGGAACTAAGTCCTTTCTGGAAGGCAGGAAGCCAAGGAAGATGCTGCTGCTGGCAGAGGGAAGCCCGCCTGGGGCCGGCGGGGGCTGGGAGGAAAGAGAAGCTGGGATGGAGCTGCGGGGGGACGGACACCACTGTCCTGGGAACACAGGCCAACCTGGTGGTGGGGAGCAGAAGAATTAGTGGCCAGCCTCCACCACTCAGCCTTCTGGTCTAGAAATGTCCTTTGACCCTTGAGGCGGGGAGGGTCCTTCTCAGAGGCCACAGCCAGGGTTAGCTGCCAGCTCTCTCTCTTCCGCATCGTGCTGTGACTGTAGACCAGGCTGCTCACCTCTTTTGTCCCAGGTCTTTCATCTGAAGAATGAGGAGATAATTACAGCTTCTTGGCAAGATGGGCAATGATTAGAGAGGAAGTATGCAAGAGATTGGGCAAGGACTAAGCCCTTAGTGACCCACAGCTACATTTGCGACTAGCTTTTTAGAAAATTGTATCTATTTTTGAAAGAGTGAAGAGAAATACTGCTTACCCTCACAGTGAGATAGACACAGAGGATCTAAGGGCAGAGATGGGGACCTTGTCACTCCCTGAGTCCCCACAGCCTCTGGAGCTCAGGGCCCTGCAAATGGTCCATGGTCAAGAAAGCATGGCGGACGGGCTGGGCACCAGCAGTGCGTGTGCTCAGCACTCAAGAGAACCCATGGTCTGGGGGTGATTCTGCTAAGCGAAGGCTTGCCTGCTGGCAACCTCCAACTACAGGCCTTTGGTGACAGCCTGTGAGCCTGCACGCTGGAATGCTTGCTGGTGTGAGCTTGGCCAGAGTGCATGGCTCCCACACCAAGCCACAGTGGGCAAGTCATGGCGAGGCTTCAGAAGACCTTTCCTGTTAAAGGAAAGGATTCTTTTTGGCACCACATTACAAGCCGTGCTGATGAGAGACACAGGAGCCAACTGGGAGGGCTGGCGTCCAGACCTGGCTCTGCTATGGGCCAAGTGTGTGACCCGGAGATGGCATTGTCCTCGTTGAGGTCCAAGAGCCCTCATTAACCAAATGGAGAGATGGCCTGGCTCATCTCCAAGCTACTCATGCACTTATTGTACCTATTGCAATAGTCCATGAAAATACATCTCATAAACTAACTTTGGCTTTATTATGGAGCAATAAATACAGCCAATGAAGGAACCAATCAATCAACCAGGTATTTATAGCAGAAGCCATGAAGAGTTAGTGTGATTCTAAACACTTGGGGGCATTCAAGAGAAACTTTGCCCACAACTCAACTCTCAGCCTCTTAAGAAACTACAGCACAGCTGGTATCCAATGTCCCCAGCCACTACAGTGGCCTTTCCTAGTTCTATCACCCATGGCTGTGTTTGAAACCCTCTCATGCACACTGATCTTAATTTCTAAATGCCATTTCCCCACATGATGAGCCAGGGCTGCCTGGAGAAATGGCTGATTCCAGGGCTGGCACAGGGAGGAACAAGATGGGTCTGGATCATCTCGTAATGCCAGAAAGTAAGGAAGCAGTCCAAGGATGTCGGGGACAGTGTTCTCAAAGGACTCAGGAGACACCAGCTTGAAAGGCCTCCCACTGACCAAATATGGGACAATTGGAACATCAACACAAGTCATGACAGTAATATATGTAACCCATTAAAATAAGATTCCAAAAGTCCATGGCTATATAAATAAATACATACCCACTATTGGGAAAGGTGTTGTCTGTAGATCCCCACATAGCTATGTAAGAAAGAGCCTTGGGCCTGGAACATTTCCTTACCGGAAGATAAAGAACTCAGGAAAAAAAGCCTGTCATGGGCTTGTCCCCTGTGAAAAAAATAGCTTCCTCTGTTTCTGAATCAATGTGTGCTCCTTTGTTCTGCTTAAGAACAGGCCCCCAGGCACATCCCCAGCTTTCTGTATTTCAGACCCCACGGAGGGGGCAGGTCCTTCCACTGTAGCACTAAGTGTGATGTGTGCAGTCACAATGCCCAGGTCACCTATGGAGTGGACCCCCTGGCTGTGGAGGTGCCAGCACATTGCAAGGAGCTAGATCTTGTGCACCCATTCTTTCTCCTCTTGCTGTGAGTCAACACTATACCACTCGAGCCAGATGTGCAGTTGCCTGTTCTCAGGGACCTCGAATCATGCCTGGGTTTCTTCTCTGGGTGGCACTTATCTACCTTTTAACGTTGGCCACACTCATGTTGTATTCTATCTTGCAGCACAGCCTGACCACCCCATGCACAGGCAAGCACCTTCAAACATACAGGAGAAGGGCAAGCCCTGTGTTACAGCAGAGTGCCAACTAATAAATACTGGATGACAGAGTTTTAAAAAGTGATAGCATTAAAAAAAAAATCACCATTTTGCAACTGTCATGGCAATAATTGATTCGGGCAAAGAATCATCAATTTCACTAAAATTATTGGCTGAAATTTTGATGAAGAATAGGCTATGACAAAAATTGCAAAGGGAAAATTGGTAAATTTAACAGATGAGAAACTTGGTAATACAACCTTCACCAAATAATCAGAGTGAATATCACCAATAATGGCACATGCTGACATCAAGTGCTGATACAGAGGAGGATAGTGTCAACACTAATCCTGAATCTGGTCATTGTACGTGATGACAGACAGACACATAAGGTGGTCCCCATGATCTCACCTTGTGGTGGTGTTGCCTTGTGTGACACCGTCCCCTTGAAAGTGAGCAGGTCCTATGACTTTCTTCTGACCAACACAGTATGGTAAAAGTGCCTGGAGGTCTGTGGTTACAGGTACATCATTACTTGACTATGTTATTTAAGACCGTAGCCCCATCTTGCTGCAGCCTCTCACTCCCTTTCTGGCTTAGAGAGGCAAGTTTCTGTGTTGTGGGTTGCCCAGGCTGGGAGCAACTGAGGGTGACTTCCAGGAGCTGAAGGCAGCCTCCAGAAGATAGCCCACAAGAAACTGAAGCCCTCAGTCCCACAGCTGCAAGGGACTGAACTCTACCAAGAAAGGAAGAATCTTCCCCAGGCAAGCCTCAGATGAGACCATAACCTCAACCCCACCGTGATTATAGTCTGTGAAATCTTACACCAAAAACCCAGCTCTGCCATATTCAGACTCCTAACTCCCAGAAACTATGGGGTGATGAATGGGTGTTGTTCCCAGTTGCTACGTTTGTGGTACTCTGTCATGCAGTAATAGAAAATGAGCGCAAATGTGTTCTGTATAAGAATGTCCTTATTCGTGAAAGAGGCGTCCTGAAGTGTGGGGGGAGATCATCATACCTAAAACTTACTCTGGAAAGGCTCAGCAAAAAATAAAATAAAATAAAACTATATAATATGTTTATATAGGGAGAGATACAACCTACGTGGCAAAATGTTAACATTTTGTGAATCTAAACAAAGGATATACAGGAGTAATTGCTACAAATTTTCTATAAATGTGAAATTTTTCTAAGTAACAAGCTTTAAAAAAAGAAAGTCTCTGCCTGATCACATGACAACCTATTGTACTGAGCACCACACATTCTCTGACCTGTCACCATTCCACCATGTTGGAAGTGGCAGGCAGCAAGGACTCCACAACTTCCTCTTTTTGTTCTTTCCCCAACCACACTTGCCCACAGCCTTTGGGAATAACAGACACAATCATAACCTTGATTGTTACATCTTGTGTGTGTTGTTGTTTCTCTCTCTTTTGAAAACAAAAATGTGCCTTTGATTTTATCATTTCCTAGTCTTTCCTGCAATTAAAAGGTAAGTTAATCTTATTCCTGATCTCCTATTTTTTGACATTTTGAACTTGAGTCTGTACTTGACTATCCATCCTACTATTCATTTGTATTTAAGGGTTGTGAGTTGAACAGTTCATCTGAGCCATTATAGTGAAACTGGAGCACCCCATTATTTGCAGTGTTCCCAAGAGAAGAAAGCATGCATTGTTTTTAAATGCATGATTTCTGTAAAGAGTCAGCTGGGTTTTGGAAGAATTGTGTAATTGTAGCTGTGGTGAAGGTTCAGGCCACCTATTGGCTCAGGTACCCCAGGGGAAGCCATCCGACAGACTTGCTTTGAATGGTCCCCAAACCCTAATCAGAGTATTATGCAAATTTTTCTCTTGAAGACTGGGCAAAGATTTTGGGGGTAAGACCTCAAAAGCACAGGCAACAAAAGCAAAAATAGAAAATAAGATAACATCAAGGTAAAAAGCTTCTGCACAGCAAAGAAAACAATCAAGAGAGTAAAGAGACAACCTACAGAATGGGAGAAAATATTTGCAAACTATCTATCCTACAGGGATTAATAAGCGGACTATATAAGGCACTCAAACAACTCAACAGCAAGAAAACAAACAATATGGTTTAAAAATGGGCAAATAATCTGAAAAGACATTTCTCAAAAGAAAACATACAAATGGTGAACAGGTATATGAAAAAATGCTCAACATCACTAATCATCAGGGAAATGCAAATCAAAACCACAATAAGATATCATCTCACCCAGTTAAAAGTGGCTGTTATCAAAAGACAAAAAATAGCAGATTCTGGCAAGGATGCAGAAAAAGGAATGCTAGTCGGTGGGATATAAATTTGCACAGCCACTATTAGAAACAGTATGGAGGTTCCTCCAAAAACTAAAAATAGAACTACCATATGATTCAGCAATCCCACTGCTGGGTATATATCCAAAAGAAAGGAAATCAGTATGTTAAAGAAATATCTGCATTCCTATATTTATTGCAGTACTATTCACAATGGCCAAGATATGGAATCAACCTAAGTATCCAATAATAGATAAATGGATAAAGAAAATGTGGTATATATACACAATGAAATATTATTCAGCCATAAAAAATGAATTAAATCTCATCATTCGCAGCAACTTGGATGGAAACCAGAGGTCATTATATTAAGTGAAATAAGCCAAGCGCAGAAAAACAAATATTACATGTTCTCACTCATATGTGGGAGCTAAAAAAATTGATCTCATGGAGGTAGAGAGTAGAATGGTGGTTACCAGAGGCTGGGAAGGGTGGGGGTAGAGGGGATGAAGGTAGGTAGTTAATGGGTGCAAAAATACAGTTAGATAGAGGAAATAAGTTCTAGGATGCAATAACACAGTAGGGTGACTATAGTTAACAACAATATACGTGTATTTCAAAATACTAGAAGATTTGAAATGTTCCCAACACAAAGAAATGATAAATGCTTGAGGTGATGGATAGCCTAATTACCCTGATTTGATCATTACACACTGCATGCATGTATCAAAATATGTGCACCTCATAAATATGTACAATATTAATATTATGTACCAATTTAATAAAAGATGGCAGCTGAGGAATAAGGGACTCCAGAGAAGGCCAGGATTTGGTGGGTACATGAGCTCTTGAGGTTACCTGTGCCTTGATGTGTCCACCTGTGAATGGGCCCCTTTCCCGGAAAGGGAATGAAGACTGAGGAGTCTGTGCCCCCCACCATGTGATGCAACAGAGCCGTGCTGACTCAGCTGCCATTCTGGGTCCAGGACATCAGGCCTTGGAAGTCTCTGAGAAGCAGTCATTGGCCTTTCAGCCCATTATGAACCAAGGGTTGGTTTTTCTCATGGAAATAATTCCTTTATTCCCGATGCTCTAGTTTTCTGGTAACTTCAGCACATCGACGGGGATCCTTTCTTTTCCCGGACAGATGATGGCATCCTAGCACTTCTGTAGGCTACAAAGCACCAGCAGCATCCTCCCTTGTTTGACTGAATCAGTCATGCTGGAAGAGTCTGAGGTTTGGGGTTTTGCTTTTCGAGTCCTGGATGAAACAGATGAATGCCATAATTGCTGTATTTCCTAAAAGGGAGATATGAAAATCTTGCATTTATACTAAAAAGTGTTCCCACCTCATTGAAATTCAGGCTTGAACTCTCCACCCTGAACACGTCCAGAAGCCCTTTCTCTAATTCTGGAAGAAGCAATCTCGGGAGAGAAGTTTTCCATCTGTCTCCTTATGATGCTAAGCTGTTAGTGCAGTTCATTATTTATTACATCTCCCGCTTTATGTTAAGCCATGATTTTCTTTTTTTGCCAGATATTAAGAATTCAGTTGGGTTGGTATAAAAATAGGGCTGGCATCCGCTTCTGCAGACTGACTTTTTGAACAGCCTATTGGGGGGAGTGGGGGGGATTATAATTATAATTATTCCCAAACTGCTTTCATTCTTAGCCAGTACTTAATATTGACTCTGGCTGTTCACGCTAATGCTGCCTCTGATCAGATGTGTGTGTAGTCTGTGTGTGGCTAACATCGGCAGTGAGGAGATATGTCTTCCGAGGCCCTCCAAGTGTGTGGGGCTTGGGACGTTTGCTCCCAGAGGCAAGGAGGTGACACGAGAGCATGTGCACATGTCCATGCACAGCGTCTCACGTTCACAGTGAATCCACAGACATCAAAAGGCCAGTTTGTGGCATGTGCTTTTAAAATACAAACAAATTAACAGGCAAAACAACTGGCATTCCAAACATCACCTGGTCCTCCAGGGCAGATGGTGCCAAGGCAGTGATGTGTTAATCAGAGCTAAGTTGCCCAGGCCTGCCTGGGGAAGGGCCCTGGGCTTTGGACTCCATTTCCCTTTTTTCCATCGAGGCTGAGCTCCCACTTCTCAGGCCTGGGGCCCTCTGCTGGCGGGGGCACTGGAACGAGTCCTGGCCTTCCAGCCTGCAGGGAACAGCTGCCTGCACAACCATGGCCCAGGAGGGCAAGTCCTGCACGCGAGAGACCCACGAGCAACAGACAGGAAAAAGCGCCGAAACCGTGGCACCATCCTTCCCCCAGTTGAATCATTATCATTCACTCCCACATGCAGGAGATGGGTTCTCTTCTTGGCAATCCCTGGCTGCTGGTGTCCTGCTAACGGAGGCTCAGGAGTGGTGAAATAGCCTCAAAGAATGGTTATTTCATTGCAACAGAGTCAGATCATTTTCCACCCAGCATCTTGTTCATAGAAATATCCTATTAGACACAGAAAGGAAAAGATAAGTATCTTTTACACCATAATTAAAGTATCACTTTTCTCAAGGAAACATTATCTAGATTATCCCACAAAACGGCATGGCTTACAACAGTGACTAAAAATGTAATGTTGCCAGTTAGGACAGTATAGAAAATGTTAGTTACTGCACACAGTTACTCCCCACAGTTATTCTTTTGATGGGCTAGTTTGGAATAAACAGACTTATCTTTCATGTCATACAACACTGTCTTTAATTTAATAGAGATGTTATTAAGATAAAATCTCTATTCAGTTCCATATTGTACCATATTAACACACACAATTAGTAATGCTTTATCAGTTATGAAGAAAGATGATGACTGCTTTTAAGCTAAATTACCTTTATCATGGTAGCACATGAAGGAAACTACAAATATTTATCCAAGTGTATGTTAATTCTTATTTAATTTTAACACTGATTTTATCAACCAAATTAACCAATGAATTTTATTAAAGGGAATGCTATTATAGAAGAGCGCTTCCAATATTGCATTCCATCTGTTTTTATTTATATAATTTTGATGGTTTCTTTTTCTCTTTCATTTCATTTTTAATTAAGAGGAACACGTGGAAAATTGAACATTTGGGCCTAATTTTAGCAGAGTTTTGAATAATTAGAACTGTGTACTTGTTAATATAAAGATTGCCAGTGTCGAGACTGCAGGGCCCGCATCTGTGCATTTGAACCCCTCCGCAAGGCATCTTGCAAAGCATGCTCAATAAATCCCCTGGGGTGGTAATGGGGGCATTGCCATGACTTTTCAACTCCCAGAGATAACACATAGGGTACCCACACACACACAAATCTCACCTTGGTGATTTTACACTTAGGGAAGCCATGCCTGACTTTTTATAGCTTAAAAAATGCAACTTGCAGTATAAAAGGATAGAATGTGACGGCAAGAGCAGCTAAAAATTCAGGTTGGGAGCATTCTTCCCAAAAATATATAAACCTTGCTTCCCTCAGCTCTGGAATTGCCCAGGGTCTTCTGATGTATGATTCTAGTTGTAGGGTGCATATATAGATAGGAGAGACTGAAACAAAGAAAAACTCTGGAACTTCTTGGACTGGGACTTTCTTAACTTAAACATTTTTGACCTTTTTTCCCAAAATAAAATATCGAGTATAATAGCAGTGTCAGTGGGAATTAATATACCCTCAGGTAGCAATTTGCAATCAGAAGGGACAAGCTTACATCTTTGGGTGCATTAGAATTTGAGTTACACTAGGTTTTTTACTTGCTCTTCGGAAACCTTCAGGGAGACAGAAGTTATTCCCACCTTTCTTTACTTCTGGGAGGGAAACCAAAGTGACTGAGCAACTTGAGAGATGCCTCCAGGTGCAATCAGTGAGCAGGTGACCCTCAAGGCCCTTGGCAATGGGGGTGGAGCAGCTGTTGTCCCTGCGGCCACGTCAAGTTTGCCCCACTCTCCAAGCAGAAGGGCAGCACAGTTTCGGCTGTCTCAGACACCTCTTCACATTGATCTGATGGTAAGTGCGAATCATAGAGACACCATGTGATGAGCTAGAAACTGCTAAAATTAGGCAGGCCCTCTGCATCAGCCCAATCTGCCAGATCTAACACGAAAAGTCACATCCTTATGTAAGACCCATGCTCGGGGAGATGGTAGTGAAAGCACATTGCGGTTTAGTTAACAGTGAACAGAGTGGTTTGCATTTCCTGTCATACACATTTCACGTCCTGTGATTGAAAGGCTGCCGGTCAGGCCAGCTGGAGTCTCCTAGTCTTCATGCTGACAGGTACTTGATGTGTGACCTGAGTGAGTCCGCTGGTCTCTCTAAGCCTCGGTTCCTTATCTGTAAAATGGGGCAAATGCCTGCTTAATCTATAAAGTGTAACAAATAACACATATCCTCCTAATGTTCAGGATTTTTTAAACAGAATAACATAAAATTGTTTTCAATCAGCTCAAAACACAACACAGTGCAAACTATCATTGTCATGATAATTTAAATTGACCTCTGAGTTATTTTTTTGTTTCTTCTAAGCCAAACAGATCTGAACATTTTACTGAAAAATAGATTAGAAAATTTCTGTGGCTGGCTGAAAGGAAATCATTTCCAGTTCCAGAAATACCAAAACGGGCATCTCTGAAAGTCCAGTTCTGGTTTGGATATTCAGGGCATTTGTAAACCTGAAAACAGCCAAGGAGCATTTTATCAAATTAGAAACAAATAATGTGAATCTAGTCCTTATGTGCCTATATTCAAGTCACAACTTGCTAGTTGTAGTAAAATGTCATTAGTACCATTGAGTGATGACAGCCACCTGAAAGCTAGGGTAGTAATGGACAGCCTTGCGAAATTTTATAGCAGCCCTAAATGACAATATAATGCATCTAAAGCCTCTCTCTCTCTTACTCAAAGCAGCACTTCACAGCTATGCAAGACTCATAAAATCCAGAGGCTGGCAATTTATACTTAATCTCTATAAAGACCACGTTTTCAGGGTGGACCTCCACTCCGTGAGACGGTATTTGAGCATCAACACCTTCGGCTATATGAAACTGCTTATCAGTGGTAAACATATTAATTTGACCCCAAGAGAGAGAAGGTGAAAGCAAATCAACCCGAGCAAGCCATTTACATTCTTTATTTCTGCAGATGAATTCTCCATCTATTTTCATCTTGTAATCAGGCACTTGCCAAATACACAAAAATCTCATTTTCTATCTCTGCAGCATATGTGTCTCCTTACTTCGATATGTCCTGTTTTTAGGAAGTGGAGATGTTTTAAAATTACATTTCAAACAGGAAAAAAAAAAATCAGTCTCCATATAATTAGTAAATGTAACCAGATTATTTGCAATCAACATATACTTAATGCCTTATTACCCTAATGGAAGTTATTGTAAGTGATGATAAAATTGGCAGAAAGAAGTTATGCTAAGTGATGATAAAATTGGCATTATTAAGTGATGAAAACCTTTTACCTTCCGTTGGTTTTTTTTTTCCCCATCTCTAATCTACCCAAATTCATCTTTAATGAGAGAACCTGGAAGACTCATTTGTGGCACTTGGGCCAATGAGGAAAATACAGAAGCTTTTACCCCTCAGCCAGAACAGATGTGCCAGCCTCCCGCCTCAGAGGGCAGAGGCAAGACGGACAGTTGGAAAAGCTCCCATCCTATTATTAGCATGTGTTACCTGCTTTTGCCCACTGGTGCATCTCTCTTTGTTCCTAATCTGTGGTTTTGCTATTGACCTGTGACTCCCAGGCTTTGTGTTGGAGAAGGAATCATGAATGAAGTGATTACTCTGCAGGCAGAAGGAAAACACATACAACAGTGTGTGTAAATGGGGGAGGTCCTTGGAGCCAGGCGAGCAGGCTGCTTAGCCTCAGTGCCAGGAATGGTGACAACTGAGAAATCGCTCTCCTTACACAGGTAACTCACTCTCACTGGTTCTGCACTCATGGGACTCCCTTGGCTCTCTTTATTAACATGTCTTTGATAAACTGAAGGGAAAGATAAATAAATATGGATTTCTAAGTTGGTTATAGCAGACATCAGCTTGTCCACTAAAAATTCTAATGATATTAGGTTATTAAGTATGGGGTGTCTGATTTCCTTAAGAACTAAGTTTGACAGTTGATATCTCTGACATTTCACTTTGACACTTCTTGTTTTTGTTTTTCCCTTGTGAAGGTACATCCTCATTCTTTCAAATGCGCTTGGCTTGTGATTATCTTTCAAAATTTTTAGAGCAATTTTTGTGAAACCATGGATAAATAAAAAATTTGTGTTATTTTTGAATATGAGTTCTGTCATGGAACCAATGCAGCACAGACAGCTTGAAATATCAACGAAGTGTTTGGGAAGGATGTGGCTAATGAACGCACAGTATGTCGATAGTTTGAGAAGTTCTGTTCTGGTGATTTTAATTTTGAAAATGAGCCATGTGGGTTACCTGAGACCAAGATGGATGATGATGAGCTGAAAGGTGTAGTGGAAGTGAATCCATCTCAACATACATGTGAACTAGCAGCAAGATTTGATGTTATCATTCCAATAATATTGGACTACTTGAAACAAATTGGCAAGGTAAAGAAGCTGAATAGATGGGTTCTTCATGAATTAAACAAGCATCAGAAGAGAAATTGTCTTGCAGCTTGCCTTTCTTTGCTGTCATGACATAAAGGCAAACCATTACTACACCTTATTGTTACATGTGATGAAAAAAATGGATTCTTTTTGACAATCACAAGGGTTCAGCACAATGGTTGGATAAAGATGAAGTGCCAAAGCATGGTCCAAAACCAAATATTCATCAAAAAAAGCTAATGGTGTTGTGGTCCAGCACTGGTGTTATCCACTACAGCTTCATGAAGCCTGGTCAATTACAGCGGATGTCTACTGGAACCAATTGGATGAAATGATGATGATGCTTGCAATTAAGCAGCCGAGATTGGTCAATAGAGACAGGCCAACCCTCTTGCAAGACAACAACCACATGTGGCACAAACAACACTGCTCAAACTATAGAAGCTGGACTGGGAAATTCTCTGTCATCCACTGTATTCACCAGACCTCGCACCAACTGACTACCACTTCTTCCAGGCTTTGGACCACTTCTTGGAAGGAAAAATATTCAATTCTCAACAAGCTGTGGAAAGCGCCTTTCTCAATTTCATCACCACTCACTCTCCAGGCTTCTTTGCTACTGGCATAAACAAGCTACCATTAAGATGGCAAACCATGTCAGTAGTTAGGCACATACTTTGATCAATTGTACTGCTTCTTGTGTAAGATATAATAAAGTTTTGATTCGAAATCGGACATTTCATATTTAATGACCTATTATCTTCGTGTCAGCATGAATGAGGTTGGCAAGGCAGATGCAAACGTCATCACGGGTGAAAGGAACAGCAAGTCTCTGGAGAAAGATGTGTGGGTGAGTCTTCGGCCTGCAATTCCTGGGTCATAATGCTCTCTAATGAAAAAGCGATGTGTTCCTAATCATCATCTTCCCCACAGGGTAGGAGCTCTGTGCAGGTGGGCGGCTCCATTTGTTCTCTCACCACTTTCTCGGCAGCACCTAGGAAAGGGCCTGCAGGCGCTCAGTAAGTGCTTGCTGAGTGAGGACAGGGTGATGACTGCTACCACCCAGATTTGAAAAGAGGAAATGGAGGCGTCAATTATCCTTTGCTTCCAAACCTTCTGTCTCTCCAGGGCCCCTCTTTGGGCCCTAGTTGCCTCTGTCTTTCCAGAGGCTGGCGTTTGGAAGCTCAGGGTCATTTTGATTCTTCCTCTGCCACTCAACCTCATTCCACTAGTTGGCAAATCCTGTCCTTTCTGATCTACAGTGTCCTCTCTGTTCCCTTCACCATGGTCCTGGGCCTGACTCGTTGTCTAGGCAGCCACCGCAGCCTCCTCACTGTTCTCCCTACAGTCCAGGCCTGAGTCGGTCTTCCCCAAGGACACCTGTGATCCTGCCCTGCCCAGGAGTTTGCAGAAGCCACCCACCGTCCATGGAGTGAAGCACAGGTGCCTCATGCAGGCACGTGAGGCCCTGCATTATGGAGCCCAAATTCACTTTCTTGGCCTTGCCTTCTCTGTGCACATGACATTTTGATGGGGCTTCTTTGATGCCAGGGGCATTTTGACGTGGCTGTCTTAAAATGTGGGTGTTATTATTATTCCAGTAAGGTGAGACCAAGAGATCAGAAGACAACAGCCATTGAAAAGACAGTCTGTGACTCACAGTTCCCAAGAAGAGGGGACTGGCCATGCCATGCAGGGCCACACGGGGAAGCACCAGGGTCTGTCAGGAGGCAGAAAGGATGAGGGGAGACATGGGCAAGAGCCTTTATTGTGGTTTCTGCAGGAAGGAATGGTGAGGCAGGATAAATAGGCTTAGGATTAGTGAGTTTGAATAATTTCAGGGCTCTGGGACATAAGGACTGTCCCTAGTTGTCTGGTACCTGGCCTTAGGGTGGTTAGGGCAGGTGTACAGTGGTCAGAGGGTGAGAGCTTGGTGAAGGAAGCAGGGGGTGTGGGCCCTGGACTGGTTAGTTCGTGCTGGCAGGCAAGTCATTGAGCATCTGTAGAAACTGGCTAGCCCTGGAAAGGGCAGTCTCTCCAGAATCAGCAAGGCCCTGGATGTCAAAGCATCAGGAAGTATAGAAAATAAAAAGCATGACTAATGTAATGGTCTAAAAGAAGCCTCAAATCATTTAACTATTAAATAATGTCTAAAATATTCAGTTTCACCCTGTCACTGGGCTTCCTTCATTCCTAAAATCCACTCCAATGCGGACTCCTCCTCCATTGCCACCCCTCAGTTCTAGACCTGTCCCTGATTTGCTAGAAAATGCTCAACAATGATGGGAAATGAGACTTAGGCTTGTCATGTTTGCTCTCCAGGGAACTGCTGCTCCTTAAATTGAGATGTACCCTGTGCCTCGGTCTCAGCAAGGATGGCCACTTCTGCATCTGAAAGCCTAAGTCGTGGTCCATGTTCTTTACAGTCAGCTATTAAGAATCAAAACCAGTCATCTGTTAGCCAGGTATTTGCCATTTGTCAATTCATAACGCTTAAAATAGTAATTGCAAACTATTTCGTTAATTTTTAATAGGCTCTGTCTGTGCGACTAGATGCCTGTTCCTGAGGCAGCCTCTCTGCTCAGCCTCCTGATTGTCTCAGAGCTTGGCCAAGCCCCCAAAGGCCTTTTTTTCCATCTCATAGACTTTTATTCCAGCTTTAGGATAACATAAATTCCACCTGATTACTCACTTCCCTATTTTGTTCACACTTAGTCATTAATCAGTTTTATTAAAAATGGTGTCTGACTCAACTTGCCATTACATGTAAAAGCAGTTTACTTTCAGTACTTGTTTGAGAGGGAACTCGGTTTGAAAATCGGTTTATTTCAATTTTTTTCCCCCAGAAAACATGCGTGAGTAATGAACAAAAAGATGAGTAGAAGATTGTCATTTCTTATATATTCCTCAATATCTTCTTTAAAAGAAACACACGATTTCACTTTCTTAATCTATTAAGATTTATTTACTATTTTAGTAGCTTTTACAAAATGACATATGTATATGAAACAGATCAAGAATGCTTATTAAAAACCATTATTAAGGTCAATTCCCTAATGTGACAATTAAATGAAATAATAGATGTAAAAAATGTTTTTATGATTAAATTTTTCTCCCCCAAATTTCTTTTATGCTGGAGGATTGGGGAAAAAAAACTCTCAGAGAATAATTTTGATGTCTGCCGTCCATTATGAAGGTGTTTTTAGTGCTCTACAGACTTCTGATCTATGAGTAGAAGCATATATAAGAACGAAGGGCACCCAGCTTTGAGTGGTTAATTGCACGTGAAGTAGTTAATCCCACAGGACATACTCATTGGCCAAAACTTGTAGGGTCTGGTAATATTGGATTTGCTCATTACTGAAGCTGGTCAGCGTGGAACAGAGCTTGCCTGCATGGATGATGATAACAATTTCGGACGACACACTAAATATTTTACATTGATGGTCTCATCAAATCTTTAGAACAAGCGTATGAGGTAGGTGCTCTGATGTTTTCCATTCGGCAGATGACTAAACTGAGCTGAGGGTTAGAGAGCCGGGTCCCAGACTGCCTGGACCCAGGCTGCCCCCCACTGGGCCACCTCCCTCACCACACTGAGTGGCAGCCACAAGCACAGCCACAGAGGTATGGCTCACCGTCACAATATGCCCTCGAGGGAAATCAAATGATTACAACATGCCCTGGAGATTTGAGGAATGTATGTCAGTGACCAGGAACTGCCAGACTTCGACTGTGCCCATGCAGACTTCCTAGGGGCAGGATGTGAGTGAGCCTTCCTTTCATTCCTCCCACCAAACCCCGGCCCAGCACTGGGCCCATGGCAGTGTCCAGCTGAGGAAGACCTCAGCTTAGCAGACAGAGCTCCCTCCTGCCTGGGAGGTCACACAGTGAATCAGACGCCTGGTTTTGACCCCTGGCTCTGCTCTTTGCTGTGTGACATTAGGCAAGTCACCTAACCTCTTTAAGACTTAGCTTTTTCATCTCCAAAGATGGGGATGAAATCTGCTTCCTGGGGTGGTTGTGAAAACAAGTGAGAAAATTATTGTGAAAGTGTTTTGTAAACTGTAATTAATACAAATATAAGCAATGAAGCAAGTTCCCGTTGAATTGCAACACACTTACGCCTAGGCTGGGGGACCTCAAGCCGCCCACTCCCAGGCCGCCTCGCCCTCCCTGGAACCCCAGCGTCTGGGTCCATATTGGTAAAGTCCCCTGGGAATGCTGAGAATGAAGGGGACTATATTGGCAATATTATAGGCAGTCCAAGTCAAACCCCCCACAGCTGAGTCCTTCCTCGGGCCCTGCTCTGGGGTGGCAGGAACCATTATCTCTAATATGAGCCGTCACTCACTGTGTGCTGGCCGTGTCTGGTGACCCAGCCGTCTGTCACCAGACGAGGTGAGTACTATTATCCCCACTTACAGTGAAGACACGGAAGCCCACAGAGGCTGCTGGGGAGGGAGGGGCCCTCCCTGACGCTCACGGAGCAGGGAAGTGACAAAGGCAGGCCGCCACCCAGGGCCGTCTAACTCCAGAGCCCCCAGCTGAGCACTGGGCTGCGATTGCCCAGCTCTCCTCTCTGAAACCATCCTACTCACTGGGGCCCAGCATGTGGCGGGTATAATGCCACAGAAGCTGCTGGTTTATTAAAAAATAAACCTTCCTCTGCACCCAACCCGCTCCTCACCACTGCTCTGTCAGTGGGACGGACAGAAATGTCACCATTTGACTCTGACTGCCCTTTGAGGAGGCGAGATCGTGTCCGTGGCAGGCCCGGTAAAGCCGATCATCTGAGGTGCCCTGGGGGACAAAGGTGGGCACCCCTGACGGGCTGAGACAGGGCCCAGGCCTGAAGGGGGCACCGGGCTCTGTCCAAGTGAAGGGCTTGAGGGGAGGTGTTCTAGTTTTTGCTTTTTATTGAGGTGGGATTCACATAAGGTTAAACATTTAAAAGTGTACAGTACAACTCAGTGGCATTTAGTCCATTCCCAATGGTGTACGACCATCCCCTCTGTCCAGTTCCAGAACATTTTCGTCACTGCCAAAGGAGACTCTGTGAGGGGAGATTTTGACGTTGCAAAGCTGTGAGGTCTATAATGTGAATCTGCTGTGCACACTCTCCACCACCACCTCCAGGCAAATCCTCGTAGGTGATTTCAGCGGGAGAACCCAGGGGTGGGAGGGGAGGCGCATCTGACCCCTCCTTGGGGCAGAGGAGCCTGAGGTGGGTGGGACCCACATTGAACGTAAGTCTGGGGGTGTCTGGAGCCAGCAGGACGCCCTTGGACCCTGTCGGCAGAGAAATGGGGGTGTTTGTGAAGCAGGTTTACCTCACCTGCGAGGGCAGAGAGGCCCCAGCTGACCTCTGGATTAGACAAGCAAGTTATGAGTCTGAAAGGCAGCTTCTCAAGCTCAGCACGGAAGTTTCTAGTACATAAAATGGCTTCTTCAGAGCTGTACCCATTGTACCTTGCATTACAGAGGCAGCCGTGCTTCAGACAGCTGCTGTAAATTGTCCATGAAGCAAGGCTGTTTTCCTATTGGCTCTGTGATCATCTCCAAGGCGTGTTCCCATCTCTCACTGTTCCTGCCTTGGGCTGATAATGGTGCAAAGCCGGCAAGGAAGGGGGTGGGGGGAGAGGAGCCCAGAGCTCCCCGCCCTGCTGGCTGTGGCCTCCCAGGAGCAGGCAGGGTGTCCAGCTCCCTGGAGCCACAGCCCAGCCCGGAGCAAGCTGTGCCCCTCCCCCAGGCTGCTGCTCCTGCCGCCCCACCCCCACCCCCGCCTGTCCTCTTGTCTGGAGTCACAGCCACATTTTTTTATTTCCCTCTGGTGCATTTCTGGTATCTCTTAGTTGCTTTACCAAGAAGTCACTTCGCAGAACATCTCTATTCTCAAAGCAAGGTACACCTATGTACTCTTGAGCTAAGATTGTGTTTTATTGAGGATTCCTTTACATTGCGATTACTTAATGGACAATCTGCCCTGCTGGGAATGGCAGCAAATACAACTATTGACAGGAAAAAAAAAAAAAGATGCACTTTCTGAGACACATTGGCAAAGTAAATCCAGCTTCTTGCAAGAAAAGAATGTAATGAATTTTTCTCTATTTTTAGTCACACATAAATCCCTTTAATAGGCTTGAACTCAAAACTCCATATTTGTCTTGGTCTGAAGTTAAATCTACAGGATGAGTTGAAAGAACAGCATATTTGTCCAGCACTATGCACCAAGGCTCCCCAAGTAGGGAGAGAGGTTTGCAGGACCCTGGGTGTCACGGCCACCCCAGAACTGGGACCCTCGAACATGTGCAGGCCTGGGAAGGAGAGAGCTTCCTCCCAGCTTTCCTGGGAGCAGACCAGATGGGGATAAAATGCCCACTGAGGGCTGGGAATGCCAGCTGTGATGTCCAGTCGGGATAGATGGGAGAGGATGATTTGGAACTTGGCCTTCAGGGAATTTAAATGAAGTGGGTGGGGATAGGGTGACTCTATGGAAATGAAAAATGAAGAAAAAGAAAATAATTGTTGCTGTAGGGTCGCTGTAAGACTCTAAGTCTCCCTATTTGTGGATTTAACTTTTTTTAAGTCTTAACACAGAAAGCCCTTGCCCTACACAAAGGGTATAGCCAGGATTGTGTAGAATGAGGTGGGGGCCCAACACTGGCAATGAGAGGGGTGACTAAGCAGATGACATTAACAATGGAGGTCAAGACCACGGCCAAACCTAATGTTGCACAAAGGTTACACTATGTCACCAGCCCCCGTGAGGGCAGAGGTATTGGAGGCTGGAGAAAGTGAACAGGAAAGGGTAGTGCTCTTGACTTCAGAGGGAAGGGTCCCCAAAGAACCACATGTGAGTAACCTCAGAGCTGGGGATCTATGAGGATGCTGGTGGGGTGGGAAGGCTAGGGGACCAGCAGGCACACTTCTCCTTGACCACGCCTGTAGGCAGATATGGTTTGGAAGCCACCACCCGACCCCCGACAGTTTTATATCAGGGCAACAAACTTGGAATGAAAGAAAAGCAGCTCAGGCTGTCTGCAGTCCAGAGATCTCCCCAGTTCTTACCACGTGCCATCTTGGTGAATATACAGAGTTCAGAGTGTCTAGGACCAGGGAGAGGCTGGCGTCACAAGCTAGGGAGCATACCCGCAGCTCACCTCCTCCGACGCCCACCCACACCAGCTTCGGTAAGTGCTGCTAATTCTCACTGCACTGCTGGAGAAGAGCCTCTCCTTTCCGCCTGCCCCTCCCCCCACGTCCCCAGGAGTCAAACCGGCATAGACCCCTGTGTGCCTGGCAAACTGTGCCTTTGTATGATACTTTGTGCTGCTTGAAGCACTTGAACCGGTTCTCAGTCTGTCCCCGTTGGCCCTCAGTGAGGCAAATGAGGCAGGGACCTTCACCTTAGCTTATTCACTGAGAAATAAGCTCAGCCAAGGCAGGTGCCCAGGGTCCAAAGCCCTCCCCTAGAGCCCAGGTCCCTCCACGTCACTTCTAATGGACTAGCCCCACCCTAACCAATGGGATACCGGCATCCTGTTGGAGTGATTTTAAAAATATCCTTTTGTAATGCATGTGGCATGGACATAACTCATTTTGCAAATCTATACAAATTTAAAATTTACGACGTAAACAGAGAATATCCTCTGTGAGATTGCCAGGAGTTGACAGCACAAACCAATAGAGAATTGGAAATCGATCAATGTGCCAGGTCAAAACACTTTAGTATAAGCTCCCATTAAAGCTTTTTAAAAGGACCTTTGCTACCTTTAAGTTCTTTAAATGTCTTTTGTTTTCTTATTGCCCTTTGTGTGTGTGTGTGGGCGGGGGCTGAGAACACTTAACATGCAATCTACCCTCTTAACCGATGTTTAAGTGCACAATACTGTATTATTATACTATATTATGAACTACAGGCACTATGTTGTACAGCAGAGCTCTAGAACTTGTTCACTTGTTAAGCATAAATAGCACCACCCTGCGCCCCTTCAATGTGGTCACAGGTGTATCTGCCGGTGCAGCCATAGCGGGGCACCTACATGACGCCTGACCCCTGCACAACGGTGGCTTGGCTCATTTTTCAGAGGTTTTGGTCCATGCTGAGTAGGCATAGGCGTCGAGATTTTTCTAACTAAGTCACAGTAAGGAATCTGCTTCAAATTTTACATCCCAAACCTGCACAATTTGAATAATAACAGGCGTCTTGAGTGCTTCTCAGTCTATGCCCAGGTTCACTCCCTGAAGGGCAGAAATAGACTCCCTTACTGTTCTTCTTATAGCAGTGCAAGAAGCAAATCTTCATAGATATTCCTTTTTTTATTTGAGTAATCAGAAAGACCAAACCAGTCCAAATCTCACTTTTTAAGAGAATTATGTTTTGAGAGGAGGATATTTATGCAAGTTTTCTGTTTAATTCAGAACTACAGAGAAATCTAGATTGATCACAAAAGTAGTTTCCACCCTTCCCTACAGTATTGAAAACGGCACACGTTACCTACACTATTGCTAATGCCCACGCACCAGCTAATGCCCTCGGTAATTGAAAAAACGTAGCAAAACCTCCACACCACTGAGTACTTCATTTTGGTTTTTATTCCCAAGGCCAATGATTAAGTGGAGAGCATCTGCCTTGGTGAATGAAAACGGATCTGTGATTTACAAGGGGTAGCTGGCTCAGCAAATACACTTACGTGTGATAATTACTGCAATCAAGGCAGCAACTTCCATGTATGTGAAAAATAATAACTGAAAAAATAAATAAACCAAACCAAACCACAACAAACCCTAAGCTAAAGGAAACCAAAAAATCTTGAAAACAAGATTTGTGCTTTTCCTCCCTACTTCCGCCTCAGCTCCAGGGTGAGCTTTTCTTGGGAAGACTCTGCACTAGCTGTTCTCTCTTTGCCCCCACCCAGACCCCCTCCCGCCCCTCCTCCGCTCCGTGTTCTTCCCCGGAAGGATGAGCTCTGCAGAACGCGTGGCCCTGGCAGGACTTCCGGTTGGGTTCAGCTGATGGAGGAGGCTGGCAGGAGGCTGGAGGGCAGGTAGGAGAAGCGAGAGACTGGGGCATTTCTTCCTTCCTCCCTCCAGACTTTGGGGCCAGGTCCTTAATTGTAACCAGGTCCACAACTCTGCCTCCCGTTTGCTCCAACAGCGCAGTCTGTCCCTTGGCCCCGGGAGAGGCAGTGGCTTCCCGGTGCTGCAACAACACCCCTTGTTGGTTCTGGAAGCTTCCCACACTCTGTACCTGGTTCCTTCACCAAACTCTCTTCGCTGGAACCATCTGGCATGAAATCTGTTTCCTGCTGGGACCCAGACAGATATAGATTCACTTTACCGCTCAAGATAAATATTAATAAGTCAGCTACCCTCTGATGCCCTTCTACATGCTTCTCTGGTAGCGTTTATCACCTCCACGGTAAGGTAATCTTTATACCTCTGTTGGTCTCCCCATTAGATGACGGCCTCATTGAGGCCTCAGGGTGCTGTATCACCTCTCAGCCCCGGTGCTAGCCCACTACCCGGCCTACAGCGCACAGTTCATCACTACTGCTTGAATGCACGTGGAATTGTAGCTTAAAGAAGCAGGGTCTAAATGCTCTTCTGGTACAACATACCCTTTACTTTTCACTTTAGTCTGCATATTCATTGAGCACCTGCTGCAATAGTGTGTGATATGTGTTTTGACTGGGGAGGGAAGGGCGCTTTGTAGTCATCCAGCAAAAAACCAGTCCAACTCTGGGAGTGGGCAGTCAGGGGCCGTCTAAGCCAGGGTTGGCATCTCCAGTGCCTAAGGTGGAGCTGAGTGACCTGGAGAGAGCATGCCCTGTCTACAGTGGGCCGCTGAGCCTCAGCCTGAGCAAATGGAGTCCTGTGGCCACGTGGGGCCAGTGTCTCTTCCCAATTTTCAAGGAAGTGAAAAACACTGAATTTTTATTTTTAAATATCCAGAGCGAATCCAAATATAGAAAAACAGAGGGAACCAAATGTAGTATGTCAAGAGACCAGAGGCTGCCAGCTTCTTACTCCTGGCCTAAGCTACTGGCCTAAAGGCTGAACAAGAGTTAACCAGGTAGAGGTCAGTGAATGTGTGTGTGCACACCTGTGTGTGTGTGTGCACGTGCACGTGCTCTGGGGGCTGGGGATAGCTCTGCAGTGGAAAGAGAGCTCCGGGTAAAAAGAACGGCATGAGCAGACACCCCAGAGTCAGAGTCTGGCGGGTTGAGAAGAGAAATTGAGTGTGGCTGGAGAATGGAATGTGAGAGAGCCGCGGCGACAGAGGAGGCTAGATAGGCCAGCAGGGCCGATGGTGAAGGGGTTTGTCGGGCCAGTGTGGGGGGCACCGCTGACTGCCTCACCACTAGCCCCACTTCTTCCCGACTGGAATCTCTAAGTTGTTTAGTGACCAGGCAGCAAGTCACTGAGAGGAGGGAAGGCCCCTTCCCACTCCAGGGGCTAAGCCAATCATGGTAATCCCATTTCCCTTCCCAGGGATTGGTTTAGCATTGGCAAGAATGCAATCCTGCCAGCCTGAGCAAGAGCGAGACCCCGTCTCTACTAAAAATATAGAAAGAAATGATCTGGACAGCTAAAAATATATAGAAAAAATTAGCCGGGCATGGTGGCGCATGCCTGTAGTCCCAGCTACTCGGGAGGCTGAGGCAGTAGGATCGCTTGAGCCCAGGAGTTTGAGGTTGCTGTGAGCTAGGCTGACGCCACGACACTCTAGCCCGGGCAACAAAGTGAGACTCTGTCTCAAAAAAACAAAACAAAACAGAACAAAAACAAAAACAAACAACAAAAAAGAATGCAATCCTGCACTTGCCAAGAAGACAATGGGGGAAGAGTGCTTTCTACAAAGGATTTCCTGCTGAGTAAAAGAGTCCCCTAGGAACAAATACTGCGCATCCTCCCCCTTTTCCCTGTGGATATATCCTGGCTGCCATCTTGGGATCAAAAGAAAAACCAACCTCAGAAGACAAATCACACTCTGGAAAGACAGAACAGCCTGATGAATGAACGAGTTCTAAAGCTTCTCTTCCTGGGACCTCTTGTTACCTGTGTTATTGTGTTATTGTTGACCCAGTATGAATTGTATTGTCTGATAATTACTGCAGGAAATGTCTGAAGTGAATCACCGCGCAAGTAGGGAGTTTGAACTTTATCCTGAGGGTACTGGGAAGCCAACGAAGGGTTGTAAAGAAGGAAGCGTTTTATTCGAATCTAAATTTTAGAAAGATCACTCCCGCTGCAGTGAAGGTAAATGACTGGAGTCAAGGAGGACTAGAGTCAGGGAGGAACATGTATGTTTCATTTTACCCAAGAAACTCTAAATTCCTTGAGGGTAGGAATCACTCCTTTAATCTGTCAGGATGCCTTTCATGTGGTTGACACTCACGTTTGTCCAGTGAATGAGATAAATTGCTGAGTGGTCATCCCTTCTCTGCGGCAGGAATAGCAGGAGGTCAGCCCTCAGCTAAGCCATATAACACCAGTGGGTTTCATGCCAAGAATTGCCAGTTAACTTTTTCCTTTTGTTTTTTTTTTTCTTTTTTTCTCCTTTTCCTGTCTTTCCTTCCTTTTTTTTTTTTCTTTTTCTTTTCTTTCCTTTTTTGGCACACAGTATTCCAATAGCCAGACTGTTAGGGTGTGAGCTAGTGCACAGGGGTTTTGAGAAAGCTTTCTCCAGAGAAAGTAAAATAGGTTACCAGGGGCTTGGGGCGGGGGGAATGGGGAGTTAGTGTTTGATGGGCACAGAATTTCAGTTTGGGAAGACAAAAATGTTCTGGAGATGAATGATGGTCATGGATGCATAACAATGCGAATGTACTTGGTGCCACTGAACTGTACATTTAAAAATGGTTGGAGGCCAGGTGCAGTGGCTCATGCCTATAATCCTAGCACTTTGGGAGGCCGAGGTGGGAGGATTGCTTGAGGCCAGAAATTTGAGGCCAGCCCAAGCAACATAGCAGAGACCCTGTCTCTACAAAAAAATAAAATATTAGCCAGGCATGGTGGAGCGCACCTGTAGTCCCAGCTACTTGGGAGGCTGATGCAAGAGGGTGCTTGAGCCCAGGAGTTTGAGGTTGCAGTGAGCTATGATGACATCACTACACTCTAGCCTGGGCAACAGAGTGAGACTCTGTCTCAAAAAAAAAAAAAATGGTTGGAATGGTAAATTTTATATTATGTATATTTACCACAATAAAAAAAAGTCTTATTAAGCCTATACAAGCTCTATTAATAACTATGAAATTATAATTTTAGGTGATAAGAAAGCATTTTACTATAGTAATTTACAGCATTTTTTCTTAGTGGTATCTAAAATAATGATGCATTTTTCAGACGCTGGCAGCCTAGATTTGTGAAATATGGGCCATATGCTTTCTTTCACCTACTCCCTTCATGGTAAGGTCCAGGTGAGAGTTTCAGCTGTGAAGAGGAAAAGTTATGTCCTACAACTTCACCTCTGATCAATTATAGGATTTATTCCATGCCCAGAACAATTCTGGGATTAGAAACCTAATCCTTGACCTCAATGAGCATATGGTAAAAATAATGCAGAATGCTTAGGTGGAATTGTAAGCCCTGGATCAGGAACTTGAAAAGCAAGATTCTAGTCTAAACTCTCGACTGGACACGTCGCTTTGCTTCTCTGGGCCTTGTCTGTGAAATGAGATATTGGAATTAAACTTTTGAGGCCCCTTAACACTTTTGTGCACCCGTGAAGATAATTGGGCAAAATATAATCCATGTGAAGCATCAACAAACGTAACAGAAACAGTGCTTATGTGCCCACCACATGGGTCCCTTTTCCTCCTAGGCAGGCAACTCAATGACATTTCCCAATGTCCCTGGCAGACGAGCAGGGTCAGCTGCCTGTGCTCTGGCCGAGGGAACATAGACATTACGTGTGCCACTCTCAGGCCCTGGAGCACTCCAGTGAGATCCTCCAGTCTTCGTCCTTCTTCGGTGCCCTTGGAGGTCAGGGGTTGAAGATGGTTCTGCCACGATGGAAGGTCCTTGGTTCCTGTGCCCAACCTGCTTGGACTGTGAGGTCAGCAAGAATGACATCGTCACTGCTTTAAGACACTCAGATTTTGTTTTGTTTTGTTTTTTGAATAATTAGACCACCCTGAATAAAACAAAAAGCAAAGTATGAGCTTAATAAGAATTCTTCAGATACAGGAAAGGCCAGAGAGAAGGTCCTGACGCAGGCCCTAAAAGCACAGACGGAAAAAGGAGACATTCCAGCCCTGGCAGAAGCATAAGGGTTCAGAATTTGGGATTTGGATTTGGATTTGGTTTGCTCTGACAGCCGGAGACAAATATTTGATGTTATAATCAGCCTCCACGCCCAACTCCCCTAACCCCTACACACACATCCAAAGATCACCCAATAGTATCACCAGAAAATCTTCAAATGACTCTGGATGGATCCAATAATATGGAAACAAAACATGCATCACTGTAAAGCAGCCAAATTGATGTGGAGCCGGGGCGTGTTAACTGCGTGGGAGCTGTCAGCGCTCACCTGAGATCAATCTTCAATAATACAAGCCAGCAAGCCCAGCCCGAGAAGGGGAGGCGAAGCAGCCACTAGACGGGGGTGGATGAAACCCCAAAGGTGGGGCTTGCTATAGTCCTCCCAGGCAGGAGGCAACGATGACCTCCGTGCAGCCCCCCACGGTGCAGTGAACAGGCAGCACTGGGGCCAAGGAAGAGGACCCACCTCCAGCAAGACCTGCTGGGAGGACACATCAGCCCAAAGCTGGGTCACCAGGTTCATCCCGGTACACCAGGGAGGGTGTGGGGAGGGGGAAGAGACAAGGGAGAAAAGCAGGGAGTGGGGGTGGGGAGGAAGGAAGGAAGGAAGGAAGGAAAGGAGGCAGGCAGGCAGGCTAGTCAAGAAGAATTGACTTAACTCAGTGCAGGGAAACTTGCTAAGAATCCTATGTAAGGGGCAAAACCTCCCTAAATGGCTCAGGACAAAATATCCAAAGGTCAGGTGACCCCTTTTCCATGACCAACTGATCTCTTTAAATAAGAAGGATCAACATTTAGTCAGAAAGCAAAACAAAGGGTTGTTTTCTTTATCGACATACAAGCCTCTGAATTCCTGCAGCTTCCAGGAGGGATTTCAGCCATCTAATAAACAAGACCTTTCGAGTACTTTATTGTAACTCCAGACTCAGAGACAAAGGTGAGAATTATGCACGGCGGAGTAATGATTGTGCAATGAGTGGCCTTGGCCAGGGGTGGAAAATGGGACAGGCGGTAGATTAGGACCAGGCTGCGGGGCAGAGAGGGCAAACAGACCCCCTGTGGGCTCCTACCTCAGTGCCTTTGCACCTGCTGTTTCCTCTGCCTGGAAGACTTTGCTCCTGGCCATTTGCAGGGCTGGTTTCTTCACTTCTCTACTCAAATATCACCTCCTCAGATACTGACTGTCATTAGAAAAATAACTCCCTGAGGACTTCATCACCTAACTCTGTTGTAATTTTCCCTCATTACATTATTTTCCCTATCTGATATTAAATTATGCAGCTATTTGCCTGTCTTCTCTGAGGGTATGTACTTTGTTGTGTTTTATACTTTGTCCTTAGGACCTAGCAGAGGTACCTGGAACATAGGTCCAACAAACACTTGCTGAGCAATCCTGCTTGCCAACTCACATCATTAGAAAGTGGCCACTTGGAGGGCTGCTTTGAGAAAGGTTTGGAGAATCAGAGTACGGCAATCAGTGACTGACACCTGCTTAGCCGTGGGAAGGCGGAGCTGCAGGGCAGGCCAGCAACACTGCTGCCTATAGAGGGGTTGAAAACGGTGCTGAGTTGCAGCTTAACTAATATAGTAGCCAATGAGTTAGCGCTATGGGTGTATGGATGGGAGAAGTATGATAATGAAAACGTGGCAGAGGAAGAGATTTCTGCTGGCAAGGTACACAGGTTATGGCAGAATGGGGCTGTTGTGGGAGGAAGCATGGAACTGGGAGGCTCTGCAGGAAGGAGGCCAGGTCTGGGATGCAGAGAGAACTCTCCGAGGAGGCTGCACTGGAAGATGGGGCTTGTCTGCGAGCTCACCCTGGGAGGCGGGGCTTGTTTGAGACACTGCCGAGGGTTGAGGGAAGAAAGATCCAGATGAGCAGGGACCACTGTGTCCACTGCTACCTCCCACCACCTCCCACCACCCCCATCTCCCCTACCCCCTGAATCCCAGGCATCCTCACATCACCCACAGCCTTCCTGCCACCTGCCCTGTTCAGAGAAGAGCTGAGAAGAGTTCATGAGAGAGAAGTAAACAGGGAATAAATAAACCCCCAAGTTAATGGGCAATATCTTTTAAACACTCCTTAAATCTGGACCTGAGCCACACCACAATTTCTCTTGGTCCCTGAAGCAAAACTTGACGGAAAGGAAACCTCCTTCCCCTTTTCAGATTGGAGAGTCTGCCAGGCCAAGCAATGCCAAGATTCTTTTCCATCATATTTGTAATCATAAGTTAATTGTGAGCTCTTAAGCATTTGTCCTCTGTGCCATGCCAGGGCCCAGCATAATAGCGCTGGCTTGTGCTCTCTCTCTTTCTGTCTCTCCCTGAGGCAAATAAATGAACATCACTGAGCATCTTGGATCTGCATCACCCAATTTCTGGGATAGAACACAGAATTGATGGGCACATCTTTATTTCTCCCTACAATATGTATTCTTGTGTAATAATCTCCCTCCCATTTCCTAGAGTCTCTTTCAGCCAAATGATGACAAACATAATATAAACACCACTTGCAGAAGAGATGGTCTTTTATTAGTTCTTAGAAAGGGCTTAATTTCCTTCCAGGCTCGTCTTTGTAACTGGGAACCAGCTGATGGTTGGGAGTGAAGCAAATAGATTAGAACAGTAAACACCAGGTTTTGGAAATATGATTATGCTTATAATGGTAAAATAATTATAAGCAGGGACCTCAAAGCAGACTTGAGTTTACCCCCAGGAAGAATTGTACTATTATGGTTTTGTGATGGATTAAGATTGGGGTTTTAAACTAGTTAATTGTACCTCTGTCGAAGTAGTGCCACTTTATCTCTAGAGATAGGGAGAAAATAATACTTAGTTTCATATTTACAATATTTCGTTTTCTGAGGAGCCGTTTGGATTTCAGAACCGATTTCTCATGCAGAGGAGATATGGAAATGTCAGGAAATTATGCAGAGTTCCATTTTAGCGATCACCACTGGGGATGATTTAGTCTGCTAGAACAACTGGAGTTTCTGGTTCTGGTACATAGATTCTTTTTATGCAAATAGAATTTTACACAAATGACTCCAAATCCCAGGTTATTCATTTCTCAATTGTTTATCGTTCACTCTAAGCAAGAATTGAGTTCGAAAGCATCCCTGTTACAGGCCATACATACCATTCATGCACCTGCATACTACCTTTCTGACAGGGTGACTCTGTCGATGCCACTTGAAATTAGCAGCCATTAGGGCTTATTTCTGCAAATCTACATGCCTCAGCCCAGATATTGCAGATCATTAGGAAGCGCAAATGAAGGCTTAGGAAATGAGCAGCCGCCAGCACTTGTCACTTCACTTTGACTGTTGCCTAGTCTGATAAAATGGAAGGAGCCAGCAAGTGGGGCTTTCCTCCCACCCAGGACGATTGAACTGTTGCATAAAATGAGATAGCGCACGGGGCTGAGGCAGTAGGAGCTCGCCAGAGAGACTGGCATTAATGTGCTTCTCCCAAGTCACTCAAGTGAAGGAAAAGATTCCAGCGGATGGCAGGAGGCCAAGTGACAAAGAAAGCCAAGGGCACAATGGGAAAGACTGCTCTGAGGCAGCACTGTGGAGAGGTGAGAGACGCAGACAATGGCCCAATTACTACGAAGAAATCAAAGGCGCTGGCTGTGCACCAGGCACTGAATTTCGAGTGACTTGCAGAATGGAAAGGCTACTCCAATATGCATTGTCTGAGGGCTGCAAGGTGGTGCACGCAGGCGTCTGAGCCTTTACGATACGTCCTCGCGAGATGAGGTCCTCTTTTAGGTCTGCCCGGGTGAGAGCCACGTTGCAGGGGGAGTTCCTGCAAGGTCAGAGAGGTTGGACTGCCTGGCAGGAAGAGTCCCTGCAGCCCAGAAGGTTTCTGCCATCCCTAGAGGCCTTTCCCTTACATGGGGGACCTCTCCCTCCAACACGCTGGGCCTACACTCCCCCACCTGCAGTAGCTTAAAGAGCCTGGAGATTCCCCTGCCCACTTCCCTCTGCTAAACAACAAAGCAAAATCATCCCAGGATGCCTGGGAAGAAAGCCACCATTTAATGAAAAACAAATGAAGGCCATTATACTTAAACTACAGTATTAGTTGATGCCAGTGACAAAATGTGGCATTGCCCTTGGTGATGTTTTTGTTGCCCAAACAAAGTAAACTGGTGAGAGTCCATAGGGGTAAATTTATTCCTTCTGAATAGCGTGTCTTTTAGGATGACCAGCCATCCTGGTTTGCCTGGAGGTTCCCAGCATTAGCACTAAAAATCCCAAGTGAAACTTTCAGTGCTGGACAAACTGGAACCGTTGGTCACCCTACTTTTAGCTAATATCTGGGTAGCTGGTTTACGGTAGAGTTAGATAAATGATTGCTTTTTTCAGACCTAGGTAATAAAAAATCTAACAAAGGATTCACTCCCTTAGCTTTGTCTATAGAAATAAAAGTATTAAAAAAAATCCCATGTGAACCAGTTTAGCAGGTAGACCCCCAAAGACTCTGGAGCCCGGTTACTTGGACCTGGACCCCTGGCTCCACCACCTACCGGCTGTGTGAACTTTGGCAGGTTACCACTCAAGGCCTCTGTGCCTCAGTTTCTTTGTTATCAGAATTAAATGAGCTCACAGGTGTAAGGAGCTCAGAACGGCACCTGGCACGTAGTAAGTGCTTAATACGGCTTAGTTCCCATCAGCATTTATTGTTATCTCTCTCTTCCTAAACCCCCAATTACCACCAGGTATAGCAAGGGTTAAAATAAATGTAACTCCTAAGCCCAAATCAAGCTTCATGTGATTACTTAACTGTTGTGATTCCTGGGTCATTAAATTCTGTCCTCTTTAAGACCTAAAAATGTGACTCTTTTCCTTCTTGACTCTGCCCTGGCCTGGACCCTTTCGCTATCCCTGGCTTCCCCCGACTTGTCCTGCTCAAAGGGAGGCTCCCATTAGCTTCCTAACAGCCCCTCTGCACCCGGAGTTCAAAATCTTTAGCCCTTGCTGTCTTCTTTCTGTACCCTGGGGCTCTAACTGCCCCCAACACACACACACACACTCTGTTGTGCACCACATTCCTAGTGTTCCGTGGACTCCAGCTCACTCCCAGAGAGTGTGCCAGAATGTTTCCACCATTTCCCCATGGATGCAAAGTTGGGCCTTTTCCTAATGAAGAAAAAAAATGACGCATAAAAAGTATTCAGGCCGGGCACAGTGGCTCATGCCTGTAATCCTAGCACTCTGGGAGGGCGAGGCGGGAGGATCGCTTGAGCTCAGGAGTTCGAGACCAGCCTGAGCAAGAGTGAGACCCCATCTCTACTAAAAATAGAAAAATTAGTTGGGTGTGGTGGTGCATACCTGTAGTCCCAGCTACTCGGGAGGCTGAGGCAGGAGGATGGTTTGAGCCCAGGAGTTTGAGGTTGCAGTGAGCTGTGATGATGCCGCTGCACTTGAGATTCTGTCTCAAAAAAAAAAAAATTCATATGTGGTTTTATTCACTGTCACATTACAAATATCAATTATGTAAAAGACTATTTCAAATATCAAAACTCTTGTGCACATGCTAGTCATTTAATATATTAACAAATAATCATAATTGCATCCTTTGTCTCTAGGACTTCATGGTTTTACAAGATGCTTCCTGACATGTCATTCCATGTACTGAGGAACTGCTGTGTGCACAGCATTGCGGTAGGTGTTGTGAAACTGTCTGGCATTGGAGCATGTGTGTGTCTGGTTCCAGGGTGGCTCCAATGTGAAATATCCAGGGCTAGATGGAGGTCAAGAAATTTTGACTGGAAGTGGAAGGAGCAGAGGCTGACCTGGCTCAGAGGGTACTGTTGGTGGTCAGGCATTGTGGTTGACTGGGGATAATGGTTCCAATTTTAGAAATTATTAGTTCTAAGTGACCAGCCAGGCAGCCAAAGGAAAGTGGAAGAGATTTGGGATGCTGGAGCCATGGAGCTGCAGACGGAGATGGCAAGAGGTAGGCAGAGTATGATGGCCAGGTGGGCTGGATCCCAGGGCGGCACACAGGAGTTGAGAAGATGACAAAAAGAAGCCCCAGGCGATGCTAGTTAGCAGGGACAGGAAAAGAAAAAAAAAAAACCAGGCAAGATGGGAGGTAGAGGATGCTGCAGGTTGGGGGGTGTTCCTGGTTCTGCAGGTCCTTGTCTGATTGGAAGGAAAGGAGACACAAAGGGTGGCCAGGGCATTTGTGGCTGCAGCTCCCAACTACCTTACCTCAGGCCAAAGCATTGCCAGGTAGGGGCTGGAAATTATTAATGGAGGGGTTGAAAACTGTCCATCTGTTCATCTATGCATCAGTCAGGGTCCTGGGAGGATGCAGAGAACACACATGAATTGGGTAGTTGAAGGATTTAATAAAGGAGCTATTTGCAAAGGTACAGGCAGAGTTTAGGGAAATAAACAGAAGAGAGAGCAGCACCCAGCACTAAAAACAGCCATTACCACCCCTGGGTATGACTGGCATGGGGGAGAGGAGTGGCATTTGGAGAGGGTACCTCATAGCCCTCTGTGGCCTTCATGGAGGGAGGCAACCAACCCAAGGCCATCCCATGTGCAGGGAGTCGGCAGAATAAATACCCCCACTGCACTCTTCTCCCACCCTGGGAATCAACCAGCAGGCAGAGGGCAGGGACGTCTGTTACTGTGGTCCCCCCGGTCAGCCCCCCTCAGACAATGGGAATACCCAGCAGACTTCACCCCGCTGTCCCTTAGCATCTTCTGTCTTTTATTCAGGAAATAATTGGTATCACTGACCAAGGGATGCAGAAAGTCCCCTCAGCAACCGTATTGGGGTCCATTTGGTCATACTCCCTCCTGAAACCAAAATATTAGCCATGACTAGTACTCTCCATATGAGGGGAGAAAACAGAGGCAACAGCAATTCATTAACAAACCCACAGCTGCCACAGTCGCCGCTTCTCAAGTTGGGCACAGGCCTAAGCTGAGGCCAGCTTCCTTCTTCCACCATGCATTCCATGTGGCCCCTCTCCCTCTGCCTGCATCTCGGCTCAATAGGTCGGGTGACTCAGATCTTTGATCCTGCAAAATCTGAGCCTTTGGTGGTCTTGCCTTGGTTGGATTGGCAAAGTTTTTCATTTGTCCGTGGCAAGTGAGTATTAAGGGACACCCCAGGGAATCTCCTGGATTGCAAACACAACTCTTCCTTCCTCCGTTCTGTAGGGATTACCCAATCTCCCCTCAGGTAATCAGATTGATCTGTTGATTTACCTTGATAATTATACCACAGCCAGCACCACCATTGTAATCGTCCTCACCATCTGGTTAAGTTTATGATCATCTGAGTTGTTCTCCAAGAGCCATCTGACTATTTCAACAGGTGATTTAAGTATAGGTGTGGCTGGAGTCTCTGCCTCTGCACCTATCAGGCCTTTGATAGCAGCAGTGATGTCTGCAAACTCCCAGGGACATGGCATTCCTGTAGTTTACTTTCTTAATGATGGGTGTTGGGGGCAATTTCAGAGACTTCTACCTGGCTCTTCCTACCATAATAGTCCTCACTCCATAGTCAGGGAACCAATGTTGAGTTGTAACCAGTTACTAAGTATATCTATTCATACTCTGATTTTGATAGTGGGGAAATTAACCACATAATGTGTTCATAGTCTCACTAGATCTGCGGTGACACAGACTAGGGTACAGACTTCACCTATCACTTGCTTCAGAATGTCCCCACTATGACTTGTGGATCATAGTGACTTTTGGTTCTCCAGGGATTAGCACCAGTTCAGAGTCAGTATCTGATAACTCCTGAAAAGTCTGAGTACCTCAGGACCCAGTGTTTCAAAATGGCCTCAGGTCCCTCTGGGGAAGGTTTGGAAGAATATTCATGGTAAACTGGACCTGTGTGTACATATCAATTGGGAAGTTCTTGAGCTATGAACTGGCTTATATCTTAGCACTGTGTAAGAGACCCTGAATTTCCACTATGGCAATCAAGTTGGGTATGTACCTCTATCTATTTCATTCTAAGGGCCCCAGCTCGTACCATATGCATGTTAAAACATTCTGATACCAGCTCTGTCTCTTGTTTACTGTGATCATTGCACCTACCTGCCCCCGAAGGGTAAATACAACCACCAGCCTTCTAAAGATCCTATTGAGATCAGAAAATCCAATAACTTGCCACACCACCAATATCTCCAATCTTCAGGGAACAGCCACCTCAGAGCTTCTCAAGGATCGGGCCCTCTCACCGACACATTTCCATGACCTGGTGATTCTCACACACACCAAAGTTTTCAAAGCATGACCAGGAGAGTTTGACCTCATCTACTATAGGCGACCATTTGAGTCTGGGCTTCAATTAACCCTAACCAACTACTGATGCCCATCTCAGATGCACAAGCCAGTATTTTAAATCCCAAACCCTGAGTGAGTACATCCATATTAATTAATTTGGCCCAATCATGTTTTGTATTTCTTCTTCCTTGGCTTTACACCCACAGAATTCACTTCCATACATGCTTCCTAGACTCTTGCCAGTAAAACTCAGCAAAGTTCTAAAACTCTTTTGGGGGTACAGGTTATCGCCTCTTACAGCAGGCCTTGTACGTCTGCATGAGGGCTGCAGTGAGCTGGAGCTGTCTGTAGGGTAGAGGCAGGGAGGGCGGTGGCTGTGGGTCTCGTGCTACATCTGCCCGGTGCAGTTACTGAAAGGTTCAGGGAAGGTGTTTGGGGAAGGGGCAAGTGTCTGCTTTCCACTATCAAGGGATTAAGGGGATTTGATAGTTCAAAATTCTCAGCCACTTCATATCTGCCCAAATGTCCCCTTCTCATTTCTTAGGGCACATGCCATTCTCTACAGTTGCCTAGTACAGTGACATAAACCTCAGTATGAGAGACCTGGCAGGGTTGAGCAATTAACAGTGCAGCACCATGCAGTTGTCACAGCCAGACCATGGTCTTGGTCTGCAGCTACCTACAGCTGTGGGAGGTAAGGGACTCCAATGCTGCCATAGTGTAGAAGCTTTCTGATTTTCTGAGCATTCTGGGTTTTCTTTTAATTTTGTTTATTCCCTACATACACTCCTGAGTGCTAATCAAAAGCAGTCATCTGAGCCCACGTCATTTACAATCACTGTTACTGCTTGTACTGGGTTGGATAGTATTTCCCCACCCCCCCAAATTCTTGTCTACCTGGAACCTGTGAATGTAACCCTATTTGGAAATAGGGTCTTTGCAGATATAATCAAGTTAAGAGGAGGTCATGTTGATTAAAGTGGGCCTTAAATCCAACATGACTGGTGTATTTATAAGAAGAGGGAAATTTGGACACAGACATACAAGGGAGAAGGCCACATGAATACAGAAGCAGAGATTAGAGTGATGCATCTGTAAGCCAAGAAACACCAAAAATTTCTGACAACCACCAGAATCTATAAGAGGCAAGGAATCATTCTTCCCTAAAGCCTTTGGAAGGAGCACGGCCCTGATGACATCTTGATTTTGGACTTCTAGCCTCCAAAACTCTGAGGGAATACATTTCTGTTGTTTTAAACCACCTAGTTTGTGATACCTTTTATGGAAGCCCTGAGAAAGTAATATATTGCCCTGGGAACTGATTGCCACAGCCACCCATTTCCCAAAGCTTGGCCCCACCCACACCTCAACACACACTGCCATGGGAAATCAGTGAGTGGTGCTACTGTGTCCACACCACCCCCTGCCCAGACATAATTCTACTCAGAGCCTGGGAATCTTCTGTGTCATTGTCCCCATCCACGCATTTGACTCATGCACACTGAAGTTTGAGAAGCAAGGTGCTTAGGTAGGAGTTCTTTACAGCAGCTCTTACTGGAAAGAGTCTCCAACGGTAGAATTAGACGAGATGGCGGTCAGAATGGAATATGCTTTGGAGAAGACCTCCTAATCACTACATCAATTTTGGTGATTTGTAAATTTTTTTTAATCTCTAGACCTAAAAATCTCAACTACACCACTACTGGTTGAGTAGCCTTTGGCAGGTCATATAATACCCATGTCTTAGTTTCTTTTGAACTACTGCATGTTATTGCTCATATTTCTGCCCTTGCTGCCTCCAGAGTTCTTCCACTCATAGGCATAGCATGGTAAGGTGTAGGAAGGGGCTCCAATCACTTGATCAGTTAGAGCCATTCTTTCCTTGAGAGCCAGTTTGAAGTGTCATCAGCAGTTGAGTTATCCTCACCACCTGCCGATTGGCGGGCAAGGAAGCAGATGCAGGTGAGGTGTGCTAGCCCTGCTTCCCTGGACACCTTTGTACCTCTTTACCTTCTTTTTACCCTTCCACTTCTGTTTTGCTCTTATTTCTCTCTCCCCATATCCAACTTGTGCTTCCTCTTCCTCCTGTTACTACCTACCCACACGTTTCTGACACTTTGACCCTTCTTTCCGTTCTGATAAGTTTCAGTTTTTTTCTTTTATTGATACATGATATTTTACATATTCATGGGGTACATGTGAGTATTTGTTACATGCACAGAATGTGTAATGATCAAGTCAAGGTATTTGGTGTGTCCACCACCTCAAGTATTTATCATTTCTATGTGTTGGGGACATTTCAAGTCTTCTATTACTAGCTACTTTGAAATATGCAATACATTGTTGCTAACTATAGTCACCCTATTCTCTATTCAACAATAGAACTTATTTCTTCTATCTAACCATATGTGTGTACCCATTAACCAACCTCTCTTCAACCCTCTCTCCCATCCACACACCCTTCCCAGCCTCTAGTATCTATCATTTTATTATCCATCTCCATGAGATGAAATTTTTTGGCTCCCAGATATGAGTGAGAACATGTGACGTTTGTCTTTCTGTGTTGGGCTTCTTTCACATAACATAATGATCTACAGTGCCATCCTTATTGCTGCAAATGACAGGGTTACATCCTTTTTTTATGACTGAATAGTATTCTCTTGTGTATGTATACTACATTTTCTTTATCCATTTGTCCATTGATGGACACTTGGGTTGATTCCAAATCTTTGCTATTGTGAACAGTGCTGCAATAAACATGTGAATGCAGGAATCCCTTTGATATATTGATTTCTTTTACGGTGGGTAAACAGCCAGTAGTGGGATTGCTGGATCATATGGTAGTTCTATTTTCAGTTTTTTGAGAAAACTCCATACTGTTTTCCATGGTGATTATACTAATACACATTTCCACCAACAAGTGCATAAGAGTTTCCTTTTCTCTGCATCCTTGCCAGTATCCATTTTTTGTCTTTTTAATAATAGCCATTCTAGCTGGGATAAGACAGTATCTCATCATGGTTTTGATTTGCATCTCCCTGATGATTAGTGATGTTGAGCATTTTTTCATATACCTGTTGGCCATTGGTATATCTTCTTTTGAGAAATGTCTATTCATTTCTTTTGCTCATTTTTAATGGAATTTTTTAAATTATTGGGTTGTTTGAGTTCCTTGTATATTCTAGATATCAGTTCCTTCTCAGATAGATAGTTTGAAAATATTTTCTCCCATTCAGCAGGTTGTCTCTTCACTCTATTGATTGTTTCCTTTGCTGTGTAGAAGCTTTATAGTTTAATATAGTCCCCTTTGCCTATTTTCGTTTAGTTGTCTGTGGTTTTAAGGTCTTAGACATAAAATCTTTACCTAGACCAATATTGTGGAGTGTTTTCCCCATGTTTTTTTCCTAGCAGTTTTATAGTTTAGGGACTTACATTTAAGTCTTTAATCCATCATGAGTAGATTTTTTTATATGGTGAAAGATAGGGGTCAAGTTTCATTCTTCTGCATGTGGATATCTGATTTTCCCAGCACCATTATTGAAGAGGGTATTCTTTCCTCAGTTTATATTCTTGGTGCCTTTGTCAAAAATCAGTTGGCTATAAATACATGGATTTATTTCTGGATTCTCTATTCTGTTCCATTGGTCTATGTGTCTGTTTTAATACTAATACCATGCTGTTTTGGTTACTACAGTCTTGTAATATATTTTGAAGTCAGATAGTGTGATTGATGCCTCTAGCTTTGTTCTTTTTGCTCAGTCAGTATTGTTTAAGCTATTTGGGCTCTTTTTTGGTTCCAAACAAATTTTAGGATTGTTTTTGCTAATTCTGTGAAAAATGAAATTGGTATTTTATTAGAGATTGCATTGAATCTGTATGTAGATTGCTTTGGGTAGTAAGGTCATGTTAACAATATTAATTCTTTTGATTTATGAGATGTTTTTCCACTGTTTGTGCCTTTTCAATTTCTTACATCAGCGTTTTGTAGTTTTCCCTGTGGAGATCTTTACCTCCACAGTTAAATGTATTCCTAGGTTGCTTTTGGTTTTGTTTTTATTTTGTAGCTATCGTAAATGGGATTGCTTTCTTGATTTCTTTCTTAGCTAGTTCATTATTGGTATATAGAAACACTACTGATTTTTGTGTGTAGACATGTAGAGTATGTCATTTTTGTATCCTGCAACTTTACTAAATTTATCAGATCTAAGAGTTTTTTGGTGGAGTCTTTAGGCTTTTCTATCTATAAGATCATACAACCAGCAAAGATGGACAATTTGACTTTCTTTTTCCAATTTGGATGCCTTCTGTTTCTTTCTCTTGCCTGATTTCTCTGTTGAATAGGAATGGTGAAAGTGGGGATCCTTGTCTTGTTCCAGTTTTTAGAGGAAGGGCTTTCAGCTTTTCCCCATTCAGTATGATGTTAGCTGTGGGCCTGTCACATATGGGCTTTATTATGTTGAGGTACATTCTTTCTATGCCTAATTTGTTGAGAATTTTCATCAAAAGGGATGTTAGGCTTTATCAAAAGTGGTCCCTGCCACTGGGGAAGATGCGCCTGCCTTCAGTGGGTAGCCTAGGCCAGCAAGTGGAAAACACACCTTGCTGGGCCTCTGTCCCCACAACTTTTTCTGTGTCAATTGAGTTGATTATATGATTTTTGTCCTTCATTCTGTTGATATGATGTATCACATTTATTGATTTATGTCCATTGAACCATCCTTGCATCCCTGAGATAAATCCCACTTGATCATGGTATATTATTTTTTTGAGGTGCTGTTGGATTCAGTTTGCTAGTATTTGTTGAGGATTTGCCCGTCTATATTCATCAGAGATGATTGGTCTCTATGCTGACACGGGGGTTAGCAGGTCCAGGCCAGCTGATTCTTGGGCCTCCAGGTGGCTTGCTCAGCTGCTCATAGTGGCAGCAGTGGGCAGGGCAGGTGGGTATGTTCTTGGGGCCCTGAGCAGCTGTCATGGTGTGGGTGATGGCAGTAGCAGTGGTGGGTTGACCCTCTGGGTCTCAAGCTGTGCTCAGTGGTGTTGGTGGTGGCTGCAATGGGCTGGGCAGGCTAGTCTCTAGGCCCACAAGTGGAAGGTGCAGGTAGGTGCCAGCTGTGATAGTAGTGTAGGATGGGTAGGCCCAGCCTCAGGTTCCCGGGAGTAGTGCTTAGATGCCGGTGGTGGTGGACTGGGCCCCTGGACTGTGTCCCCTGACACGGGAGAGGAGATGAAGCTAGGTGGGCAGGCTTGTCTTCAGGCCTCCATATGGTGTGTGCAGGTGCCACCCAGGGTAAGCAGGGGAAGGGTGATCTCCAGGCCCTGGTAGAACGTGGGGAGAGGGTCCCTGCCACTGGGGAGGATACACCTGCCTTCAGTGGACAGCCTAGGGTAGCAGGTGGGAAACTCGCCTTGCTGGGCCTCAGTCCCTGCAGTATCAATGCACACTTCACTCTTGCCTAGGCCCTGGTGCAGCTGGGCTCAGGACAGTGCGTGGTGTGCTGGAGCTGCTTAGATCTGGGGAGTGTGTGGGATCCAGTGTGAGCTCCCTCCCCGCAGCAGTGCCCGTGCATGTCTCCCCTCCCGGCAGCTGCCTGTGTAACTTTCAGGGCCTCAAAGTCCAGGGGCTGTCCCATGGCTGGGATTGCAGGAGTCCCGTGGGAACGTGGACCACTGGGGGTCTCTCACTTACCCCTTCCCCACACTGGGGAGTCTCTCCCAGCTTCCAGCCTCCCCTATCTGAGCAGGCTGCCTGGCTTCCTCTCCTTCCTTGCTTTAGGTGTTCCTTGTTACTTTCCTGTTGAATTCCAGCGTTCACTCTTGGATGATCTGTTCAAAGTGTGATTATCTACTCACTATTTTGGTTCTCCCTAGGAGGAAGCAAGTAAGGGATGCTTCTGGTCAGCATTGTGAAGCCCCTGCCCATTCTGATCATTTTAAACACATCCTGCTCTCCTGGGGTATAGCAAGCCCCTGGATGCTGTGCCCTCACTTAACACCTCTCACTTGTTTCCTTCCTTCTTTTAAAGCCTCATTTGTTTTTTAGAAGCCTTATCCTACTATGTACCCAGCTCAAGTACTATCGAAACAAAAGTCAGGATGCATCACTTTTTCCACCCAGGGTTGAGACATAGCAGCATTTCTTAACGGTGGAAGACAACTTGGACCACTTTCTGCTCATGCACAGACCCCCAGAGCTTGCCCTCCAGTCCCACCCTGGTGGAATGTGGGACCCTGTCTGAGAACATCACACTCAGAGAATAACTGTCTTGTCTGTCCTGTGGGTCACGCTTTCAAGATTTCACGAAGCCCCCTAAGAGAATGAAGTATCTTGGCTCTGTTGAAACCTGGACACAAAAACGTCCTTGAGAAAGCGTTTCTGAAATCTCTATTACTGGAATGTGGATTAAAAAGGCTTGCTGGGGTGAGCTGCTAAATCTTTACAAATGTTTAGGATAAAGCACAAATGAGAAAAATATGTTCGACTAGGCTTTTTGTTTCTAACGAAACTGTGTTCTTAATTCTCTTCTGTAAGAGAGAAATGTAAGTGTTGTACTCCAGCAGAAAGGCTGCAGGCCAGATGCTGGAGCCATTGTCCTCGAGGGGCTACACTTTCTGTTTCTCTCCAATCTGTCTCACCTTCTCCCCCCACCCCCATGACAGGGCAAGTCAATATTTTGGGTACTCTTATTATTTAACAATAATCCAGTGACCATGAGTTACAAACACCATCTTCTGGGCCACTGGCAAACATTTTAGATGGAGGTACACACTTTGGTGGCTAAGGTTTTACTAACTAGGACAGCTAAAATGAAACTGGTAGAAAATGGCAGTAAGAAGAAAGTAATTAAATCAGCAAGAAAAAAAAATCCATCAAAAATGGGCAAAAGATGTAAACAGAAGTTTTTCAAAAGAAGACAGACAAATGGCCAACAAACATATGAAAAAATGCTCAACATCACTAATCATCAGGGAAATGCAAGTTAAAACTACAGTGAGATACCATCTTACCCCATCAGAATAGCCATTACTAAAAAGTCAAAAAACAATAGATACTGGCATGGATGCAGAGAGCAAGGAACACTTGTGCACTGCTTGTGGGACTGCAAATTAGTACAAGCTCTATGGAAAACAGTATGGAGATACCTCAAAGAAATAAATGTAGACCTACAATTTCATCCAGCAATCCCACTACTGGGTATCTACCCAAAGGAAAAGAAGTCATTTTATAAAAAAGGACACCTGCACTCGAATGTGTATCGCAGCACAATTCACAATTGCAAAAATGTGGAATCAACTTAACTGCTCTTCAATTCAAGATTGGATAAAGAAAATGCGGTGTGTATATATATATATACCATGGAGTACTACTCAGCCATAAAAAGGAATGAAATAATGTCTTTTGCAGCAATTTGGGTGGAACTGGAGACCATTATCCTAAGTGAAGTATCTCAGAAATGGAAAAACAGATACCACATGTCCTCACTTATAAGTGGGAGCTAAACAGTGGGTACACACGGGCACAAAGAGATGTAAAGGACAGTGGAAACCAAGATGGGGGCAGTGTGGAAGGGGGAGTGAGGGATAAAAACTTACCTATTGGGTAGAGTGAACACTATTCTGGCCTGTTTTTGCATGACTGACAGCTAAGAATGGCTTTTACTTTGTAAAGGGTTGTAAAAACATAAAGAAGATTATGCAATGGGGACAATATGCAGCTTGCAAAACCGAAAATATTTACTATCTGGCCCTTGACAAAAAACATTTGCTGACTGTAGAGTATTCTGTTGTATGACTATACCACAGTTTATTGATTATTCTACTGCTGAGGAACATTGGGCTTGTTTGTCATTTCAGCATTCATCAGTAAATGCTGCTATAAACATTTTTGCACATGCATTTTTGTGTATGTATGTATACATTTCTGTTGGGGATATACCCAGGGGTGGAATTATTGGAGCTAAGGTAAGGTACGCAGATAGTCAGTGTTAGCAGATATCACAGCCAAACAGTTGTACAAATTTTTATGCTCATCAGCAGTGATCGAGGGTTCCAGTTGCTCTACATCCTTGCCAACACCTTCATATTATCTGTCTTTTTAAATTTTAATCATTTTGTTGTATGTGTATTAGTGTCTCCTGGTGGTTTTGGTTTGTAGTCACCTGATGCCTCTTGATGCTATACCTTTTCATATAAATATCGAACATTTGCTTTTTCCCTTTGTGACATAGCTGCTCACATGTTTTGCCCAAGGACTGTCTGTATTTTCCTCCTTTACTGGTATGAGTTCTTTATCAAATTCTCTGTTAGATGTGGATTGCAAATACCTTGCTCTACTCAGTAATTTGTATCTCAATTCCCTAGTGGTTTCCTTTGAGGAACAGAAATTCTTAATTTTAACATAGCCTAATTTATCAATTTTCCTTTATAGTTGATGCTTCTTGTGTCCTATTTAGTAGGGAACTTTTGCCTAACCCTGTGTCACAAAGATATTCTCTAATGTTTTCCTCTAGAAGTTTTATTGTTTACCCTATACATTCAGATCTACAATTCATCTGGAATTTGTTTCTTTGTCTGGTGTGAGGTAGATACTAAGATTTTTGTTCTTTATGAATATCCAATTGGTCCAGCACTGTTTTTGGAAAAAAAAAATGTCCCCACTGTGCTGAAGTGTCACCTTTGTATTAAATCAGTGACAGTGTATGTGCAAATTACTGCTTCTGGACTCTCCATTGTGTTTCATAGGAACTCAGCCATGGTTAAATAAGAAGAACTCAGATTTCTTCTTATTCTCAAGGGTATCTTGACTCTTCTTGGCCCTTTGCATTCCCATATAAATTTATAAGGAGAAATGAGATTTTTATAGTATAAAAAATTAATATAGTATATTTGCCATTTATTTTAGGTCTTCTTTAATTTCTCTGTATACTGTCTTGTAATTTTCAATGTAGAGGAATTATACAACTTTCATTAAATTCATTCATAGTTGTATGATGTTTGTTGATGCTCTTTTAAATGGTATCTTCTTAAAATTTTATTTTGTGATTGTTTGTTACTGAGGTATAGAAATACAATTGATTGCTGTAGGTTGGCTCTGTATTCAGTGTTCTTACTAAATTCATCATTAATTCTAAGAGTTTGTAGAATCCTTTCTACAGATACAATCATGTTGTGGTAAAGAGTAACAGTTTGATTATTTCCTTTCAATTGTTGTAACTTTTTTTTTCTAACCTTCTTGAACTGGCCTATCACACAGCATAATATTGAACAGAAGCAGTCACAGCATCCTTGTTCCATTCCTGATTACAGGAATGAAAGCTTTCACTATGTTACCATTAAGTATGATGTTTGTCATGGAATTTTTTAAAATGTTCTATCATACTGAAGAAGCTCTTTTATTTCTAGTTTGCTAACTGCCTTTTTTTTTAAAATAAGTAAGTGTTGAATTTGGTCATATGCTTTTTATAAATCTGTTAAAATAATGTTAAACAATGTGATTTTTCACATCTGTTCTGATAATGTGGTGCATTACATCAAATGATTTTTCAAATGTTAAATTAACATTGCATTACTGGAATAAACCCAACTTCTTTGTGAGATATTACACTTTTTATAAAATGCAGGATGCAATTTGCTGATATTTTCTTTAGGATTTTGCATCATGAGAGAGAACAGCTGGCAATTTTTCTTTTTTTGTATTGTCTTATTTTGTCTGGTTTTGCTATCAAGGAGATGTTGGCCTCATAGAGCAAGTTGGAAAGTATTTCCTTTCCATCTGCTCTCTAGAGGAGTTTGTGTAAGATCGGTGTTATTTCTTCCTTAGTGTTTAGAAGTATCCACCAGTGACTACACCTAGGCTTGAAGATTTCTTTGCAGAAAGACTTTATTTAAACTGCTAAACAGGTTATTGAGGTGAGCTGACAGACAAGAAACCACACATACTTAAAGCAAATAATTGGATAAGTTTGAACATATGTATACACCCCTGAGACTGTCACCAATCATCACAACTGCGGTCATGGAAATGCCCAGTGTTTCCAAAGGACTCCTCACTCTCCTCTCTGCCACTTCCTCCTCCCCGCCCCACTCCTCATCCCTCAGCTTTTATCATTATTCACATTTTCTCAACATTTAATAGAAGTGAAATCATACATCTGTTCTTTTTTTGCCTTTCTTCTTTTACTCGGCATAATTACTTTGGAGATTCATTTGCATTGTGCCACTTACAATGATTGTGGTTTTTTTAAAGCTGAGCAATATTCCATTGTATGGACATACCACAGCTCACTCCACCAGCCACCTCTTGATGTACTTTTAGGCTGCTTCCTATTTGGGGCTATTACAAATGAGGCTGCTGTAGATATTTGTGTACAAGTCTTGGTGAGGACATATGCTTTCTTTTCTCTTCTTGTCTCTCTAGGAGTAGAATGGCTAGGTCATATGGTAGGTATGTGTTTAACTTTTTTAAAATCTGCCAAACTGTTTTTCAAAGTAGTTGAGTCCTTTTACATTCCCACCAGCAGTGTGTGACAATTGGAGTTGCTCCACATCCTTTGCAACCCTTGGTATGTTCAGATGTTTTAATTTGAGACATTCTAATCTATGTATAGTGATATCTCATTGTGGTTTTAATTAGCATTTCCCAAATTAATAATATTGTGCACCTTTCATGTGCTTATTTGGCAATTTGGCATCTGTATATCATCTCTGGTAAAGTGTCAGTTCAAATCTTTGCACATTTTATATCGGGTTGTTGGGTTTTTTAATTGTTAGATTTTAAGCGTTCTTTATATATTCTGGATCCAAGTCTTTAATCAGAAATGGGACTTGCAAGTATTTTCTACCAGTCTGTGGTTTACTTTTGATTCTATTTTTAAATGTTCAAACAGATTTTTTAATTGACAAATAATAATTATACACATTCATGGGGTACATGGTGATGTTTTGATGCATATAACATATAGTGATCAGGTCAGGGTAATTAGCATATCCATTATCTTAAACATTTATCATTTCTTTGTATTGGGAATATTCAATATCCTCCTTCTAGCTATTCAAAACTACATAATATATTATTAACTATAGTCATCCTACAGTGGTATAGAGCACTAGAACTTATTCCTCTTATCTAGCTGTAATTTTGTATCCTTTAACAAATCGCTCTCTATCCTTCCCTTCTCCTTACCCTTCCCAGCCTCTAGTATCTTCTGTTCTACTTTTTACTTTTCATTCTCTTAAAAATGTATTTTAGAAAGCAAAACTTCTCAATTTTGATCATGTACAATTTATCATTATTTTCTTTTTATGGAGCCTGATTTTGATGTTGTATCTAAAAATTTGTTACCTAACCTAAGGTCACAAACATATTCATTATATTTTCCTCTAGAAATTTATGGTTTTAGGTTTTATGTTTGGAACTAAACATGTGACCATTATACGGCCCAGCAATTGCACTCTTGGGCATTTATCCCAGAGAAATGAAAACTTATGTCCACACAAAAACCTGTACAGAAATGTCTGTAGCAGCTTTATTCATAATAGCTAAAAAATGGAAAGAGCCGCAGTGTCCTTCAACAGGTAAGTGTTTAGACAAACTGTGGTACAGCCATCCCATAGAATTCTACTCAACAGTGAATATGAATGAACTATTAATATGTGCAACAACTTGGATGGGTCTCCAGGAATTATTCAGCGTGAAAAAGACCAATCCCTGTCTGATTCCCTTCATATAACTTTGTTGAATTGATATAATTATAGAGTAGAAGAGAGAAGTTGTTGCCAAGGATTAGAGATGGGAGCAGGGGGTGGCAGTAAGAGAAAGGTGGCTATAGTTATATAAGGGTAGCATGAGGGCACTTTGCATCTGAACTGTTCTGAATCTGGATTGTGGTGGGGGTCACATAAATTGAGGCATGATAAAATTATAAAAAACTAAGCACGCACACATACATACAAATGAGTGCATGCAAAACATAAATCTGAATAAGGTCAGTGGATTGCATCAGTGTCAATTTCCCAGCTGTGATTTGTAAAAACAAAACAAAACAAAGTTAAGCTCTTGACAGCTTGGACAAGAATGAGGCCAATAGGGTGAGAAAGGAAACAATGTATGTAACACATACATTGTAACACATACTGTACAGAAGATAATAACCTGGAAACAAATGTTCAGTAAAAACCACAATGAAGCCATTTAACTAGAGGTTCATCAGATTAATTAATCTCAAAGAACCAGTGTTTTGTTTCATTGATATTTCTCTCTTGTTTTCTGTTTTCTATTGTATTGATTTCTGCTTTGATCTTTATTATTAGTATTTTCTTTCTTCTGCTTACTTTAGGTTTCATTAGCTCCTCTTACTTTAGTTTCTTAAAGTTAGTCTTCAATTTGAAATATTTTTTTTCTTTTCTGATATAGGTGTTTGGTACTATAAAGTTCCTTTTAAATACAGCTTTAGCTGCATTCACACATTTTGATAGGTTGTGTTTTCATTTTCATTCAGTTTAAAATGCTTTCTAATTTCCCTTTCAATTGTTTTTCTAAGATCCATAGATTATTTAAAAGTCTATTTTTTAGTTTCCAAATATTTGGACATTTTCTAGAGATTTTTGTTATATATTTCTGATTTAATGCCATTGTAGAGAACAGTACTTTATATGACTTGATCCATTTTTAGATTATTGAGAATATTCTTATGGCCCCAAATATGATCTATCTTGGTAAATGTTTTGTGTGCACTTGAAAAAAATGTGCATTCTGCTATTGTAGGTTAGAGTGTTTTATAAATGTCAATGATGTCAGATACATTAGAAGGGTTGTTCTAGTCTTCTCTGTCCACTGATTCTGTATATACTGGTTCTCTCAATCTAGGACACATGGGTGGTGAAATCTATAATTGTGGATTTCTCTATTTATCCTTGCAGTTCTTTCAGTTTTTGCTTCATGTATTTTGAAAGTTTATTTTAGACATCTAAATGTTAGAATTGTATATCCTGTTGATGAATTGATCTTTTTATTATTATATATGATACTCTTTGTCCTTGGGTAATTTTTTTTTTTTTTGCTTTGTAATTGACTTCACCTGATACTAATATACCCCATTCAAGCTTTCCTTTGATTGGTGTTAGCATGGCATATCTGCTTACATTTTTTTTTTACTTTTAACCCATTTGTGTCTTTATATTTCCATTAGATTTCTTATAGGTGGCACTTGGGTTTTAATTTTACATTACTACCTGACAATATTTGCCTTCAAATTGAGATGTTTGGACCACCAAATGTGATTATTGATATGATTGTATTTCACTCCATCATCTTGCCATTTGTTTTCTATTTATCAATTTATTATTTGTTCCTTCTCTCTCTTTTCCTGCCTTCTTTTGGGTTGAGTGCATTTTATGACTTAATTTTATCTTTTTTATTGGTTATCAGCTATAACTCCTTTTTATGTTATTTTAATGATCGCTTTAGGGCTTATAGTAGACAACTTTTACTTAACATAGCCCACCCTCAAATGACATTACAAAGCACTTTACATATAGTTTAAGAACTGTACAACAGATTATTTCCACTTTTCCCTTCTGGGTTTTGGTGCTATTGCTGTCATTCATTCTTCTTCTACATGTAGTATTCCTGTGTTCTCTATGATTTCACTTTCTGCAGTTTCAGTTACCCGTGGTCAACCACAGTCCAAAATATGCTAAGAGGAAGAGTAGAATGAAAATGGTTGAGTTCTCCTCAATGAGCTTCCCTTTCCTCTAGGACTTTGGCCTCTCAAGTCCTGGCACCTGTGCCAGCATCGTGCCATGCCCTCAAACACGTTTATCTTGCATTTACTCTAGTTTTTCTGCTTGTTTGCAGCTGAAGCATTAGTCTACTACGAGTCATTCTACCATATTTTCAAAAGAAATATCCTCTTGAAATTTAATAAAAAAAAGTTTGAATTATGAGCTTCCAGATGTCAAAGACTCCATATTATTATTTTTTTTATTTTTATTTTTTTGAGTCAGGGTCTTGCTCTGTCCTCCAGGCTGGAGTACAGTGGCATGATCACACCTCACTGCAGCCTTGAACTCCTGGGCTCAAGCAATCCTCCTGCCTCAGCCTCCCAAGTAGCTGGGACTATAGGCACATGTCACCACACCCAGCTAATTTTTTCTATTTTTCTGTAGAGACAGGATCTTGCTTTTTCTCAGGCTGGTCTAGAACTCCTGACCTCAAGCAATCCTCCCGCCTCAGCCTCCTAGAGTGCTAGGATTACAGGTGTGAGCCAACATGCCCAGCCCATTTTTTTTAATTTGACTATAGTTCACACTTACTAATACTGGTGTCTTGAGTGTTTTCATGATAATATTTTCAGTTATGCTCATAGTAATGAAATAATTAATGGTTATGTTGGTAACAACAACAGTAGATTCTATGAAAGGATAAAGTTTTGAGATAGTAAACCTTCCAGTATTTTCAGCTTTTGCTTTTGTCCATCTATACAAATAGTTTGTTCTGTGTCCATTGTCCCATGTGAGAACATGATAGAATAGAGAGCCAAAGAGGCCTAACAAGGCTCTGACTCTGGTGTTTCCAAAGCCTAGTTCTCTAGGAGAGCCTAGAGAATTTGAGATCTCAACAACATTTTTGAGAGAAGCGGGGTGGAGACAGCAGTGGTCTCCCCACTCTAAGACAAGAAAATAATTCCCCTGAGTTGGTGGTGATAGACAGAGAGAGAGAGAGATGCTCTGGAGAGAGCCATGGTGCAGCAGATGCTGTAGATGTTCTGCCCCATCCCCGACCCTAAGTAACTGCCTTAGAGTGTGCCAAGCTGACTTCTAACTGCCAGTACCTGAACAACTTTGCCTGAGGGTTTGCTCTGACCTCCAAATCCCACTTTGCATTAATCTGTGGCAGACTGGAAGTGCCAGAGTATTAATGCCCCCAGCAAACAGCCTTCAATCAATAGAGTTGGAACATAAATACTCCAGCCCTCAACCCCTGAGTTGTGTGTTCTACACTGGTTTCTGAGCCATTTTCCCAGAAGGTTAAGCTCCAGTTGGCCAAAGTGGCTTGATAATACCCGCTTTGGGGCTGCTTTCCCTTCCCTGTCTTACTCCCCAACTCTCTGCTGGTATTTGCTTTACCTCCCAAAGAAGCTATTTTCCCTGGAACCCTTGTCTCAGAGCATACTTCTGGGTGAACCCAAACTAAGACTTTTGGCTTAGACCAGTGCAAATGTGCAGGATCTGGCTCCAAGCCAGCAAGCAGAGAAGACAATGAGACTCCAGAGATGACAGGCTGAGGATGCGTCAGGACTTTGGGCCATGGGCCACGGTCAGCCTCGCAGCCCCATGACTGTTGAAAGGGTGTTACATACAAAAGAATCCTTTACACCAGGGGTCCCCAACCTATGGTGAGTTACATAATTATTTCATTATGTATTATAATGTAATGATAATAGAAATAAAGTGCACAATAAATGTGCTTGAATCATCCCAAAACCATCCCTCCCTCCTCTGCCCATTCGTGGAAAGATTGTTTTCCATGAAAATGGCCCTTGGTGCCAAAAAGCTTGGGGACCGCTGCTTTTACACTATTGAGTGGTCTGTTTCCTAGTTGGGTAGGTACTAATAAGCTACATCTGGAAAATAAGTGAGTGACTCACCAGCTACGAACAAGTGCTTTTCTTTGAGAGTGTACCTCGGACTAAGCTTTTTATCAGCATGATGTATTTTGCTTCTATTGCTGTCATTTGTCCTGTATTAACCATCACAATATTTAAAAACAGGGAAATTACCCTGAATATATAGAACCAAATAGATTTTGATCTCTATTCTATTATACATGACGTTCATTTCAGATCTTCTGATGGACTTAAGAAGGAATCAGAAGTTAACTTTTTTTCTTAAACCACTGAAAGTATGATACAACATGGAGTGATTTCATACTTCATTCCTTTCTGAAATTTCCATTTTGCTCATTAAACCTTGTAAGTTGGGCGATATTATGAAACTGGTGGTTAAGTTAAGGCTTAACAGCTTAAATATGGCTTCTTGGCTTCAAAATGTCAAAAAGTATTTTCTAGCAATCAAAACATCTGTTATTGCTAGCTAACCAGGAAATTCACTCCTGCCGTACAGGTGACATTTTTCTGTATGCGTATATGCATATACAAATATGCCCCCCCACACAGAGTTCAATTTACCCTTTATTCTATTTCTTCTCTCTTCAAAATAGAAGGGAAACTTTCTTCTGCATTCCTTAGAAGGGAAACTATTGGATATCACATTAACCCAATATTCATTATGCTATTCGCTACAGCTATGAAGTAATGTAGAAAGGGGAAGTTATAAAATTAGAAGATCCGTAACGAATTAAGCACCTATAAAGTTTGTTCCCATTCAAACATCCCTTTCCACTTAACTTTGGAGTCTACCGAGTCAACAAATCAACATGTTTTAAGTAAGGATAATGGATATTTTTGTTTGCCCCTCACTATCCAATTTCTCCCTTTCCACTCTGCTTTTTGTCCCGGGAGGCTGAACTTTATCAATGTAATCAAGGGGCTCCCTTGCTCTCCGGTTCGATTTGGGCTTGGCCAATGGGAGTTACTGGCAGGAGACCAGAAGACAGGAAGAGAGAAATCAGGGTAATTGCTCTCCCAGCTCCCTCTCAGCTGGGTCATTGCAAATGGGCTATGACCTAAGTCACAGTTCCTTTGAGGCAGTCCTCCCCTCTGGCTACAGCTCTCTGGGTCACAGGTAGGGGGTGGGGGAGGCAGTGGCTGGTAATGACTTCCTGCTGTTGCCAACCCAGATATCCTTCAGCATCCTTTGTTGGTTTCCCTTAACCCTGCCCAACAACATGTTTTAAGGTATCTTTATTAAACCCTCCTCAATTATGCAGTCTGAGTGAATATGCCATCTGTTTCCTGCAGAGACCAAGGCTGGGACAGTTCACCCCTCCCCATTTGTCATACATAAGCAGAGCAAGACAATGCAACACAATAGATATGCAATGTATACCAATGATATATCTCACAAAAGATAGTGGGGTTTCATGAAGCAGATGAACATGATGTTGGAGAATTGTTCAAATCACAAGTAAAACTATTACCTGGTTCAGTTTGGCAGTTTCTCCAGTTAAAACCTGAAGGGAAAACCAATGCTTACGCACTGCAAAAGAAAGGGAGTGGTTTTAATGCCAAAGGATTAGGAGAGGCATTAGGCAAATAAATGAATCGTTTGCATCTTTTTTTTAAATAAAAAAGACTCTTTCTTCAAGCTCCTGACATTAAATTGTGTGAAGGATGTCCTGATGAGCTACCCTGCTCTTTTGTCAGGAATGTTATACTGCAAAACCACCCAAATAGTACTCAGTTTGTTCCTTTTCTAGCTTAAGAATTAGCACCTACATAATTACAGTTATAATCTACATTTTAATAAATGTAAGATAAACTTACTTTTATAATTTTCACTCTATTTTTAAAGATAAAGTCACAATCAAAGTTCTTGCTCCTCTGTTGAGTGTCAAGTTTTGTTCTCTGCTTTAAGTGGATTTAAGTGGTCTTTTTTCAGGACCATTTATCTCTGGTTAACAGGATCCTGTGAATATCCTTGTGGGAGCTGCACAAAGGCCGCCTGGGGAGAGCTGTTCCTTCCAGGACTTCTAAAGGGCCTCCCTCGGAGTTGGAGGTTGGCCTCTGGAATCACACAGTCTGGAGTCCAGGTTCCAGCTCCATCCCCCGGTGCCCCACTGGTCTGGCAAATCCCAGGTTCTCCACCCCTGATGCCCAGGTTTCTGGCACGTGGTAAACACTCAGTTCATGTTAGCTCTTACTGGAATTACTAGAAATGTTGTGCCCTTAATAGTTCTACTTGAGATGCAGTGCTGTTAAGCATAGTATCCATTTTACTAAGTTTTGAACAGTAAATATTACTTACTTTTTAAGGAGTTTCAAAATGATTAGATTTAAAGAATAAAAGACTAATGTAACTAAAACAGGATCTCTACCTTTTAAAGAAGTTATACATAATTCACATAGAAATATCAAAATGAGAAGTAGCAAGAAGTAGCAAGATATATTTTTATATGACATATTGGAAAAACAAACACCACATGTACTCTCTAATAATTGGGAGCTTATTGATGGGCACATGGGCACAAAGAGATGGAAAGGTGCTTGGAACTCAAGAAGAGGGGACAGGTAAAAACTTACCTATTGGGTACACTGAACACTATTGGGGTGATGCGCACACTAAGAGCCCCCACTTAAGCATTATAAAAGGTATCCATGTAACAAAAACATTTGTACCCCCTTAATATTTTGAAATAAAAAAGAAATTAAAAAAATTGATATATCACTTAACTTGATACAAAATCCATTCACATTTCACAATTTATTTCAATAATACATTTTTCAAGAAAAGTAAAGGAAAACTATTAGATTCCCTAAACATAATTTTAACTGTTACAGAATTTTGGATGGTTAGTTATAAAAGTCTACAGTTTTTCTGATCTACTTTTGTAAACAAAGTTTGCATCGATGGTAACAACGAAGTATTTGAAGAAACTATTCTTAAAAAGTCTTGCCTGGGAGTTGTTTGCAGCCTATCACAAGAGAATTAAAAATGACGTTCATGAAAATTTGGTATTTATTTTAAAATATTAGTTCCTGAAATAACACTTCAAATACACGGGCCAAACAATAAAAATAATGAGACACACACAAAATGTTAGTTAACATCCTGAATGGAAAGCCACATTCCTGTTTAAGGCTCAGTATGCCATTTGAAGTTTATTTTGGTGATGTAGCTAAACCTACGTGGTATCAATTTAATGATTTTTTTCCTGCTGACATGCTTTAATAACATGTATGAGGTCTTATCACTGTCCTGTTCCTGTGCTCTCAGTATCTCATTTGTATGCAAATTCTCTTGTATGCAACTTATTCTTTGGTAAATGCTACCAGCAGATTGAGTGTCTGTGTAATTATGTTCCATCCCCGTCTGCCCTATTTGTTTCTTATTCTGTCGCGGCCGCAGTCCCTGCAGCATGTTCCAGTCCTGAATTACAGAGTGGCTCGGGCAGCAGTTTTTCTTATTGGTGACGGGCCTGCGCCACAACCCCCCTGAACGCATTGCTCACTTACACAGCATCTTTCTAGACTGCAGGTGTGGGACAGGTTCCTTCTTCCCTTTTGTTTGCCTCCCTTTTGGAAAAATTATGTTTTAAACTGGATCTCTTTTGGTTCTAACAGAGATAAGTTGTTCAACTAACTACCTTAGCCTCTTCCTGTTTCCTCCCCTGGTGTGATTTATGTGATACTAAGATAGGAGGTAAAATTACTTTATATATGTGTGTTCATTTGGGGTTATTTATAGGAAGGCTGAGAAATCTAATGAAAATTTCATGTGGGATAGTCATGCCAGGAATAAACATTATGCATATAGATTTACACATAAATATAAACACAATGTGTATACCTTCTTTATGTGAATAAAATTGTGTGTGTGTGTGTGTGCGCGCATGTGTGTGTGTGGAGACAGTGTGCCTATATGCTCTGGAACAGTAATGCCTGTATTTGAACCCTAGGTCTATTATTAATGATCTATTTGACCTTGGACAATTTCTGAAACTTCTGTGCCTCATTTTCCTCAACGGTGAAATGATGATAAGAATAGCACCTATCTCACTGAGTTGTCATGAGGAGTAAATAAATTAATACATATAAAGTGTTTCTCAGTACATGGTAAGTTTCAATAAATGTCAGCTATTTTTGTAATCACATAGGATAAACAATAGGTACAGATACACACAGAACAGACATCAATTAGATTGGATCCCCTGTTCATTCAATTGAAAGTCATGGCACCTGCTGAGACCTGTGTCCCTGCTAGCTGAGAGATGTGAGCCTGCAGCGGGAGGTGAGATGGAGTCTGCTGTCAGGTGTGCATCAGGACCCTGCACTCAGAGGGGCCTCCTCCCTCTGTGCCTGTCCTCCACATCTGACCTAGCACCCAAACAGAATAGGCTGCCAACACCCAGCCTGGTTGGGAATTATGATAAATGGCCCCAGTCTGCGCTAGCTAGACCTTCCTCACCTCCTGCCACCTTAACTGTTCCCTTTGCCCCACAAGGATTCCCATACACACATCTCCTCCGCCCCAGCCTCATGAAGTGGCTCACATGGTCCCTCGGTGCTCTTGCCATCCTCATGTCCAGCAAGTGCAGTCAATGTGGGTTGTTCCAGGGTCGTGGTGGACAGGACAGGCTGTGTTTCCTGTGCTCTCATTCCCTACCACAGGACATGACATGGCTGCAAGATGCACTTCCTCTCTCCAGGTAGGCCAAGAGGACTTTGTACGGCAAGCAGGCAACGGCCCAGGGGATCCACAGCCACAGACACAGCCCTTCCTGGGAGCAGGAACAGGGGTGGAGCCCCAACTTTCTCATGCTGGAGAAGCCAGGTGCACTTGGAGCGCAGCACTCTGCCACCAACCTGTGCACACAGCCACTGCCCAGAACTCTTCTGCCGTCCTCTATTACCACGTCTGGCTCCCAGCTGCACCACTTCTGCAAAGGGCTTTGCCGCTTACAACGTGCTTTGGTAGCAATGCTGCCCCTGTGGGAAGATGGATATTGTGCTTCCCATTTCACAGGTGAGGAAACTGAGGCTCAGGGATATTATAACTTGCTCAAAGTCACACAGTGAATACCTGACAGAATTTGGGCTCAAATTGGTTTTCCCCAACTATAGTCTAATAACCTTTTCATTCATTTATTCACTCAGTAAATATTTATTCAGGGCCTACTATGTGCAACAGGCCCTGCAGAGACAGGCGTGGGCAGGGCCAGTGCCACCTCTGCCTGAAAAAGCCTCCCATCCAGGCAATAGATGCACGAGTATCCAATTGATTAAAATTAAATGTGGTGAGTGTTGTGGCCAAGGAAGTACATTTATTAAACATTGTGCCAGATATTCTGCCAGAGGCTGGAAATACATTTAAATGAATGAATCTTGTGACCAGTCCAATCTCCAGGGACCTGTTGCTGCTCACACTTGATATCCACCTTGGCTGTGTCCGGCCATTGGCCTGGGCCATGGCTGTCTGCTCGGGGCAGATGGGAATGCTCCCCTGGGAGCTGGGGCAGCCTCCTCTGAGTCCTCCCTGACAGTGTGGGGACAGTGGGGACCTCATACAATAGCACACTGGCTAGATGCAGCGCAGAGAACTGAGCACCCTGCTGGCGGTGGGCTGTGCTAGGTGGGTGTCAGGGTGAGTGGAGGCCCCGTGGAGGCCCCATGGAGGCGGCATGGCAGGAGAGGTTCACAGAGGGCCACACCTAATCGGCTGGCACAAAATGCATTCTCTGCAGTTCTGTTTCAATTGCACGCTAAATAATTAACTTTTTTATTAAATGGAGACTTTTTTTTTAAATTTACTTTTCATTAGTTTAAATCCTTGAGGGGTACAGCATCACATGGATTCTGTGTCTAATGGCCTTAGCAGGAAAGTGGCTTTGGAATTTGGTTTGAACCACGCCACTGTTTCCCTGGGCCCGAGTTACCTTTCCCCAGATTACTCTGGTTTTGTTCAGTTTGCCACCAGGAGTCACTGTGTTGTTCTTTGCTTTGTATACATAAGCACATCTCTTGCCCAAATAGAATTCAGTTTCATCTCGGGCATAAACACCTTCGATTTTAAGAAGAGCTGTGTGCTCTCTTTGGTTCCGGAAACCCCACATACAGCCAGCAAAAATGGCCTTGGACCACAGCCTTCCCGATATGTTTGCGTTTTAGAAGTCCTGTTCCCAGCAGACCTCCACAGGCTCCAAGATGGCGGAAAGAGCTAAATGAAGACATTTTGCCTTATCAGAAGTAGCTGTCCTTGGCAAGAAATTTACATGGAGTTTACAGAATAGTAAGGAAAACAAACAGAATAGCCATAATGATAATCGCCACCACTCACTGAATACTCATTATGTCCTCTACAACCACCATGAGAGGTGGGTGTTGCATAGACGAGGGAGCTGAACTGAGTTGTGTCCCCAAGGTATCCCTGCTAGGAAACGGTAGAGGCAGGACTCAAACCCAGGTCCTTCTGACGGCAGAGCCTCCCTCTTTTTTTTTTTTTTTGAGACAGAGTCTCACTCTGTTGCCCAGGCTAGAGTGCTGTGGTGTCAGCCTAGCTCACAGCAACCTCAAACTCCTGGGCTCAAACAATCCTCCTGCCTCAGCCTCCTGAGTAGCTGGGACTCCAGGCATGTGCCACCATGCCCAGCTAATTTTTTCTATATATTTTTAGTTGTTCAGCTAATTTCTTTCTATTTTTAGTAGAGACGAGGTCTTGCTCTTGCTCAGGCTGGTCTCGAACTCCTGAGCTCAAACGATCCTCCCGCCTCGGCCTCCCAGAGTGCTAGGATTACAGGCATGAGCCACCGCGCCGGGCCCGGAGCCTCCCTCTTAACCGCCAAATCTCCCAATACCATCTGACATAGAGGCAGCGGCTTCAGGGCTGGCTTGCATGGTCAGAGAGGAGGCACGAGGAAGGGCTTTTAGCATCTGTGGGGACTGGTCAGAGAGCCAGTGGCAGTAAGGGCATCCTGAAAGAGGAAATGTGTAAAGCAGAGTGATCCAACACATCCTGGGTGTGGCATCCTTGGGTGGAGAGAGAGAGTGGCCAGAGGTGGTGCTGGAGGGTGGGCAGAGGTCCCTGCATCCAACACCTGTTCTGCTCAGCCAGGGAACTCGGGGGTTTTAGGGAGCCTTTGAAGTTTTTAAGGACTGGCCATGGGGTGAGGGGAGCGTAGTGTCATCATGTTTGTAGTCTTTTACAAAGAAAAGTTGGAGGCAGTTTGGAAAACACTCTGGAGCCTGACATGTGGGAGATGAGTTAGGAGGTCACGTGTCTCCACATTTCTAATTTTGTACCCTCTTCAGCAAAAACGTCTTTACAACATATTCTCAGCAGATGTATGATTATTCACAAATGATATACGATACAACTGTATTCACACATTGCTTGCATGAGACATACACAAAAAGTAAACACTGAAAACATGACGTAAAGATAAATGTAAGTCTTGGAACTTGACGGAGGTGGCGGGTGCACAGCATGGTGAATGTATGCAGTGCCACCGGGTTCTGCACCTGCAAATGGGGAATTTAATGTTATGTGTTTTACTTCAATAAAAAACAAACAAGTGTGAGTAGAGAGACATTCAAGTCTTCTCTTCCCACACCCCAGTGAATGGTCCGGCTGCCCGGGGTGCACATGCCCCAGGAGGTGGGCCTGGCCGTGGGAATGGGGAGAGAGAAAGGGTTCGAGGAGGGTTCAAGAGACAGAATGGACAGGGCTGGTGTTGGAGGTTGAAGAGTCTTCGGGAATGAAAAATGCAGAATGCAGGAAGATGCCACATTTCTGGTTTGGACATAGGAGAAATGGAGGTGTTCCCCTTGCCAGGGACATGATATGGCCAGTACTGGGATAATTTCCCAGTGGTTGGGATACGATTGGGTGGGGAAGTTTCTAGGTATGTCCAGAAGTGAATTCAGTCGGAGGACAAGGACGGTCCTGGATGAGGATGACAGAGGGTCAAACCTAAAGAAGCCATACTGGTGGAGGCAAAGCAAGAGGCCAGAAGGAGGTAAAGCCAGGAGAGGGGAAGGGAACAAAGGAGCAAGCCGGGAACCAGGCAGGAGGGCATTCCTAGGTCACATGGTAAGGGATGGGGGACAGGGGGAGAGGACAGAGCAGAGTTTCATTCTGGCCAGTCACCCCTGGGGTGCCTGGAGGTGTTCCCGGAGAACAGCAGAGACTTGTGAGTATATGCACGTGGGCTTGGCAAGCAGCATCTGGAGAGTGGAAGAGGCCACCGTGGAGAACATGAACCACGAGGCTGAGAGTGGAGCTTGGGGAAGGGCCAAAATTAAGAAGCTGGCTGAGGAATGGAAGCCTGGCAGTGAGAGTGATCACCCTACAAAACCCAGGAGAGTGGGGAGTCATGGGGGCTGGGGGGAAGTTCCAGAAGGAAAGAAACAGTCAACACTACAGGGGAGGCAGATAAGATAGGACTAGAAACGTGTCCCGTAGCCAAGCTCCCTGGTGTCATTAGCAAGGACAATTCCAGAGATAAGTGGGCAGAGGGAAAAGTGTGGGGCCAGAAGCCCACTGCTGTGGGTCAACTTGGGGATGGGACATGAGGAGGCGAAAGCCCTTCAGGCAGAGCAGCCTTGGTCCTTTGAGTGCGCGGCTAGTGCTCTTTCTCCTTTCCCAGTGTACCTTTGTCCCAGAAAGGTCTAGAAGACTTATTACAGTGCAGAGGCAGGATGAGCCTTTGGTCCTGGTCTCTTGGAGGTCCAGCTTGAAAAGCTTTGGACAAGTTAAGCAGCCCACTGAAACCAGCATTCCTGATGATAACACATTTAAGGAATTCCAAAATGTTCCTGGGATTCCTCTAAGGAGCCTGCAAAGGGTTAGGGAGCAGCGGAGCAGTAGAGATCTTCCCCCGTGTCCTCCATGACCACCTTCCTCCGGTTCCTGTCAGGTGCTTCCGGGGTTCCTGCTTCCAGCCTCCTGGTAGACCACGCCCCGCAGCAAGTGAGAGGAGACTGGCTGGGTGCCTGGTTTAGTCGCTCGCCTCCACACTTTCACATCCTCTATCAACACCTGCACACTTGGGTTGTGACCACACACACTCTTCCTGTTTGTACAGAAGGTGCCATTCAGAAGGCTTGCCAGTGAGAGGGAGCCCCACGCTCAGCCTCAGGAGAAAGAAGCTGAACAACATCTCTGGGAGAGAAAGACAGGAGCGTGAAGCGGAGAGGTAAGCTCCAGCGGACGGCGTCTGGGCCCTCTGAACTGCCTTGGGTGGGAAACGGGTAGCCCTGGCTCTGAGCCCTGCAGGGTGGGACTCTGAGGAGCCAGGCCCCGCTCCTCAGGCCGGTGTCAGGGAGCATTCCCCGTCTGCCCCAGAGAGATGATCCAGCCCCTGGCGAACAGCTGGAGACATTGAGAAGGAAGACAGGGAACGTGACCAAAGCCACTTGTGTGTGTGTGTGTGTGTGTATGTGTGTGTGTGTGTGTGTGTAGCATGTAAAGAAGACACACCGAGGTGTGAACATGCTCACACACATTTGTGATGCTGGCTGGGCCCACGGACCTTATGAAAAGTGTATCTGAACCTCATGTAGGCCATCAGTTGTACCTCCAAAAAAGAACCCATGACACGGCCACAGACTGGACCCAGGGAGTGAGCTGGTCACAGGAAGGAGAGAGTGTGGGTGGTTTAGCCTAAGGTCACCATCACGTCTGCAGAAATAACTTAGAGTGCATGACCTCCTCCCTGTTAGGGGCTAACAGAGCTATCTGTACGTTCCCTGGACAGCACATTGTGTATGTGTGTATGTATGTATGCATGTGTATACACATATACACAGCATATTATGCGTGTATATATACATGCACATAACATATATAGACATAAACACACACAATACAATATAAAATAATATAGTGACTGTATTTTTTAAACCAAATAGAACTAATAGTATGACAAAGAGTATTTTTCTAATATGTGATTTCCTTGCTATTCAAGTCTCACAAATATAAAAGTGAAATCATGTTTAGATATGCATTTCATAATCCCTTTTATTCAAAGGAGGGTAGATCCCATTAGACGAGGACTTTTCAGGTAGTCTAGCACCTGGTCTTACAGTAAGAATAGCTAAGAGCCAAATGTCCATAATAACAAAGTGGTAAACTCATTCTTTGAGTGTTGATTATACAAACTAAGCAGCCAATTTTTAAAAAATTATTGTCTCTGCTTGTATTAAAAGCATTTGTTCCTTGGTTCAAAATTTAGGAATTATCTAACTGCAAGAGTACCTTCCTTTACTTAATGCTGTCCCATCTCATTGCTGAAGTGAGAGTATTACAGTGAAAGTCAAACAAACATTCAATATTCTTGGGGTTTTGGTTTGGTTTCTGTTGACTGCTATTCTCCTGTTCTGGGCATTACTTGCACTTAGTGTTTAGTTGTGTCATGCATACTTTAATTTACATTTAGAAAATGTAAACATACACAACTTATTAACATTAGTGTCACTAAAGTTGGTATTTAATCCTCCACTGCTAAATTTGACTGGCCTAAAAAAATGATGGAAAAAATATAGGTTGCTCCTTTGCCAGACGTCGGGGTTCAAATCCCAACTCTAACACAATGGCTTTGGGCAAGTCACACATCTCTCTGATCGGAGTTCCTGTGTCTGTACAATAATAGTCCCTACCTCTTAAGTAAGGATTCAATGAGATATCGCATGCAAAGTGTTTATGAGAGTGCCTGGAACATTGCAAGGGTTCAATGAGTATTAGTGGCTATTATTATCATCATCATCATCACTACAACCTTTTGTGCAATTAAGCAGTCAAACTTGAAGGGAAATGGTAGGAGGTCAGGAAAAGCGGAAATGGGAGTTGGGATGTGTAAAATGGGTTTAGGAGGAGACACTTAAGGCCGGAGCAATGGCACCATGGGCCTTACACTGCAGAGGGGTAGTGAGCAGGAGGCAGGAGAAGCAGCACAGGACGCCCCTCCCTACAAGGCTTGCAAGGGAAGCAGGCACGGGAACTCGGTGGGCTCGATCACATGTGCTCATTCACATCTGGTACATTCAGTGCCCCGCAACCTAGGAAAGAGATACATGTAACCATGACATCCAAACCATAGTACATAACAGTGTGTCTGGTGCCCCTCGGCTGTGAGGTCTGGTGCTCAGCATTTTACACGCATTCTTAGATTGCATCCGGGCCACTGTGACTATACCAGTTTTAGAGAAGAGGTTGATAGACAGCCTGAGAGTGCAGAGCTGGGAAGGGCAGCCTTGGGGTCTATCTCCAGATCCTGCGCCCTGAGACCCCACACATTAAGTCTAGAATATGAAGTACATGGTAATAAAGGTGACATAGGAGGAAGCCGAGGCCCAGAGAACTTGAGAAACAAGTTCAAAGTCTCAGTGAGAGTTGAAAGCATGGTGGGGAGCCGGTTGCTGGTGTCTGGCATCCAGACTGTTCTACACCACTGTCCAGAGGAAGGACGCCTAGGTTGACATGCACGGAACCCCTTCCCTAAACCACTTTTAACTTCTTCAGTTTCTTTATCTGTAAAGTGGATAAAATAACCTGTCCTACGTAGTTCACAGGGTTTTAAGAGAGTCCAATGAGGTTACACATGTAAAATAGTGTTGTATTATTTCTGAGTCACATAAGGAGAAAATGTTGAAAGCCACCTTTAGTAAAGGCAAGTTAAAAGGAAAGGAAAAGTACAACTGATGTTGGTTCTTAATGAAATGTCATTAAGTATGATTTAACTTGTTCTTTCAAATGGCTCCTTTGCACTCTCTGGTACTGGTGCTTCATAATTAGTTGAACCGCTCCCATATATGGAAATTTAGTTGATTTCCAATTTTTGAATATTACAGATTAAACCACAATGACTGTTCTTCTACAGATCCTTTAGCGTAATCATCCTACCCGTTCTTTTATTTTTTGAAAATCTGATAAGCAAGTGGTGTTATCTCACTTTTGTTCTTATTTGCCTTTCTCTGATTATTAGTGAGTTGATTCTCAATATTTGAAAACATAGCTCTGTAAAAAAACTAAAAACAATATCCCTCATCCAGTAGACAGCCAAAATACATGTTCCTTGTAAAGTGAAATGGCACCATTTTTCTCATGATTAAGATACAAGCAGGTGTTGGTGTACAAATATAAACCTATTAAAACACATCTTGCACAAATATTCCTCTTTATAGCTTTTATCTGTGCTAAAAATGGGGGATTATAATGAATACAAGACAACTAGACTCCTGCAATAACTAATAAACATGACAATTTGATTTATTGCTGCTCCTCTGCTATAGCCTGTTGACAGATTTTTCTTTATGGAAAAATTACCATGGTTTAAATCTCTATCATATGGCACTTAATTCAATTGACAATATGTTACCAATTAGATCCTGCTTAAACTACCATCAGCCAACAGACCAGGGGACATGTTAAGTAGGATGACAATCAGATAACTAGTAAAATGCTTTGTGGCAGCTTTCTCAGGGCCAAGGAGTAATGCAGAGATGATGCATAATGAGGAGAGAAAGGGCAAATAGAGCTTTTACTTTTCCCCATCCTGAAAACTGAAATCGTTTGAAGTTCTCCTAAAAGCATACAAAGTTTGTGTTTGAGTTGAGAGTTGTGTAAGTTGCTGTTCACCACTCCCTTTCCGCCCCTGCCTTCTCTTGCCTCCTTTGATGATAAATTTGCAAACTAAAGGGCATTCTACCCCCAAATCCTCTCCATTGTGAAGCTGCAGAACTTCAACTCAGTTGTCCTGTCTCCTGTGTTTTAAAATTTCACCTTTCTCTCAAGCCCTGGATGGTGACCAAGAGAGAAACCTTTTTAAGCAGAATGAGCTCCCTTTTCTTACTTTCCTCTTGGAATCTGGCTGTATCAGACAGTGCTCCCCTTGCAAAAGAGAGAAACCAAATGGGGCTGTGCTGAACAAAAAGACCATCTAGTGGGACAGTACTGGGGGGTGACCCGACTTAAAATACAGCAGCAAGCAAAGGTAAGGCCACCATGAAGCACAGGAATGGAAATGTGACAGTGGTCTGAGCCACAGAATGTGGCCACCACTGTGACAGGCAGGCATGAACTCAATTGTTCCCACATTGAAATGTCACCATTTAAAATCCCAGAGAGAAGGGAGACAGTGATGAACCACATTTAGGTCACATGCCTGTACCCTGGGGAAAGGTTGGATCCATCCATTTGACTTCAGGCCTACTTCCTAAAGCTACGCGGTGAGGCATCCCCCAAAGGTAGACTGCAGTGGTCATAGGAAGGGTGGGTGGTTGGTGGAGACAGCAAATGTCTCCCCACCAGTCATTGCTGGGCAGCCTCTGAGTGGAGGCCGGTTTGTTATAAATGGGCAAGATAGCCATTGGTGGTTTTGTTTGCACAGATAGGCATACAAAAGGGAGAATTAACAGACTGCCATCCCATGCTTCCTGTGTTCTCACTCTGGTCTCTTTGTTTCTACAGCTGGTAGGGGAGTATGAAGACCAGGGAATTTTCTTAAGGACCTGAGCACTTATATGGCACTCCCCTCTAAATCATAGTACTGCATATCATTTCCTGAGCATTTTACAGACATTTTCTGAGTCCCCCAGATAGCCCTTCTGGATAGACATTATACATTCCTTTTACCTATGGAGAATGGAGGCTCCAAGCAGTTAAGTGACCTGCCCATGTGCACACAGTTAGATGTGGGGTTCAAACCCAGTCTACCCAACTCTAAAACCTCCCCACTAGCTGCCCTAGAGTGATCCTGAGTCCAGGCTGCATTGCAGCAGCACATGTGGTTTTATTTGAATGAAATCTCTGTCCTCCAGGACAGCACCGTGTGTGCGTGTACGCGTGTGTGCTCCAGGCACACATAACCAGGAAGAATGCTGAGAGGAAAGTTGGGGGCTCAGAGGAAAAACATCCCATATGTTATGACTTTGCCTGGGCTGTCCCTGCTTCTAAATACCGTGACAATATTTTCTGAAGCAAAGATCAAAGGACATATGGTCTGACTCATGGGTTAACAAAGGGAAAAATATTTGAAGTTGGGAATATCTGGGACACACTGAGATGTGTGGCTGCAATCATTCCCACAGCACCTGGAAATCATGAAGTTCTTTGGGAAACACCATGAAATACTGACATATTAAATTCCATCCTCCAAACTAGGAATGATTTTACTATCGGAATTAGGACAGCCTTATACATTGGTTACATAATTCCATACCTGTGAGACCCCATGCCCATGAAAATAACAAAGGTATCGAAATATGTTTGCATCACTTGTAAAATCATTGAAAATAATAAGAGAATTTTTGTATAGAAATAAGATTTCTTACCACAAAAATAGCCAATAAGAAAATACAATGGGAAAAAGGGATATAACTCACAAAAGGCACCCAAATTTAAATACCTGGAAAAGAATTTAAGAGGAAACACCCAAGACCTATATGAAAAAAAAATCTACTTGGGGAAATAAAACATATGAATGGGAACGTGTGCCATGGGGAAGACTCAACATCAACTCTCACCAAACTAACTTATACATAAGAAAATTCAATTCCAATTCCAATGCATTTGAGGAAGGACAGGACTTGATAAAATGCCAATCTAAAATTCCAAATGAGTTTTAGATGAGAACAACCAGGATAGTTTTGGAAAGGGAAGCAAAGAGGAGGTACGGTGCTTGCCTTGTCAAGTTTGAAAGCTTCAGTGGTCACATAGTTCCAAATGGATAAACAGATCAATGGGGAGAAGAGAAAGTGCGAAAGCACACACTCAAACACGTGCAAATTTAGCATATGAGGAAAGCCCCTTTTCGAATCAGTAATTTCAAGCATGAGGCAAGTAAAATCAAGAGTGGTCAACTTTCATTTGCCTTGATGCTTCAGCCGATTTGACTGAGTTATTCACTCTTTCCTCCTTGCGACACCTTCCCGCTCTGCCTCCGGACCATCCTCCTACTTCTCTTCCCATCTCACTGGCTTCTTCTTCTCAGTCTCATCTTTGAGTTCCTTCTCCAACTCTTCCACATCTCCAGGCAGTGCAGCACCCCAGTGCTCCACCCGCTCTGATGCCTACATACACGCCCCGGTGATCCGGTCCAGTATACCCACTGAGACACCAGTGGTGCCCTAACTCACATCTCCTGACTTCCTGTCTGACTACAGACCCAGCTTTCCTGCAACACGCAGCCCCTCCTCCTGGATGTACATTCAGCCTCACCACGTAAACTTCCCAAACAGCCTTGCTCATTTCTCTAACTCCAGCCCTGCTCCTCCCGCAGTTTCCTCACATGGCCACAAAGCCCCTCATTCTTCTGGCGTCAGCCCCACACCTTGGAGCCATCCTTTGCTCCTTTCTTTCACAACCCGCAGCTAATCCATCAGCAAGTCCATCCAGAATTGAAGCGCTTCTCACCACTTCCGCCCCTACCCCCTGGCCCGAGAGCCTGTGGTCTCTCGCCTGCTCCCCAAACTGGTCTCCTTTCCACACTCCCTCCTGCACTCTGTTCTCAGCACAGACCCAGGGAAATTCCTGAAACACTGAAGTCAAAATATATAATTGCTCCAAACCCTCTAATGGCTTCTTACCTTACTGTTCTTTTTGTCTATTGAGACATAACCAACTGCCTCCAAACATGATGGCTTAAAATAACCTTTTAATTTTGCTCAAGCTATGGTGGGGCGGGAACCTGGGCAAGGTGGTTGTGGCTGGGCTGGCTGGGCGTGAGGATCCCCTGCCCCTCACATGCTCAGTGCCATGTGTGTGGCTGCTTGGCCTCTCTCTCTCTTCATGTGGCATCTCGTCCCCCAGGGCTCTCCCTGTGGCATGGGCCCCTCACAGAATGGCCATCGCATGTGCTAAATTTGCACTTTTCCCATTGTCACTGGCTTCCAGGGGGCAGGAAGCAGAAGCTGCCACACCAGTTAAGGGCTGCTCCCCAAACTGGCGTGGCCTCCTTCCCACCATTTTCTGTGTGCCAGAGCAGTCACCAGGCCTGCCCACACTCAAAGAGGTTGAGAGAGAGAGAGAGTCTACATCCTGCAATGTCACCTCCATGGCAATGTCACATTGTGGAAGAGCACGTGGTGCATTGTTGTGGTGGCTGTCTTTGGTAAATGCAATCTGCTATACTTAATCCGGTGCAAAGTCCAAGGCCCTCACCATGACCTATCAGGGTCTACAGTATCTGACTCCTGCCACCTCTCTGACCTCTTCTAGTACCCTCTTTTCTAATTTGTGGTTCTGCTGCAGCAGAGTGGACTCTGTCACCATTTCTTGAACACTACCACCTGATGGCCTTGTGCCTGCTGCTCCCTCTGCCTGAGGCTCTTCCCCAGATGCATGGGACACCTCTCACCTCTTCAGATCTGCCTAATGCCACCATATCCCTGACCACCCTGTATAAAATAAGCATCCCAGCCCATCCCTGTCCACTGCATTTAGCACCATCTAACATATATATTTAGTTGCTGTTATCCGCTATCCCCATTAGAATGTAAGTTCCCTGCTATATCCCAAGGACCTAGGACAATGCCTACTCATAGTAGGTTCTAGATAAACTATGTGTTAAATAAATGAATGATTGGATGAATAATTTTTCAGTAAATGATAATCAGACACTGTCTAACTGTTATGGGTGGTAGAGAGGAGAGTAAAACTAGAGGCATACCTAATGCATTAAACCAAAATAAATTCTAGGCCAGGCGTGGTGGCTCACATCTGTAATCCTAGCACTCTGGGAGGCCAAGGCAGGAGGATCGTTTGAGCTCAGGAGTTCGAGACCAGCCTGAGCAAGAGCGAGACCCCGTCTCTACTAAAAAAAAAAAAAAAAAAAAATAGAAAGAAATTATCTGGCCAACTAAAAAAATATATATATAGAAAAAATTAGCCGGGCATGGTGGCGCATGCCTGTAGTCCCAGCTACTCGGGAGGCTGAGGCAGGAGGATCGCTTAAGCCCAGGAGTTTGAGGTTGCTGTGAGCTAGGCTGACGCCACGGCACTCACTCTAGCCTGGGCAACAGAGTGAGACTCTGTCTCAAAACAAAGCAAACAAACAAAAAAACAAAGTAAATTCTAGAAGGATCTTTTTTTTTTTTTCCGAGACAGAGTCTCGCTCTGTCTCAAAACAAAGCAAACAAACAAACAAACAAAAAAACAAAGTAAATTCTAGAAGGATCTTTTTTTTTTTTTCGAGACAGAGTCTTCCTCTGTCTCAAAACAAAGCAAACAAACAAACAAACAAAAAAACAAAGTAAATTCTAGAAGGATCTTTTTTTTTTCGAGACAGAGTCTCGCTCTGTTGCCCAGGCTAGAGTGAGTGCCGTGGCGTCAGCCTAGCTCACAGCAACCTCAAACTCCTGGGCTTAAGCGATCCTCCTGCCTCAGCCTCCCGAGTAGCTGGGACTACAGGCATGCGCTACCATGCCCGGCTAATTTTTTCTATATATATATTTTTTTAGTTGGCCAGATAATTTCTTTCTATTTTTAGTAGAGACGGGGTCTCGCTCTTGCTCAGGCTGGTCTCGAACTCCTGACCTTGAGCGATCCACCCGCATCGGCCTCCCAGAGTGCTAGGATTACAGGCATGAGCCACCGCGCCTGGCCTAGAAGGATCTTAATGTAATATAGTAAAGCTGGAAAATTACTAGGGAAAATTCAGGTGAATATTAAATGATCTTAGGGTGAGAAATGTTCTTTTAAGCTTGATACTAAATAAACAAAGTATAAATGAAAATAAGGATAGATTTGGCTTTGTCAAAAATACCATAAAACGATTAACAGCAAACCTGGAAAAATAATTCAATATGTAATGAGAGCTTACTATCCTTAACATATAAAGAGCTCTGTCAAATAAATTCAGAAAAAAATACAAATGCCTAATAAGCATTTGGGAAGAAAAATTCTACTTCACTACTAAGCCAAAGCTACATATTGAAATACTGTAATATTGACAACATTTTAATGCTGATATTAGTGTTGAAAATGCATATTTTATAAAGTGATTGTATGAATGCAAGTTGGTACAAACTTTCCTATGGGAAGTCCCCTCTGGCCATCAAAAGCCTTAAAAACTAGACATTTTTCCTAGTGAATGTATGTGCAAGGATATTCATTTTATCATATGTGTTTGATATGTGTTCTATTATAGCAAAAACTTGGAAACAAGCTAAATTTCCAAAGATAGTGGCTTGAGTAAATTGTAGTGCGTCACTCCTATAAAATACTATATAGTCATGTAAAATCTTGATGTAGATCTCTTTTGAAATGTGAAGATGATTGCTTTATGTTGTTAAGTGAAAAAAAAAAAGCTGGTTAAAAAGCAGTATGTAGAGCCAGGTGTGGCAGGGTACCTGTAGTACCAGCTACACAGGAAGCTCAGGCAGAAGGATAAGTTTGAGTCCAGAAGTTCGAGGCTGTAGTGTGCTATACTTGTGCCTGTGAATAGCCACTGCACTACAGTCTGGGCAACATAGCAAGACTCTGTCTCTAAAAGAAAAAAAATGTAGTATGTATAGTATGACTGCCCTCTGGTTAAAAAAAAAAAAAAAAGAGCCCCCAAAACAAAAAATAAACATACATACTAGATATACATCCAAATGTTAAGGAGGATATCTCCAATGCTGGAATTGTGGATAAGTGCAGGTTTTTATTCTTTTTTGCTTCTTTTATTTTAAAAGACTACATTGCAGCAAACCCATGGCAAAACAAAACACATTGGATACCTGAGAAAATCCCACCCATTAACCTTATTTCTTCTTTCAAATATGAAAAGACCAGTATCATTCAATTTTTTAAAAATTTTAATAATATATTTTATTTAATCCAAAATAAGAAAAAATATCATTTCATTGTGTAATCAACATAAAAACACGAAATAAGATATTTTATGTTCTTTCTTTAGTACTAAGTCTTGCAATTGGACTGACCGTATTTCAAATGCTCAGCAGTCACACATGGGTAGCAGCTACCCTATTAGACAGTGAGGGTCTAGTTTTCATTTGGCATTTAGTATATACTGCCTTGACACCTAATTTTAAACTAAAGCTGAGGATGAAGAGGAGGAGAGATATTGTGTATTGTCTCATTTTTTAGTAACTTCTCTAAATTTCCCTAGTCCTTTTCTTGTTTCTCTCTCTTCACTAAGTCATTATATCTCATTGATCGTTCTCTTTGATTAAGCAGAAAAAAAAAGATTAAGCTACATTTGCTGTCTTTTTAGTAATGTTGACTTTGTTTTGTTGCTTCTAGAGTTGGGCTATTTTCTGTTTTATTTTATTTATCTTTTGAAAATTATTTTTTAATTGGGAAATGAACATTGCATATATTGATGGTACACAGAATGATTCTTTGATAGATACATACATTGTAGAATGGCTAAATCAAGTTAATTAACATGTGCATTACCTCACGTACTTAACATTTTTTTGTGGTGAAACCATTTAAAATCTACTCTCTTAGCAATGTTCAAGTATGCAATACATTTTTATTAACTGCGGTCACCATGCTGTGCAACGGGACTTCCTCCTCCTTTCTAACTGCAGTGTTACACTCAGTTTTAACAGCAGAACCCTAAGTGCAACCTGTAGGCTTAGATTGGGAACCAGTTCTCCATGACACAAAACTAAAAATGTTCTGCTCAAGAGGTTGGGCATGTGGTAAGGTGGTCCTCGCTTAGAGCAGGTGGAGCCTGCTCTGTCTCATCCTAGCTCCTTCATTTACTGGCTGGGTGGTGGTGGGCAAGCTACCCTGTCCTATAACATGGGATGATGGTGTGCAGATTCAAGGAGCAAAGATAAGGACCTTTCTCAGAACAGTGTCTGGCATATAGTAGGTGCTCAATAAGCATTCGCTTTTCATATTACTATTATCTTCTAATGCCATGCTTGACACATAGATGGAACTTTAAAAATGTTTATCCATTCTTTCACTCATTCATTCGTTCATTCCCTGGGGTGTGCATGTTACACTACTCTGGGGGCAGTGCTCTGCTTTCTTTCACCATTTAACTCATAAATATAATGAAAAGAGGGTGCTGCAGGAGCTCCTTAATTCTTGAGAAAACTATTTTAAAGGGCAGCCACTCCCAGGAAAACTACACTCATGTCATATCAATAATACTAACCTGAAAATCATACTCATTCAAGTAGCTTAAGGGCTGAGAAAGCACCATGGACAAACTGAACCAACACTTCCTTAGTTTGGTCAAAAAAATAATAAAGTATGTCCAGGGTGTGAGTTTCCTGGGATTAGTAAGCTGCCCTGTTCTTAAAGAGTGGCTGGAATGCTGAGTGGATCTTTTCATGTTTTAAGCAGGGTGTTTATAATCTGGGGCTGGAGAAACGTGGAACTGAAAATATTGTTATGGATTTTCTGACCATTAATTTTATGAGTCTATTATTCAATCTTTATTGTTGTCTGGCCTGCAATTATGTTTTTGTACTTTAGGAGATGCTTGACAATCTTTGTTGAGAAATAAAGAGTGAGTAGTTAACCTCTGGACTGGCAAATGCCCTCTGTCACCTCCGCTGAGATTTTTGTGGTATTGCCCATGCTTCTGTGGATTTATTCTGGGGGGGTGGCACATGCTTAAGGAAGTTGCAATGGCAGTGATCTCATCACGCCACACCACCACGTCAAATGATTTTGCTGACAAACCTCTTACAAGAACTTCAGGAAACTTTGTACAGCGAGAATTCCTGGAAAGCAATATGTGAAACTGCCCCTTTGGTGCCCAGAGGCTTTTATGTCTTGGGCAATATACATACTGTACTATGCACTGTCATAAGATTTGTGCAGGCAGTGATCTGCCCATGGGCGGACAGCTGAGGGTGTGAGTGGGGACTAAAATTCAGCCCATACTCCATTAGCTTAGAGAGAGGGACACCTTTTTTCTAATTCTCACAAAGGCATCAGCATCTCACCAAGCCTTGTGCCCATAAAGTGCATCTCGCCACGTGGGTGTCTCTTTCTTTTGTGCACAGGACAAGCCCAGGTGAGGGGAATGTCTGGCAGAAATCTGGGGTGCAGAAAGGTGAGCTGGCATGGAGCCTTGCCCACAGAGCATTCTTGGGCACATCTGTTTTAGAGCGGATGACATCTTTGAGCTGAGAACCTAGCCCTAGATTCCTTCACATTGACTGTATTGGTGAACTTCTAGAAATTTCTAGAAACTTCATGTACCCTACCTGAGTTTGGAGACTATGATCTTGATCATTTTGCTTTACATGCCACATGCTCTCAACTGACAGGGAGCTACTGAAAGTGTTGCACACACGATATGCCTACCTAAGAGAACAGTCCCGTTAGTGGCACTGGGGCGTGGCACACCTCCTTTCCATGCACAGTACAAGTCGTATAAGGCAGAATTACAGAAAGGCCAAGTGTCAAGGCTTTGATGAGTGTTAGACCTGGACTCAAATCCTAGCTGCACCTCCTAGTATAAAATAATATTAATCATCACTCACTGAGCGTTTCTTGCGTGCCAGGCACTAGAAGCTATGTGGCCATGAGCAAATTACTTCTCTCTCTGAGTCTCAATTTACTCCTCAGTTAAAATAGTGATAATAATGGATCTCCCATTTGGGTTGTTGTGAGGATTTAATGAAGCTGTATGCAATGCATTTAGAGTGCCTGGAATAGACTGGGCACTCAGTAAAAATTAGCTATTTTGATTATTTAGAACCTGGACCTGCATCAACTTTAACATGCCAATTACTTGAAGAACAAGAAAATTAGACGTATTGGGAAGAGGGTTAATTCCTTAGACTGGTGGAGCATTTGTGAATCACAATAATAATTTTCTAAATGACTCTGGGTAACCTGGAAAACAGCACTTGTGGAACACAGGCCTCGGTGGTTTCCTGGAGACTAAATTGCCCACTGGAATGGCCTGACCATTACTTGCTCATAATGTAGACTTTTTTTTAAATTAAAAAATACTTTATTGCTAAAAAATGCTAGCAATCATCCAATCCTTCAGCAAGTTGCAATCTTTTTGCTGGTGGAGGGTCTTGCCTTGATATTGTTAGCTGCTGACTGATCAGGGTGGTGCTTGCTGAAGACTGGGGTGGCTGTGGCTGTGAAAATTTCTTCCCCTCCCTTCATTTATTAATTTATTTGATAAACAATTATTTATTCAACCCCCATCTTGCATCAAGTAATATAATAGTTGCCAATGTAGAATACTTAAAAACATGGATATAGTGTGATACAGTAAATATCTATGTATACATGGATATAGTAAATAATTTTGTACTTTATAAAAGTCAGTTGCCTTTAGATATATCTAAATTGATTGTCTCAATCAATTAACATTTTTTAAGAAATAAAAAAGAATACCTAACAGCGGAACTATTTCTAAATTTTTTAAAAGATAAAATTGATCAGGTAAAATTAGCATTGTAATAGTTGAAAACCAAAGTATAATGTTTGATTCTTTTTTAAATTTCAAAATATTAAAGGTATACAAATGTTTTTGTTACATAGGTACCTTGCTTAAGTTTGGGATTTTAGTGTGCCCGTCACCAGAACAGTGTTCATTGTGCCTAATAGGTAAGTTTTTATCCCTCACCCCACTCCCACCCTCCTCCCTTCTTGGATTCCAATGTCCTTTACATCTCTTTGTGCCCATCATTTAGCTCCCAATTATTAGTGAGAACATACAGTGTTTGGTTTTCCATTCCTGAGATATTTCACTTAGGATAATGGTCTCCAGTTCCATCCAAGTTCCTGCAAAAGACATTATTTCATTCCTTTTTATGACTGAGTAGTACTCCATGGTG
>CM052437.1:66656747-66673467 GCA_028533085.1 Varecia variegata | reverse complement strand
AGTGCAGATGCCTTTTTGATAAAATTACTTCTTTTCCTTTAGGTAGATACCTGGTAGTGAGATTGCTGGATGGAATGGTAGTTCTACATTTATTTCTTTAAGGAATATCCATACTGTTTTTCATAGAGGTTGTACTAATTTGCAGTCCCACCAACAGTGTATAAATATTCCTTTCTCTCTGCATTCATGCCAGTGTCTATTGTTTTTTGACTTTTTAATAATGGCCCTTCTGACAGGGGTAAGGTGGTATCTCATTGTAGTTTTAATTTGCATTTCCCTGATGATTAGTGATGTTGAACATTTTTTCATATGTTTTTTTTTGGCCATTTGTCTATCTTCTTTTGAAAAAAAATCTGTTCACTTTGGACTGTTTTATATATGTATATGGGTATATATATATGTGTGTGTGTGTGTGTGTGTGTGTGTGTGTGTGTATATACATATATATATATACAACATTTAATTATAGCACACTTGCTAGGAAAATTACTAGATTGATGTTTTTACCTAAATAGCCAATCTTTTTTGTCTTGAATAAAGTGTCACATATATGATTTAGATTTCATTATCAGCTGATTGTTTACGTCAGGAAGCATCAATCCAGAGTAATTGGCAAGTGGGTACAACATTCAAATGATATAATGATATTCCTGCTACATTCTTCTATGATTCTGGGGGGAAAAATCATTAGGGAATTTTGTTTCAGAATCACATCAAAATAGATTCTTTGGTTTAAGTGGTTGCTGCTCCTAAGTTAGTCAATGTTGACAATGTAAATGAAATCAGGGAAGATGGCCAGCCCTATTAGCTATGGACCTGTGTTCTGTCCTGTGACAGATGGACTCAAGTCACCTGACCATTGCCCCTGATCTCTGACCCCACTCCCTCCCTCTGTTCTCGAGAAATGTGTCCATAGGAAGGATATACAAATTAAATATCTCAGGGTTGAGACCTTAGAGGTCATCTATTCTAACCACACTCGTTTCCCAGCACACTTTGGTAAGTAGGCATCAATTCAGTTTAACTACTTCTGGCAACAGAAACCTCTCTGCCTTTTGATAGGGCCATTCCTTTTCCAAAGAGCTCAAATTACTTGAAAGTCCTTTGTTTCAACTGAAATCAGCTTCTTTGTATAATAATTTTCACCCTCGTGTCCTGTTTTGCTTTCTGGTATCACAGTGTATAAATCTAAGACTATGAGATTGACATTGGCATGCAGGTCATAACTCTCTGTACTCAAAACCTCCTCTGGGCCAAATAACAGTAACCGATATTTATTAATCTCCAGTGGCATGGGTTTGAAGAGGCAGACTCTGGAAAAGTCATTGCTTGAACTCTGAAATTAACCTTCCTCGAATGGGTCACTCTGGTCTTCCATAACCAACCACAAAAAGCATCATATGCCTCTAGAGAGTTTTTCCCATGAGGATGGGCTAGGGGAAGGAGAGAGAAAGAGAGGGAACTAGGGCCAGTATTATCCATACCTGTTACAAAGGAGCCCCCTGATCAGAAGAGGAGCTAGCAAGACAGGGTCGAAGATCTACCTGCCCCGTGAATAATTGTTTCCTGACTGATGCCGACTCCTACTGGAGATACACACCATCCTGAGAGTTCTCCACGCCCCTGCGTAACTAACTCATCAGTCTCTGGTGGGGAGCTGGAGCCCTGGGAGTCTACTCTTCTCAGATCTTGCTTATTCAGCTTTCAGAGCATTTGTGCAGTAGTGGTGCTGAGGGGTGGTTGACGCTCAGAGGTCAGGCAAAACAGAACCTGGCTCTGACAGCAAGCAGCCTCGTGACCCTGGGCAGATGTCCCCAACCTTACTTAACCTTATGTTCCTTACCATATCGAAGAAGAATAACCCCACCCCCACCCAAGTGACTGTGTGACAATGAGGGCCAGTTGGAAGTGTCAGAGTCAGGGAGAAAGGACTGAACATTCCAATTAAAATGTGACAAACGCGGTCAGTAATCCTGGATTTTCTAAACGGCTGAGTCATGGACACTAAACATCTGGGGGAACATCGTTCGCTTTTTCTCTGACTGGATAAATGGGGACGGCAGATGTACCTACTGGAGATGACAGGCTGATACCTGTAGGAGTGCCACCAACCGGGCCTGCCAACAGTATTCCTATAACCTCACAGAGCAGCCCAGCAGCTCATTGAAGCAAATTTATATGCATCAGCACTGTTTTCATCTTAGACTTTAAACAACTTTAATTAATACTACCCTGCTTTCCCAGTGTGTCAACACAACTCCACCTTTTCATTTTGAAAGAACTTAAATAAATATAGAAATGAAATATTCAATTATTGGAAACAGAAATGAGAGAATATAATTGATTTGAGAGGCTTTTGTTACAAAAATTCCCCAGGGCTACCAACTACATTTTATCAAAAAAAATCACACACTTATATTTCTACATTTCTTATGTAATAATTTTGAGTTTCTCAGGGGGGAAATAGTAATATTGAAAGAAAAATAATTATGATAAGTATTAAAGATCAGAGAGCTGGGTTCCCCTGGTGTGCAACCAACATCCTGGGAGTAAGTTAAGTGCCTTAGAAAGCGACATGAACTCTTGTCATTGAGTAAATTACTGCTTCGATGCACTAACAAGGACCCTAGTGGGTTGGAAGAGTTAATTCAGCTTCCCAGAGCACCGAGCCTAATCCCCGTGCAGCATTTGTGCTCTGTGAGAATCTGGATCTGTGTTCATCGACATCTATTTCTGTCTTCTAAGAATGGGCACTTCTGCAGAGTAGAGCCCATATCTTTACAATTATCTCTGGCAGCTGGCCCAGCCCCAGGCTCCTGAGAGCCCAGTAAACACTCCTCCGGCTTCTTGAATAGAACATGCTCTGCCACTGATCAATGCCTAAACTGTCTCGATAACATTTCTCTGCCTCCCTGCTAAACCAGTGTCACAACTTCCTGACAAGCACCAACACCTTGGTGATGAGAAAATCCAGCCATTTCTGCAGCATTCTCAAAACATCTTATGCCATTAGTGCACAGTTTGTGCAATAAGTGGACCACGTTCTATTCAGTTATCCAATAGGTAGCGTTTTCTTCTTTGTTGGTAGCTCAAAGGTATTAGATGCTAAAAATAGAATCCAAAAGCCCAGTCCAATCCTCATTGGCCAGGGACAGAGCCACATGGCAACTCTGGTCCCAAGTGCATGCACAGAGCATTCCTTGAGCAAATCATCAACATCCTGAATGTGGCCGACAAAGCCCTTGTAGACTTGGCCCCTGCCTACTCCCCAGGCTCACATGGAGTCTTCTGCCCACATCACACACTGCTCCAGCCACCTGGGTCTCCTACCTCGAGTCTTCAGGTCATACCCTCAGCCTGGAACACGCTTCCCTTCCCTGGCTGGTTCTTCCTCCAGGTCTCGTCTTACATCTCCTTTTCCCAAGGTGACCACCCCCATCATGGCATGTCCCATTCTTCTGTGTATTTTCACAATTATAATTTTTTTTCATCAAAATAATAGCTTCATCTGGTAACCACTCAATGTTGGAAAGCAACAGCCTCTGACCCTTTCCCTCCCCACCCAATACGGTTCCTCAGAGTAGATGTCTTTTCATTCACCATTTGTCAAGCAGGTGCGCCAGGCACCCAACCACTGTAGGCTCTAGGGATGCAGCATTGAACAAATGAGAGCAACATGGTCCCCACTCTGTGAGTTCGTTTCCTTTCTCGGTTTTTCTGGTCTTGCCTCCTTATAGGCAACATGATTACACCTCTGTTTTTTTAATTTATCAACAATATATTATATTTATAGACCCTCTAATATGAAAATCGAGGATTTAGCTCAATAATACCATCCTTTTGCTCCCAGATTTCTGGACATTCTCAGTGTCTGACATTTGCATTGTTATCTTTGTTCTTTTTGTGTTTGTAGTTATAAAGTATTATGTTAAATCTCCATTTCTCACTTCATCAACTTTTGATGATATCTCTTGGTTCCCCACTTTAAGAGATAATGTTATTGGTGACCTTCCTTCTTCTTCACCTTCCATTCTTACCTGTCAGGTCCCATCTTTTCAGATAAATGTTTACTTTTTATTTTGTCTTGAAGTTGGAACCGAGTTGCCATGATTCCTTCATAGACTGATCTGATCATGAGTTAGGAGTATGTTCTTTTTAATAAGTCCAACGTCATGATCCTTGGGCTGATTAAGGTTCCAAGAATCAAGGTTCAATAGAATTTCTCTGTCTTTATTTTTACACTCTAATATTGCCACATTTTAGTTTGTTTCATATATGAATTATGGCCTTATTACACATTGGGGTTTATTATACATTCCTCCACCTGATTCTTAGAGTTTCCAACTGATGTTGTTCTCTTGCATGATTTGCTCTTGATTATTTTCCCCATGTCTGTCTTTTCTATTAAGTCCCCCCCCTTTTTCCTAGAGACCTCAATCCCTGATCCCCCAAATCCACCCCCAGCCTTCTCCTCCATCTGTACTGGCTGCCCTCTGAGCCTCCTGTGTCATTGTCATGTTGCAAATTGTTTTCACTGCTGTCAGGGGTCTGGATTAGAACCACCGTTTTTCTGGACCCCACAACTTCCTTCTTATTCTGCTCTTGTTTTTATGAGTATATCTTCAAATACCCATAAAGAAAAAGATGCATGGAAAATACTCTTTCTGAGATCTTTCTGTCTGAAAGTGTCGTTACTTTGCCCTCACAGTTGATTGGTATCTGACTGGGAATAGAAGCCTTTTGAAGTTTCTTTTTGTCCCTGGCACTCTGACACATCAAAGATGTGTCTAGGCATGGCTCTTTTTCACCAGTTCTAGACACACAGGAAGCCCTTTTAAATCTGAAGAATTTTGTCCTTCAGCTTTGGAAATTTTTTCTTCAAGTATTTCTTTGATAATTTTTTCATCTCCAACCTTGCACATTAAACCTTCTAGACTGATCTTCTAGGATCTCTCTCATACTTGTCAATTCCTTTGCCTTTTTCTCCCTACAGTCTAAGAGAGGAGAGAGAGTCCTTAGGTTTATTTTCTAGTCCTTTAAATTTTTTAAAAATTTTCCAATTAGTCTTTCTTTTAAAAAAAATCTGTGAGTACTCTCTTTTACTCTCTAATTGTTTCCTTTTCTCAGCATTTTGTTCTAATTTTAAGGGTGTGATATTTTCTTCAAAATCCCCCTGGCATATTAAAGTGCTTTTAATGTTGTCTTCTGTTCCCTAGTTGTCATTTTTTTTTCCGTGGGTCATTCTTGTTTTATTCGGTCTTTCTTTCTTTACATGCCTGGTGATTTGCAGTTTTGCATTTCTGTCTAAGTGACTGTGTTCCATGTGCTTACTATTAGTAGGTCTATGTTTTAGCTCTGGCCTCTCTGCTTTAGAAGCATGAGTGGGATGGGGTGGGACATGTCTGCTAGGAAACTTTGCTTCAGGGTAGGATGATGGTGAGCAACAATCATCCTTGAGATTTCTAAGTGCTAAAATGAGGAGGGATTTATTCCAGTACCCCAACACCATTGATGCCTTTTTACAAATAGGAAACTGAAGCTCAGAGACTTGCCTGTGGTTAGAGAGCTAGTAAACGATGAAGCCAAAATCTGAACTGGACTCTACCTGATGAACACATTTATTCTCATTCCATAGAACAAAATAAATTTCAGTGTAAAGTGAAAGATAGCATTATATGAATCATTAACTATTTTCTTCTATAGACTTTTACATGCTTTGATGGTCATATCACCAGGAGCACACTAGGAACTCTGCTCCTTTCCACTGATGTAACAAGCCATTGTGGTTTTTTTTTTTTCCTCTTAAGCAATTAATCCACTCTCTGCTACTAAAGAAAATGAGATAATTAAATTTCACTCACAGTCAGAAGGCATCTAAGCAGAATTAACAGTTTCAGAGGAACTATGTGCTGTAGAACTTGAGGGAATAATTTATCCCTGGATTGGCTGAGCCAAGAGATGGAAGACATTTTTGGATTATTTATAGTAGATGTTAAAGCCATATTCTTCCTAATTCTAAGGTTTTCTTCTGATTCTGAAGGTCATGGAAACTTCACTTTTTTTATGTTCACTTTTTGAGCAATTGTTGACAATAGATAATGATCTTATTAGAAAATCACTTCTAAAAATTCAAAAATAAGCATTTATTTATCACCTACAAAGCTAAATGTTGGTTTCTTAATTCAATATTTCCCAAATCTTCCTGGGAGGTCCTAATAGATGTCCCATGAAAAATGCATTCCAAGGTCAAATAAGTTTGATCCACGTTAGGTTAGATGAAGTTAAATAGTTTTCTTTGCTGCAGATCTTCTCAGAGTCTTTCATTGCTAGCATTGTGAATCTCTAAGAGATTTAAAATTTGAGAAAAGCACATTTTGGGAAATGCTCAATTTAGAAAACCCACATTTTGAGAAACATTAACTATTTATTAAAGAGCCATTTTTCTTTCCTCTCCTTTCCAGAAACATGCTTGTTCTCAATTACTCACACCTGGGCCATGACTCTCAGGCATCTAGTTTTCCAATTTGGGCTCATATAGGCAGTTTTTACTACTTTGGATTGGGCAACCTCATTATTATATTCTTCATTCTCTGCCTCACTGCTGTCACCACCTCTCTTAATTTTGCCCTTGAATGATACTGTTTTTTAATGCCTCAGTTTCTGCAGCTGAAAAATGTTGACAAATTAACACACTAGGTTTTAGTGAAACATGAAAAAGAAAAGTGACAGCCTACGTATTAATAAAGGTGGTAACAAATTTGAAGTAAAGTTCCTGATTTTGGAGGTTTCCCTCACAATCACCTCAACTTTTAAGTAAATAATACCCCATCGTGGTAAACAACAAAATTAAAAGTATACAATGACTTGGGCTGTAGGACAATCGAAGAGCGTATCAATGAAAAAGGTGGCAGGAGGATTCAAGTTGTGTAAATGTGGAGAAGGGACAATTTGGACAGTAACACTCATCAGGATGTACCGGCCTCTGAAACATTAACTTCCCCAATTTGTGTAAAACGTCATGTTTTTGTTATGAATTTGGCTGACACCTCCTCCCCCATCTACCATCACGTTTAGTTAATGGCCTCGCCCCACCCATCTGCCTGAGTGAGAACTTCCGGGTCATCCTCACCCCACTGCCTGTGCATGTGCCTTTCCCTCTCATTTCAACTCATCCCTTCTCCACTGGCCAAACTCACCCTTTAAGATCCAGCTGAAAGACTTGACCAGCTCAGACACTCTCAAAATCAATTTATTTGCCCAACAAGCATTTTTTGAGCACCTAGTGTGCCAGGCGTAATTGAGGATGGCTGACTGGCAGTGACCAGCACAGGTCTCTGGAGAACTCCACTTACACACCTTCACCACGGGAAGCCGCTGCTGTGGTCTATGTGAGCACTCCTCCTTCATGGCCACCATCACTGGGATAGGCATTTTAGACCATTTCACCTTCGCACCTAAACCTTGGCACTAACAGTCCCTGAATCTATCTGTAGCCATGCTTAGACTGGTAGCATTAGGTTAGAAGGCTAAAGTGGAGTGAAGAACTCTTCAATGTCATGATAATTCTCTAGAGCTACATTTTAATTGACTTAAGAAGTTAAAGGGGAAATTTCTTTCCTCCCCTCAGATAAGTGAGAAGAACTATGTGGGTAAATGTGGGTCTTACCCTTTAGGTTTCAGGCTCCTGGTTGGATAGGTACTCACAGGGGGAAAAAAAAAAAAAAAAAACCAAAAAGAAAACCTTGCCTAAGAAGGCAAGGCGGCCAGACCACTAAGTAACTTGCCAAATTTTATTCTGATTATATTAACGGTTTCATTTTGCCACCATAAAAGATCCTCAAGTTCAATGATTTCTGTGCAAGGCCTTGGATTGGGCTGTTAGAATAATTAATGGGGCAAATTTTGTGACTTGGTTACCCACTGAATGGGTCTGGTCAGAGATCTTGTGGAAACATTCTAGTCAGGCCTAGAAGGGTGATTTTTCACAGGGTTATACTTGCAGGTGTGTTGCCTTCCATTCTGTTAATTGTGAGGATCTCTAAGAAGCTACTGCTCAAGACCTAATGATGCTTCCTCTTATGGATTATTTATTAAATGTCATCATTTACATGACTAGACGATAGCCCTTTGCTGCCAGACTCTTCTCACCTGTTCTGATGGGCTGGTTTTGATGTTTGCTAACGAGTTTGTTTTAATTAGGTTCTCAGGCTCTATCCCCATCAGGATAGTCTTTAGAAGCATAATCTACCTAATTTTAACAGAGCAATTCTGTTAATAACTGCAGATCTATTAATTTGTTAGACATCCCCTCAAAACTTCACAATAGCTTCCTCTATAATAAGCTGAGAGTCTGAGTTTCTCAGTCTGATATTCTATGTGGGGAGCACACAGAGTCCAAGACTGGCTGACATGAACCCTGTGACTGGTTTGTGGCCTTAGGTTAAACAGTTTGCCCCTGTAAACCACAGTTCTTCCCTGTAAAACAGGGGTAATGACAGTGCCTACCTCATTTGGTTGTTATGTGAATCAAATGAGAGAATGTGTGCACTTTGCCTGCCACTTTGTTAACACTCAATACTTGTTAGCAACTATTAAGCCATAATTAACTATTGTTAAACTCTTTTATTGTTTTGCAAAGTCTGCCAAGAATAACATAACATTGTTTGCTGCTTTTATTGACTTTTCACAGAGCTTTGACTCTGAGGTCAAGACCAGGTTAGGAATTAAGCAGCATGAGGCCAATGAAGACTCCTAGTTACTGATGTTTAAATGAACATTTTTTCAAATGCCCAGCAGTGGGAGATGGCAGGAATGGTCTCCTGAAGTGTGGATATCTCTAGACATGTGAAACAGAGCTAAGTGGCTGAAAGCAGGGCCATAACAACAAAGCTCTTGAGGGTAATCACAGGGACTTTACTAGTGCACTTTTGGCCTTACCAGTGGGTGAAGAGGGAGCTAGTTAGTAAAGGCATTAAGACAATTGGAGCAATTATAGAAACTGAGACACATAACCAGAAGTCCTATGTATCTCTGAGTGAAGGAATGCTTTAAGACTACATGGAGGTAAAGCCAGAATTGTCCTTTGTTGGAATTTGTAATTGACCCCAGAATGCAAGGAAGTATTCCACTGGGTCCCTGAGTTCTACTGCATAAACATTGCTAAGATTTGGGTAAGGAAAAATTATAAAGCAGGTATTCCCAGGACTCCAAAGTCATGACCTAAGAGTTCTTTCCTGAAATACAAAAACCATAATTATAACCATTTTCAATCTAAAATACCTATCTTTGGCAAATGTTATTAAACTTTTAAGTGGTTCATATCAAATAAGAATAGATGCCATTTGATGGGTGCTTACACACTAGATGCCAACACTGTATTATACCTTCTCAATGTTATTTCATTTATTTGTCAACAAAGGAGCTATTATCATCAGCTCCATTTTACCAGTCAGGGAAGTGGGAATTAGAAAGTTTAAGTAAGTTGCCTAAGATTACACTGACTATAGAAGCATAACAAAGATTAGGACCAGATCTGCTGACTCTAAATCCTGTGCTCTTAACCAATACACAGGACAGTTTACAGCCATCCTGTGAAGGTCAATGGAAGGACAAGTTACCCAAATCCAAACAAAAGTTTATTTTTTATAGCATATATGCACCTATTCAGTTCACCTAAAATAAGTTTTCAAATAATTAGGACAGAAAGACATTAGAGATCTAAAAATTGAGTTAAGAATTATAGTGCCAAGCTCCAGAAGAATACAGAGATCAAAGGACGTAAATGCAGTGTTCAGGACCAGGTTTCCCTGGGTGGCCTCTCCCAGTTTTGGAGGCAGTGGTCAAGAGGCTAACATAGTGATAAAAATGAAATGAGGGGCCACCCAGGAAAAGTACACCCTAGAAGCAATGGGGTCTTGGAAGTACACATACACCTAAAGAGACTGCAATACAGTTTAAAATCCCCCTAACTTGTGAAATTGCGTAAAGATAATCCTGAATGGCTAATGTCCCCAAATACCTGGAAGAATTGGACATGCTCTCTGGAGAAAGATAATATCACCCAAGGGCTCAAATTATTTCTGTAAACTATTTTGCAAATACAATGCCCATCACATAAAAAAAATATAAGGAGATGAATGAAATGTCGTTAGCAGAAACAACAGGAGAAATAAACACCTGTGGGCTGTAGAAAAAGGAGTCATTAGGCACAAACTTTAATATAACTATGCTTTCAATGTCCAAATTGAAAAAAAGATGAGGTTGAGAATTTTGACAGAGGACTAGAAACTATAAAAAGGAACCAAGTGAAAATTCTAGAATCAAAAAGCATGATACCCCAAATTAAGAACTCAGTGGGGCTAGATTTAACAACAAATTGCATATAGCTGAAGAAAGAACTAGTTGACTGGAAGATGCATTGAAAGAACATACTCAGAAAGGAACTTTAAAAAGATGATCATTTAAAATTTCACAAGCTAGAGTAAAAGATAGCAAAGACAGCTAGACATTCTAACATGCATAAAATTGGAGTCTCAAAAGAAGAGGGAAGAGAGAATGAATGAATCAAAATAAATAATTAAAGAGATAATGGCTAAGAACTTCCCAAAACTAATGAAAGCTATCAAATTCAGATAAGAAGTCCTATGAATTCCAAATAGGATGAATAAAACAAAATCCCCACTAAGGCATATCATGGTAAAACTGCTGATAATAAAAAAAAAAAAAAATCTTAAAAGGAGCCAGAGGAAAAAGAGGCTTCATCTTCACAGCAACAACAATAAACTTGACAGCTGACTTTTTAACAAACATGACAGAAGCCAGAAGACCATGATATAATATCTTCAGAGTGTTGAAAGAAAAGAATCATTAACCTGGAATTTTAAACCTAGCAAAAATAACCATCAGCTTATAAAGGTAAAATTGATGTTTCCAGACTAAAAGAAACAGAGAGAATTTCTCACCAATAGAAACATAGTAAATACTGATTGGTATTCTTTAAGGAAAAGAAAAATTATCCTAAATGGAAGCTCAGAGATACAGGAATGAATGGAGGACAAAGCATAATATTATTAAAAATTAACTGTATAAAATAATAATGTCTTTGGGTGTTTAATATATATAGAATTAAATACAAACAACAATGGTACATAAATTAGGAGAGGAGTAAATGAAGTTAAAGGGTTCTAAGGGCCTTGCATTTTTCTTGAAGAGGATAAAAGTAGCAATTAATATTAGACTTTGAGGCTGGGCATGGTGGCTCATGCCTGTAATCCCAGTGCTTTGGGAGGCTGAGGTGGAAGGATCACTTGAGGCCAGGAGTTTGAGAACATCCTGGGCAACATAGTGAGACCCCGTCTCTAAAAAAAAAAAAAAAAAAAAAAATTAGCTGGACATGGTGGCATGCACCTGTAGTCCAGCTACTTGGTAGGCTGAGGCAGGAGGATCACTTGAGCCCACGAGTTTGACACTGCAGTGAGCTATGATTGCACCACTGTACTCCAGCATGGGCAAAAGAGCAAGACTCTGTCTTAAAAAGAAAAATTAGACTTTGATAAGTCAAGGATGAACGTTTTACTATCAAGTTCAAAACATTAAAGAATAGTAAAAAAACCATGTAAGTTTCAAGCCAGTAGGGGAGGAACATAGAGTAATAAAAATATACTTAAATAATCCAAATGAGGACAATATAGAAATAGAAAAAGAAAGAAAACAATCACAATACATAGCTCCTTGCAAATGGTAAATTAAGGCCCAATACAGATGTAATTACATTAACTATAAATGGATTAAATTCTTCAATTAAAAGGCAAATTTTGTCAATCTGAGTTAAAAAAAACACACACGTAGAGCTACATGTTGTTTACAAGTGACACATCTAGAACATAAGGATATAGAAAGGCAAAAAGTAGAAGTATGGAAAAATATTTTTCCTACAAACACTAACACAAGGAAAGTTTATGTAGTCACATCTATATGAGACAAAGTAGATTTTTAAGGCAAAAATTGTCATTAGAGATTAAGAGGGACAACTCCTCATTATAACAGGGCCAATTCACAAGGATGATGTAACTATTCTAAATCTCATGCACATGATAAATGACTTCAAATAAAGAAAATCTTGAAAAATCATAAAAATAATTTTTAAAACCCTCAATTATAGTGGGAAATGTTGACAAATCTCTTAGAAAATATAGAACTAGTAGACATGATATCAGTAAGGATGGAAAGATTTGAGCAAAGCAATTAGAAAATATGACTGATGAACATGTAAGGAACACCATATAGACAACAGTAGAACACACACATATTTTTAAGCACACATGATATATTTATAAAATTAACTATATGTGGGACCATAGAGCAAGTCTCGACAAATTTTAAAGTATCAAAATGATAGATACAGAGTGTGTTCTGTGGTTGCAATGCAATTGAGCTACAAGCCAATTTCAAAAAGATAACCAGAAAACCCCACACAGTAATATTGTAGAATCATTTCCCCTTTCCCTCAGTTTCCCTGAGCTACTTCTCTGTCATCACCTTGCTTAGCAAACAAAAGTCTTTTTGAGGGCTGTCTCATAGAAAGGGTAGAGAAAAGTTGAAAGTATGTATTTATGATTTAACGTTTCCCCCCATCACATATGTACTGCTGTGCATGGCTTGAATTGTTTTCCTGAGTATATGTTACCAATACAATCAGGAAATAAAAGAACCTTTTCATTTTGGAATGAACTCAACACAGGGGGCTTGGGTGATGTGAGACTGCAGTGTTGAACTCTAAATGTGCTGTTCAACCAGTCCTTGTGACACCAGCTCCAAGGAGCCAGCTCCCACCCACCCTGTTAGTGAAAATGTTCCTGGTAGCGCATAAATGCAGGGCCAGCTTCATGGGCACACAACCTGTGCAGCCAGTCACACAGGGCCCCACACTTAGAAGGGCTGTCTTTGTTTAAAGCTCTGCCGTCAACCTTTTAAAATTCTTAATAATTTATGAATAAGGCACTCCACATATTCATTGTCTTTGGGCCCTGCAAATGATGTGGCCAGTTCTGTGCTGAGGGGAGGGATTTACAGATTTGCTTGATTTTACAACAACATAAAGAAACCCCTCTGGGCTGAATCCTCTGTGAAATACTTTCTCTGGCTTCTCAGAAGCCATTTCCTCTTTTTAACTCTCAGCTGCCCCTCTGGGTTTGACAGCTGGGTGTTCACTTGCTGCTTTACCGCACCTCTGATGTTTGCTTCCTGCTCACTTAAAACGTTTTTACACCAACACAAAGTTCTCCACCACCTGGCCCCAGTCTCTTGCCCTGACTTTGATTCCTTTTCCCTCTCCCTTCATTCTGCTTCTGCCCCCACCCTGCACTTGACTTCGTGATTCTACAGCAACCCCCACCCCGGGCAACTCTTTGACCACACAGAACCTTCTGCTAGGGGAACATGGCGCGCTTCCTCCGGCCTTTGTGCTCTGTCATGCACTTTTCCTTCTGCCTGGAATGTTCTTCCGTCACTGCCACCTCACCTTCACTATGGCTTTCGTTCCATGGACCCGTCCCAAATGGCAGCTGCTGTTAAGCCCTGTAAGAGTGCCTCGGTTGGCCCCCCCTCGCTCCTGCTCCTGCAGCTCCATGGACACACCTCTGTCACAGCAGGTGACACACTGAAACATACGGACTTTGTTCTTTCCCATCCTTTCCTACCCTCCTTATTCTCGATAAGTCAGTTCTTGACGTGGAATGCATGTCAGTCATTCTTTCTAGAAAGATCTCCCAGAGTACCTGCACTTCCCTCATCTTAGCACTGACTACATTAAAACACAATTATTTGTAGCCTCCTCTGTGAGACCATGTCTGTTTCACTTATTGTAGTAACCTCAGTACCTGGTACAGTTCTGAGCACCTAAGCAGCTCAGTAAATATTTGTTAAATTCAAGGACGGGTAAGTGAATGAAGATGTATGTGCATTATCCTCTAGACTGTGGGCTGTTTGGCTTTTTAGACATTTCCTTCTCATCTCCTTTGTTAACCCACTTCCTGGCACATACTAGGTGCTCAGTAAATCAATATCTGAAATGACTTATGTGATCACTGAGATTATCATCTTGGGGCCTGACCCCAGGACCTGGGCTTGGGAACATTTCACCAATGACTTCAGACCTGACTTGAGGTTGCATTCTTCAAGGGAAGATGACAGGGATGACAGCATGGGGATCTGGGCTGACACTCACTCAGGTCCACGAAGATGAATTTCCTTTTATGTTGTAATAAACCTCATATTGTTGTCTAGAGAGTGACAGAAAGCAATCCTAAATTCATGAAATCATAACTGTCTGTGCCAAGTATATAGAATTATAATAAGCATCACAGGTGAGTAGGAGCTCTGGGAAAACATGGAGAACTATCCCTAGAAAGAGCAGCTCTCGTTACTTATGCGGTGGAAGGGGGCTGGTCCTTAGGCCCATAGCTCCAATCAGGACCCCTTCTTGTACTCACTCTCGTCCCCATCCCATGCTCTTGGGCTTCCACTTTCTACCTACCGCTGTGCAGCTTCTTCCTTGAGACCCAGCACGGAGATAGCTTTCTTTCTAGGACTTTCCTGCCTCCCTATCTTTTAGTGGGCATTTTTTATCTTGTGGCCAGCTACAACTTCTTTTTGAAGTTCCCTTCTTGCAGGAAACCAACTATCAGTTGGGAGAAGTTGGGATTTCTCTCATTCCCGTGCCCGTGTACTCCTTTAAAGAGACTGGCTTCCTTTCTGTGTATAGTATTCCCAACTGAGCAAAGATCTCTCTCTGACAAAGTGCTGAGAAAATCACTGGGCCCACAAGTCTCAACATATGGAAGACCAATAGAAGGCATTCAGTGAAGCTGAGCACTAATTGAGTGCTTACTGCAAGGTTGTGATGTGCTAGAAAGGCACAGGGAAATCAATTTGGGATCCATAAATATAAGGAAGAATGTTGTTCCAGCCAGAGTTGAGCTCTTTAAAAATGGAAAAGGAAGTCTTTTGAGAGACTGAGCTACCTACTAGAAATGTTCATGTGGAGGCTGACTGTACGAGAGGGCTGATATGGAGGGAATGGGTGCATTGAGTAGGAGGATAGCTAGAGAAACCCTCCATGGTTTCTTGCAACTTTCAAACGTCTGCGATTTTATTACAGGGCTCTAACCCTGTAATGCAGTTTATATTTCAACATACTGTACTTAATTAGTTGTTTTTCTAAACTCCTTCTGAAGAAAATCAGCTTCTTACAGTGGTAATTAGTTTATTGGTAGAAACAATGACAAAGTTTGAAACATGCATATTTTTGTGAATGTGGCAAGGACACAAGAAAGGCTGACTATTATTATTCCTACACTGTTTCCATTAAGTGCAATCTGTTAGTATCCCTGTGAGGATGTAACAGCAACTTAACCAGATTAAGTTAATAACATGACAGTAACATGATTAATAATATGGACTATTCAAAAAATGCTGGAGCCAGATTAATCAGTCTTCAGACAGTTGAGCATGATTTTCTTATTAACTGACTTTCTTACTATTGGAATGAACTCAGAAGACAAGATTATATTTAAGGAAGTGATCACAGGCTTTTGTAAATTACAGCTGATTCTTTAGCAGTGCTGGCCCTGTTAGAAAACATACCCTGGGACATCTGGTAGGCCTGCTATATGTGGCGATGTGCAGGGCACACCCCATGTGCAGGGACTGTGACTTCTCTGATCAGTTAGCTGAAATAATCAAAATATGACTACAGTAGCTCAGCCACATAGGGCCTTATTTTGTTCCCAAAAGTACAGATCTAGGTAGGTGGTCCAAAGATGGTACCATTGTGTGAAGAAGTCATGAAGGACCTAGCCTCCTTTTAACTTCAGATCTGTGCCTTTTGCTCTTAAGGTTCACGATGGTTGTTCCACCTCGGGCCTCAACCTGCATTCTGGACAGGAAGAAGAAGGAGGTGTCCTAGAGGAAAGGGAGGCGTCTATTACAGGAAAGGAACACGTTCTGAGAAATGCCAGCTAACATAAACTGATGTCTTATTGTCTAGGACTATGTTACATGCCCAGTTCTTGGCGTAAGAGAGACTGGGAAAGACAGTTATTTTAGTTGGGCTCACGACTTCCTCTAAACAGACTTAAGTTTTGCTATTAAGGAAGAGGGCAGATGGATATTGGGTAGGTAACCAGTAGTGTCTGCTCTAACTTGTTTGTCTCAAGCTCCTGATTAAGGTGAACTCTGCCCTCTGTTCCTTCTCTTTTTGGACTTGAGGACCTCAGTGAAAACACTGAGGCCTAGAGAAGAGTGCTTCATTCCAGGTGTGGTTATGGCAGAGCTCTGGGGGCATAACTGGGGGGAAGAATTGCAGAGCTGTGGGAGATGCCTTTACCTGAAGGACTTTGTGAGGACCTTATTCTGCTGCCCTTTAGTTATCCATCAGTTTTCTACTCACTAAGATATAGTTTTGATATGTCTCTGCTTTCGTACTATGAGCCAGAGTTGCTCCACTTGCCGCTTCAGTCTTCTCCAGGGGCTGCATGAGAACCATCAAGTCCATGCTTGAATGCTCTCTGGAGCCACAGAGAAAAGAGCCTGACACTCAGTTATGCTGTGACTTCTTTCCTACATTTCTCCAAGACCTAAGCTAAGTCTCTTCCTCCTGAACAAGTTGCTCCTGCTGTCTGTTAACAGTTAACAGACAGAACAACTCTCCTGTTTAGAACAG
>CM052437.1:66639255-66656247 GCA_028533085.1 Varecia variegata | reverse complement strand
GCCTTTCATTTACAGATACCTGTTATTTTATAGGCTTACATTTAGAAATGTTGGTCTCTGGCACAAATTCAATAGATTTCAGATAGCAACTATACTTTTAAAAGCAAAAATGACTTTTGGTTTTGAAAGGCAGGTTTTCAGTCGAAGGGAAGAACTGTTTCGGCATATTTTTATGCTGTTTGTTTGCTTGCTGACTCAAATTGAACCCCCTCCTAACTTTTATAAGTAATATTTTGAGATTACCAACCCTAATTTGTGTGCTCTTCCAGTATAGGGCCTCAGCTCTATTTCACCTTGCATCCTTAGTTCCCAGCTGAGTTACTTGGAGCATTGTCACAGAATAAAATGTTTGTTGAATTGACTTGAAATTTATAGTAGCTACAGTACATTTATTATTTTTAAAGCAAAACATTAAGCATTTTTTAAAAAGTTGCTGTTCATACAATCAGATTTTAACCAACACGTCAATTTTTGGCAAATGAAAGCATGGAGGCTTTCTCTATTACAATATAGTAGTGCAGTTTGGCTTGACTGAGGGAATGTTCCTTGTTTTGCTGATTTAGAATTTACATTTTACAAAAGCTTATATGTTTCTGGTAAGTTAAAAACAAACCAAACTCCTTGAATATGCATTTCTGACATGGTGAATTTTTAGATGGTATTTTCTTTTTTTTTTTTTTTTTTGAGACAGAGTCTTGCTTTGTTGCCCGGGCTAGAGTGAGTGCCGTGGCATCAGCCTAGCTCACAGCAACCTCAAACTCCTGGGCTTAAGCGATCCTCCTGCCTCAGCCTCCCAAGTAGCTGGGACTACAGGCATGCGCCACAATGCCCGGCTAATTTTTTCTATATATATATTTTTTTAGTTGGCCAGATAATTTCTTTCTATTTTTAGTAGAGACGGGGTCTCGCTCTTGCTCAGGCTGGTCTTGAACTCCTGACCTTGAGCGATCCACCCGCCTTGGCCTCCCAGAGTGCTAGGATTACAGGCGTGAGCCACCGCGCCCGGCCAAGATGGTATTTTCTAACTCATTTTATGGTGTACTTAAATTTTTAACCTTGTGGTTTATTTTTAAGCTGATAGGTGATCCAAAATAACTAATATTTGAGTACTTAGTGTGTGTCTAACATTTTCATATCTGCTGTTTGCATATATGAATCTCCTAACAATCCTGGAAGTGGTAAGTGGCAGTGGTAGTCCCATTTTATAGATGAGGAAATAGAAGCTTTGAACTGTTAAATGACTATACTGAGACTGTAAAACAAGTGATAGCAGACTTTTTAAAACTAACTTTACCAAACGCTATTTACCAGACACTGTTCCAGTTATATTACATATTTTACCTCACTTAATCTTCACAACAGCTTTACAAAGCAAGTACTATTATTAGTCCCATTTTACAGATGGGGTAATTGAGGATTGGGGATATCAGGTAACTTGCCCAAGGTCACACATCTAGAAATAGAACAGCTATATTTGAACCAAGAATTAGCTTCAAAGCCCAGTTTTCTGACTTCAAATCCAGTGCATTTTCTAGCTATCTCTCAGTTTGTGAGGACAGCTCTGAAATTAATTACCAAGCAAAACCTTGATGGACTGGAAGTTAAAGTTCTGTTAAAATATCAAAGAAAGAGAGCCCTAAATGGTATTGATCTAAAATTAAAAATTTGAAAACAAAATACCATGATTTAGAAATTATGCATGTTAACTATGAATTCACTTATAAAAGAGATATACATTTTAAATAAAGACCACTGAAAACTTCTTTAATTTATCATAGAAAAATGTGTCTTTGGAGGGGGAGGAGTAGGTATAGATTACTGGCAAGAGAGAACCTTATTTTAATCCCTAACACCTTTTTCTAATTGGTGGACATTGTTTTCTAGTAAAACAAATTGCTGTTTATTAGTTGTGACTGTGGCTTTGAACCTGAGCTAGTTTATTCTAGCAGTCACAGAAAGTGTCCTCAAATGACTGTAAAGGTAATATGAAAAGTTCAGTACTATTGAATGTAATCAATATAGACCATCAATTGATAATTCAAGAACCACCTCCTCTGCCTTGCACACCCTTCCCCCTACTCAGAAACATCCATAGTTGTTTTTCAGGGTGGGTCTTTTGAGCCTGAATTATTCCAATGGCTTTTCAGTTTTTCTTTTTAGCCATACCACAAAGTTGAAAGGGTGGTCCTAATTTCCAACTCTAATGCCACTTTCCATTTCTAGTATGAAGCAAGACTGGAAAACTTGGAACGAGGTGAAGATGCTCATTAGTCCCCAGCTCTGTAGCTTCTGTAGACTCTGGAAGAATTGGAGATTCAGTAGGTTTATAGGGGCAGATGTGCAGAGGAGCAGTGCCTCTGCTCAGCCGCCCCCTCTCCCTGTGGTGCACCACTTTTTGATTAGCTGCTAGACATACTAAGCCATTCCTCAGGGCCTTTAAAATAATGACCATCCCTTTTAACAGGCTAACTGTTCCTTTCATTTATTCACTTAACAAGTATTTATTGATCATCTCTTAAGTATAAGACCTTGTGCTGGTTGCCGTGGGGGATGCAAAGATGAGTAAAGACTGGGTTGTGCGTACTATTGTCTAGTAAGGGAACTGAGACAAGTACACAGATGAAAAAGGAAGTTTTTTTAACACTGATGATTCAGAAAAGAGACCACATTTGGGACTAGGGTGGGTGGTGGAGGAGGGACAGAGAAAAAATTGAGTTTAAAAAAAAGGCTTCCATGAAAAAGGTGGCCTTTGAACTAAGTCTTGGAAGATGAATGGGATTTTTACAGAAGGGGGTGGGGGTGGGGTATTGAGAGGACATAGAGGCATCTTGAGCAAAGAAAGAACTTGAACAAAGGCTTTCGTGGTGTCTCTGAAAGATCCTTTTATGAATCATGGTGGAATTACCTATACTACATATTTTAAAGATGTAGAACTTTGTAATCATGAGGTAGTTTCAGTGAGTGAGAAAAGTTTTTTTCCAAAATGAACTTAATCAAATTTATATTTAATCTTCCTTAAATACAAACACATTTTAATTATTGGGGAGAAAGTCTATCGATATACAATAGCAAATATTCAGATCTTCCCTATTACTGACCTGTCTCCCCATAGCTTCATATAAACCAGAATCCATACAGTTTCCTTCAAATAGACATTATACTTTATATTGGAGCCTTTGAAGTTATAATACATGGATCATCTCATATTCATCAATTTGTTCAATAAGCATTCACAGAGTATTAGGCATTACTATAGGATAGGTACTGTAGGGCAGTGGCTTTCATAATCATGACCCACAGCCACAAATACATTTAATATTAATGTATGCACATGCATACACAGAACTGAAACAAGATTGCCTGAGATAACACTTACTCTTACTATGTATGATGCCCTTTGATATTTTCTATTCTCTTTTTTAAAAATTTCCCATCGATGGGTTGAACCTGCCATTTAAAAAACCCTACTGTAGGGGATGGAAAGAGAGAATAAACCATACCCATAAATATCTTCAATACAAAGCTGACACTGCCTGTTGGGGGGGGACATCCTGTTGAGAGAGTAAGCTATTCATGGGGGAGTGGCATTTGAAATTGGGGGAGTCCTGGAGAAGGACAGATTTCAGAAGGAGTAAATAAAAGGGAGGGAAACCACGTGGAGGGAAGACTGAATAGAAATACAGAGGGAATAAAGCATGGGGCTTGTTTGGTGAAGATGAAGTGTGGACGGCACTCCTCTGGAAGGCAGAGCCACTGACATCTCGGTCTCCACAAGGATGCTGCCCACAAGGAGCGGCCGCCGACAGACGCTCTTGGTTCTCTTCACAGTGACTGCCAGCGGACATGCCCACGCCAGGGGCTTCCTCCAGTCCTCCTTGGCCAGACTTCGTAGTGTTAGGAAACGCCACAGAGCCCTGATCTCAACCTCAAGTGTCTCGAGCCTTGGCAAGGATTTGTTCTGTAAAATTTGGATTCAGTCAGAAGGCTGCATTCAGGGATCCAGAAGGGCACCTGTGGCTCCGAGGCTGCAGGCTCCCTACCCCTGGATGGGTCAAAGCAGCTCACCTGAACACACAGAAAGGGTGGAAGGAGAGTGCACGTGTCCTGAGCCCCAGGTGTCCTGGAGCCGGTTGGTTGAGAGCAGCTGTGTGGGCTGCTCTCACTCTCATTGGCCAAAAGTGACCCCATGGTTTGCTGCTGCAGCGGCTCTCGTTGGCTGAAAGCCTCAGCGGGCGCAGGGCTGAAAAGGTTTCCGAGAAGAGTGGCTTCCAGGGCTAGGGCCGGCCGGCGTGGAGGAGGCAGGGCGGCGTCCATGGGAAGCAGGGGAGTGCTGCAGCCGCTGTGGAGGTGCATCCACGCGCAGCCTGGTGTGGGAGAAAGCAGGTGGGGAGACCGGTTGGGGTGCAGAGGTTGCGGACTCTAGCTGGGCTGGGGGCCGCGAGGATACCAGGGGGAGGGTACTAGGGAAGATGCATGTTGGATGTGCGGATGAATTTTAACGAAATGTCTTTTGATGACGATGAAGATGAGTATTGTGTGTGGGGAAAGGATTCCTTCCTGTGTTCCAGATTCTGTTTAGTGAAAATGTAGGAGGGTTATAAAATGTTAAGAATCTATTTTGGGAGAATGTCCTTGTGAACCAGAACGGGTCTAATCAATGACACTTTAGCAACTTGAACGAGGCCCTTTGGCTTAATACAGGTTAAGACAATAGTCAAATTAAGAAAAAATTAATCTCTCAATTTGGAATGCAAGATTTTTTGTGTGTAAATGGGATTTTAAACCTGGAATAGATTTGCCTGTTTAAATTTTCTTTATTTTGGGAATAAAGCCTTGGAGGCAAAATCAAGGCCATGAAAGATGATTTTAATATCATTTAATGGTAACAATGTTTTTTTGTTTTGTTTCAAAGTGAAATCCATAAAACTTATTTTCAGTATTGGCTGTTCCCTTTTGTTTGGGAATTTAACTGAGGTTTCTGAATTCAGCTGGCTCCAATCTTGCTTTCTGTTTGGCCCTGGGCAGCTCACAATTTTTCTCATTTCCTATTCTCAGTCTTGGTTTAATCACTTATAAAATGACAGCAGTTATACTGGCCTACCTCATAAGGTTGTGATGTTAAGTAATAAAAGTGTCAGTTGCTCTGTGAATGCCAAATGTAGTTCTTCTATACCCTTTGCTTCCTTAAAAATGTCTCTTTTTCATAAACAAAGAAGGATACAGAAAGGCCACATTGGGTCAGGTTCAGCAGTCCACATGGTGCAGAGCTCTGTCCCTGGCAAGGGGACCCAGGGACATTTTTGAGTAGAAGTTGGTAGTTTTTCTTAGTTATGCATCATAATCCAGCAGACAAATATGCCCTTAATTTATGGTTGTACTTCTAACATTTGTAGACATATTAACCATTACATAATCTTTGATCTTTCCCTGACAATGTATTGCATTACCAACCATTACATCGAATGACTTCATTTGGCACTGTGGGTCTCATTAAATTATGTCAGGCTAATTATAATCACTAGAAACAAAATACACAGTTATTCCAGGCTAAGAGAATACCATACAATCCAAGAAACTAAATAGGTTTAATCTAAGGAAACTAACACCTGGGAACTTGATAGGGGCCTCAAGTATTTGAAGGTGTTTAATTGGGAAGTGGGAACAGGGTTGTTCTGGTTTGCTCAAAGGCAGGAGTAAGGTCAGTGGGTGTGAGAGTACTTAACAGTGATACGATGTGGGCTGTCCCAAAGGGTAACAATGACCTGACTTTGTAGAAAGACATTCCCTGGATAAACCTACCAGCAGCAATAGGTTACCTCTGGGATTCCTTTCAACTTCAAAATTCTATGATCTTTCCCATCTCAGGGTAGCAGGAATCAGAGTGTAGAAGTCATTAATTGTATTCAGTTGTGTATTTTCCCCTCTGCAATTTCTCCACTCGCATGTGGAGAAAGGCATAGCGGGTACTTAAACTTCTTCACATAATTTCTTCCCAGGAGGCTCATTGTTAGTGGAGGTAAACAAAAATGACTGTAATTTGGAGACCACTCTAACATAGCAACTCAGTTTAGAGTTACGTGCTTAACTTGATGCTGAAAATAATTTTACTTTTTCTTTTTTTATAGACAGGAAATTAGTTTTCAGAAATTCCCTAGAGGACTGTAATGTAAGTCTGTTGGTCTTTGTTAAATTTTTCTTGTCATACCTGTACTGTTTACCTGAGTTATGAAGTGACAGAACAAATTTTCTGTCAATGTTTGTTGAAATGTTAATTAGTTGCCTGCCAGTTTAGATGCAAAAAGGCTTTATTGTAGTGGATCGTCACCAGTTCTAAGAAATAATCTGTTTTTGTTTTAAAATTTCAAAATATATTCGTTTTTCTATAGAATACTTCCAGAGGAAGAAAAGACCCAGGATGTAGAAAGCTGTTGTGTGAGCATAGGTCAGGATGCTTCACTCTCATCCAGAGAATGCTTCTCAGACTTTAATGTGCATCCAAATAACCTAGAAACCTTGTTAAAATACACACTCTGTAGGACCAGGTTGGGATCATGAGCCTACACTTCTAACCAGCTGTCGGATAATACTGTTGGTCCAAACTTTGAGTTGCAAAGACTGAATGTATAAAAAATTTCTTTGAAAAGAAGCTCTTTCAAAATACTGCATTTTCTTCTCCTTATTTTGGGGAGGCTTTTTTGTAATAATATTACAGTTTTATAAAGCTTAAAGGTTACAGCATTTATTTTTGTGAATCTTTCTAATATAATTCTTATGAGTGAGGGGGTGGTTAATTGTATTCTAGTGGGGATATAGTGGGAAGTAAACATAAAAACCTAAGTAAACACAATTTGTAATAAATACGCTAATCACTTTTATAGCTTGTCAGTCCTTCAAAGGCTGAGTCTATCTGCTGCAGCAGGAGTGAATGCTGAGAGTAACTGTATAGTCTTATAATCACTTTTGGATTTGTGGAGAATCTCTCAGTAAGTCCTGTGGATGCCCAGGATTCAGACCAAATGTCCCCTTTCTCTCCTAGCTATGATCTCTTTGGGAGGGAAGGCATGGGGGCAGGCATTTGCAGAATTACTACACTACCCCATGGCCATAGCTGCAGATTGCAGCTTTTCTAGCATCCTAGGAGAAATCACAACTCAGACTCCAAGTGGAACCAATGGTAGGTCTCAGACCTATCAGTCTGGGACCTTCCACAGCATCTTGGCCAGCCATCCTCTCTTTGAGCCAATACCAGAGTATCCTGAGTCCATTAGGTGGTCAAACTTAGCTGCAGTTTCCATGTTTAATTTCCAATCCTATGCCATTAGAAAAATATTTTCATATAGGACTGATGATGATTTCATGAAATATGGCACAACTGACCACAATACTCCAACAAACATCCATGGGCAGTAGCCTTCACTGTTTTAATATAAAATCAAATGGGTTAATATTTTACCATGGTACACCAGCTGTGGCTTTAGTTGTGTGATTCTAGATGTGTGTGTATGAAGCCTTTGGCCTAGCAGGCATTGTCTGGGCTCAGGTAATGGTGAGATGCAGGTAAATTCCATGCATGGCCCTAGCACCGCTGATCATCTTCTGTGGGATATTCTGGAGCCCAGGACGGAGTCGCATGCAGGGCCTGCCGAATCCTTCTCAGAAGTGTGTCCGCATAGAGGAGAGGACAGCTAAGCTGGTGCCACAAAGACTTTATTATTTGTGTTCCTTTCATTGAAGATAATTCCTTCCCTAGAGCATAGTACAGCTTCTTTTGAGAACTAATCCTTGTAGGTGACTTCCTTTAATTTTTTTTAATAGGTAGAGTTTTTCATCTTTTCGTATGAGCAGAGTACTTGAGAAAAGTCTTTGGTGGGAAAGCTGGTGAATTTTACCTACTACCTAACAACTCTTACCCCACTCCACTCCCACCTTGAATTAAAACTCCCACACTGAGTTAACAAGTTCCAAGTATGGTAATTAAATATTTATAGTCTGAAAGGAAGTATGGCATTTTGGTTTCTAATATTTAGGTAGATAATTAGTTATATAAATTAATTTCTCTTTTTCTTGTTCTTATCCCTCAGCAGGACAAAAATAATATTTTAGAGCCCTAAAATATTATATACAATAATGTAATGCAGTATGTGTGTAGTATAGAGGACTTTAAGCTGCTCTTTGTAACTTTCTTCCTCAGGATTTATGGATTTCTGGGTTGAGATGAGCAACCACTTACTGAGCCAGACAGATGTGGATAGACCCCATTTCTAGCCCTCGATATGTTTATAGTTTAGCCTGAAACATTATTTAAAGTAGTATCAGTAGAGCTTTTGCCTGCCTAAAATCTGTGGAGTAGATTTTAATAAAAGGGTATCCTACCCAGCCTAGAGTTTTAGGGAAGATTTCCTGGAGAAAGTCACATCTGATTTGAGTCTTAAAGGATGAACAGGAGTTAGCCAGGTTGAGAGCAGAGGGGATATGGCAGGTATAAAAACGTAAGCAAAGGCAGAGAGGTGAAAATTAGCAAGTTGAAAACAATACCAATGACCAGTGCAAGTAGGTTGTAGGTATGTGGCATTCAGGTAGGAAGTAGCAGGAGAGGAGGCTGGGGAGTGAGCAGGGACTGGTGCTTGGAGGGCTTTGTGTGGCTTTCTAAGGAGCTTGAACATTTTCCAGTAGGTGATGGCCAGCCGTTGAGGGTTTTACGCAGAGGAGCGAAATGGTCACATTTGCCTTTTGTTATTTCTAGAAGGCAGTGTACATAGAAGAGTTTGGTGGCCGGGAGAGGCCATGTTTGGAGGATGAGGAGGTTAAGCAGGGAGTGATGCCTGACCAGACCAGGCCAGTGAGGATGGAGAGGAGAAAGATGAGAGGGGTGTGTAAGGGGTACGTTGGCAGACCTTGCTCATTGACTGGATGGGAGGGAGGATCAGGGGCCAAAGGTGCTTTGAGGGTGTCTAGCTTGTGTGACGAATATAGCTTGTAGGGAATATAGGGGGAAGAGTGGGCTGAGTGAGGAAAGATGAATTGTTTGGATTTAAATATGCTGCACTTAAATGCCCATGGGCCATGCAGGTAGAATTGCCTGTGGACAGTTTACTGTATGATCCTGACATTTTGGGAAAAGGTCAGGATGGAAATAAGTATTTGGGAGTCATCAGTACACAGGTGTGGGTGATAGCCATGACCTGGGACGGGGTTGTCCAGGAAGGAGTGGAGAGAATGAGAAGTGGGCTGAAGACACAGAGGGGCCGCAGGAGGGAGAGCAGCCGGTGAAGGGGGTTGAAAGAAAGAGTGGGAGAGGTAGGAGGTGGTGAGAGAGTAGGAGCCCTGGTCAGCTGCGCAGTCACCTGCGGTGAGAGTGGGGAGTGGGAGAACGGGTGAGAGGAGGGAAAGTGAGGCCTCTGAGCGTTCTCCCTCTCTAGGGAAAATACGGGCAAACTGACCGAGGAAGGTCCCAGGAGGAAGTGGGTGGCCCAGGCCCAGAATGAGAGGAAGAACATGAGGGGGTATAGATGGAGATACCTTCGGGGTAAGGGAGGCTTTCTTTTTTTAAAATATCTACAAGAAATGGAAGCTTCAGAGAATGGAACAGAAAAGAAGATAGTATTAAATATTAGACTATAAAATGTAACTAATAGATTCTTTGTAGTTATTTTTGAATAAATGACTTAAATGGGAAGTCTGCATAAACCACTTCAGCATAAATCTAAATATCATACTATCCACAATTTAATTAGAGTGTTTTGTAAAGTGATTTTGATTCAGAAATATTTGGGTGAGGCTACATAGCCAGGAAAAATTAGTGAAATTATCTAATTGTGAACTATTTTAAATGGATTTTTATAAAATTGTTTTCAAATGTAAGAGACTAAAAGGACCCCTGGATTGTTGTTCTGACATGTAAGGGCAGTGTCTCCTTGGAAGGGCACGCGGGCCTGCTGGCTCAGGGTGTTTGATTGTTTCTGTTGTGTAAGGAGGTGTCCCGAGTCCCTTACATTGTACCATATTATCTCAGTTAATCTTCGTAACCATTTGAATTAGATTCTATTATTCCCCATTTTATAGAGCAGGAGACAAAGGCATGAGGTTACTTGCCCAAGGTCCCACAGCTAGGCTGGCAGAGCAGGGATCTTAACATAGGCAATCTGGCTCCAGAGACCCTACAGGTAGCCACCATCCTAAAATAGGTATCTCTTAGTGATAGAATCATGAGGCATGAATTCTGAGGTCCCATCCAACTTTAGATTTATGTAATACATATGTATATATTAATATAAATGGTCTCCAACATGTACAGTGAGACATATATGGAAAAACATCTTGAGATTTATTTTGAACTTTCTAACTCAGAATGAATATTGTGTCCATGTTATTGTATATTTTGGACCAGTGGAATTCTAATTAAATAGGCTTCACTGGGTACAATTGTAATTCATTTGTCATTTTAGGTATTGCTTTTTGGTCAGTATTTAAAATGTAGAAAATACTCTGTCTAAATGTTTTCTCTTAATTATTTGTTTACCCATAAAACCTCTAATTTGACAGGTTGTATGGATGAAGAAAATGGTAACAACTGTTTGCCACAGCTTGTCAAATCTACTGTAACAGCTAATGTAACTTTATTAATATTAATAACAATAATAATGGTACAGCAATATAATTAGTAAAACTACCTTATGAAAGTAATCTGAAATTGTAAGGTGATTTTTTTTTTTTCCATGTGGATCATCTTGCAGTTTCTTCTTAGGTTCTACATAAGGTCAGACCATCTCTTCTGGCTGTATGACTCTGATTCTATAAAAAGTGTTGCTTTGGTGACATGGAAAGAGTAAACAGGCTTAATTTATGTCATGAGATAGTTGGGTGAAGTAAAATTAACAGATTCTTGGCCTAAGTAATTGTGACATATTGAAACAGTTGACAAAAATAACTTTAAATGTCTTCTTTAAAAAAGTTTTGAGAATAAGGCATTAAATTTTAAGGTATGTTAAAAAAAATCCACTTAGGGCAAGGGGTTCAGACCCAGCCTTCAGTGGGTTCACATTCTGAGGGGCTATTTGCTAGTTGTGCCAACTTAAGCAATTAACTTAACCTCTCTGAGTCCCAGGTTCTTTGTGTATAAATGAAGTAATACTGCCACTGATTTATTATGAGGATTAAATGAGATAATATTCTTTTATAGAAGATCTCTGCCTTAGAGTCTATGGTTTTCTTTTTACTGGAGTGTATCACCTCTTTTGAATTTTAATGGCAAAAAGGGACAGATGAAAAAAGTTGGAGAAACATTTATTTCCAAAGAGCCGAAGCGTCCATGTGTATTAAAGTATTAGGGAGGTTGTTTTTTTTTTTTTTTGGAAAGTGTGTGTTTATTTAGTGTTTCATCTCTAAACAGTTTGCTTTCACCCTGTAAAGAGTACTGTATATTCATTTATGTTCTGATTCTTAAATTAATAATTTGACTTTGCTTGCCACTTATAAGTTAGAATCAAATTCTGAATAGAGAGTAAAATCCATATATAAATTGGGAGGGAATCAGGTAATAAACTCTCTGATTTACAGAAAGAAATGCTTACTTAATGCTTTCTTTAACTGAAGCTTTACTTAAAGCTTGAGGCTTTTTTTTTTTTTTTTGAGACAATTTAAACAGCAAAAGAAGATATGTGAGCCTACAAATAAACAGGCAACGATCATTGACTGTTGAAGCCAGTGAATGAACATGTATTTAATGTGGTTCTGAGATAGAGGGTATGAATTTCCTGGAACTTACTGGGAGCTCTTGGTACGTAGGCCCACTTTATAACTCATGAGTTTTAGAGCAGGCAGGGTCTGTATTCAAGTCTTCAGAAAAAAAATAAATGTAATGGTTTTTTGAAATGTAGAACAATTTTCCTTTCTATGTATGCTTGGTTTATATTACCTGAGAAGCATGTTCTGTATTATTGGAATAAGATACCACTTCTATGTTAATTCTAATGAAAATGACAAAGGAAATAGTCCTCACCAATATTGTGAAGTACTTAATGGGGTTTAAAATCTCTGGGAGATTGGGCCAAAGTAAAAATATAAACTAAATAAATGGAAATGTAGCCATTCATTGCTTTCCAGTTCGTATGATCATCAAGATGCAATATTTTGAACTGATTGCAACTGCTGTAATGTTCTTGGAAGAAAACCTGTTAGAGGAGAATTAAAACTTGAACAGATTAGCTGGTCTTTAATGGGCCCAATAGAAGATCGTTTGTTGCTTCAGAATCTTTCCTCATTCTCATCACTCAACCTTCTTGGCTATATAAACAAAAGGATATTTCCCTCCACATTTTACAGAGCTTTGTGTCTACCAGGAAACATTTCTTTTAACCAAATATCATAGATAGTTTTAAAAGCTAAAGTAAATTCTGAATGTTATATTTCTGTATCTCAAGTTGAAATTGATGAAATTAAAAGATGAGGCTTTTTAAGGTGCTAATAATTATTTAGTGATAGAAACAGGGATCCCTGATATTTTTAGTTGCTTTCTTGTATATTGATTTTGTATCCTGCAATCTTTCTGAGTATATTTATGACTCCTATTAGTTGTGTGTATATTCCTTAGGATTTTATTCATACAAGATCATCTGTGAATAGAGAATTTTGCTTTCCTTTTCAGTCTGGTTGCCTTTTATTTCTTTTTATTGCCTTACTGGCCTGATTAGAATCTCCATTGGAATGTTGAGTGGTGGGGGTGAGAGTGGACATCCTTGACTTTCTCCTGATCTTAAGGGGAAAGATTTCAGTCATTCACTATTGAGTATGATATTATATGTGGGTTTCTCATATATGCCCTTTATCAGGTCGAGGAATCTGCCTTCAATTGCTAGTTTGAGTGTTTTTATTGCAAAAGGGGGTTTGGTTTTGTCAAAGAATTTTTCTAAATCTATTGAGATGATCATGTAGGTTTTATTCCATTCTATTAATGTGGTTTAATATGTTGACTGATTTTTCACATGTTGAACCAACCTTGCATTCCTGGAATATCTCACTTAGTTGTGGTGTATAATCCTTTTATATGTTGCTGGATTTGTTTTGCTAATATTTTGTTGAATGACTTCCTTTTTTGGCCACATACTTTTCCTCAGTTTCTGCTCTGATATTGAAAGCATATGAACACTGGAGATAAAAATAAAGGAACATGACTTTCTCAGGACTTGCCCTTGGAAATATGAAAGCTTTGTTTCTGCGCATACTCTGAGTAACTGTACTTTAAGGTGATCAAATCTCAAAATATGCCTACCTAAGTACTCAAGTTCAGAAATGTTTATGTAATGATTTTCTAAAGGATTTTAACTTGACACATGCTTAAGAATTTTCACATAATGTTGCTTCTTATATGACACATTTAGATTTTAGGTCCTGACCTTGTGCAGTTTACTCAATTTTTTATTTTTAGCTGAGTTTTCTAATCAGTATACAGGATTATAAGGAACAAGTAAAATATGGTATGTGAATATGCTCATAAGATTTTACATGATGGAAAGATATAATTATTTATATTTATATAAGTATGTAAATATATTTAGCACAGGGGTCTCAAGTTCAAATAATTTGAGGGGGTGGAGTAGACCAAGTAAATGTTTGAAACAGTAACATGGGTGGAGGTGATGAGGCTTGTGGCCTATTGGAAGCTCCACTACATTCAGATTCAAAGTGAAACAAACAAAATAAAATGAACAAAACAAACCCAGACCTTCACTATCTTGGCCAGACATCATACATGTGCCTCCTCTATGGGATCCCTCAATCAGGAAGTCAGTGATAGAGAGTAAGGCTTTAGGATCTAGTTTAAGCTCCACTGTAGGGAATGTTTTTAACTTCTCTGAAGCTTCACTTACTCATTTGTAAAATGCAGATAATGTACATCTTGCCTAATGCCACGTGTGGTTGTGAGAGGTTTTAATGGCATAACGTACAAAAATGACTTGAAAACTATCAAGTCCTGTGTAAATATATGGAATATTGTCATTTCTCTATTTCTATAAATCTTAACTTTTTATAAATGTATTCTGTAATCGCAACAAAGATACTTTCTTGTTAAGAAGGTTTAGACATTAGAAAACTCCAAAAGACCAGCTAGAAACATCTCCTTTCAATACTAGAATAAACTTGGTAATAGATACAAGCCCATTTAATATACTTCCTGAACTTGAATTGTTACCTGGGTCATTCCATTATCATTCCAGTAAAAAGATCCATTGTCGGGTTTTAATCACCATTAGGTTCTGTTGATATGTGAACTTTTGTGACAATATGGCAATATACTTCATAATTCTCACAAGCCAGATATGTTTATCTATAAGGACTTCCTGTGGTTTCCTTAACAGATAAACAGAAAGTCAGAACTTGTACTTTCTTGGTATCCTAGTATTTGGAAGAGTTTGATTTATACACTTTTCTGACCACAGTAAATCAAGAGCTGACATCTTGATGCCTCTGTAGGAGGTTCTTTTGAAGGAAGACATAACCCAGTATCTGCACAAGGTCTGCCTAGTAGCCCAGCCACAGCAGTGTTTGCTGCACAGTCAGCAGGCACAGTCATAGAAACCCATGCGTCACAAGTCCATTGAGCTCCTACTATGCAGAAGGCACCATGCTGGCTTGGAAACAGAAAAAGTAGCATGACCCTGCTTTGAAGAAGCATGAGGTCTGGTTGGAGAGAAACTAGTGTCCATGAAATAGCTGTAGAATCTGGACTTCTGGACTGTTAGCTCTATCTGGAAGAAACCTTAGAGATCATTTCTCCAGCCCAGCACTCTCAATGTACAGCAGAGAAAATGGATACCTGTAACTAAATGCTAATTTCTGTGCTGTATTGCAGGGCTTTTCAAATTCACTTGCTTCCCAGAATCAACTGGGGATCCAAAGTCCCTGGGATGGGGACTCAGGAATTTACACTGGAGTACAGGAGTCAGTCCCGGTTTGCTAATTGGATTTGGGAATGGTAACAGGCTGAGAGTTCTTTTGTAGTATAGCATGCTCAGTGAAAGGCCAAGAAAGAGCTTCATGGAAGACATGCATGTTGTTTAAAGGGAGGGTAAGGTAGGGGGACTGGGACTTGTGGGGACAGGGGAACAAATAGGTGAGGGTGTGGAGTTGGGAATCGGCATTGCCAAGGTGATGAGGAAGATATTTTATGTCATATGACTCTCTTAGATAGCAAAGGGCTATAGGGGATTTTGTACAATTGCTTTGAAAACGAGCTATGAGTATATTTCTGCTCAAGAAATCTTGATAGTCACTTTGACTTTTTTTAATTTTAAGAAAGTATTTAATTGCATTACAGGTAATTCTGCAATCCCAAATTTGTTGTATTTGACTAAGCAAGATTTTTTTTTTCTAGTTTATCATCAGTATCATGGTTAGTATCTTTGCATTCCCCAAATTATTTTGAGACACTGATGCTTTTATATGCTTAGTTACCGTATTTCTTGGTGATAAAATAATTGATATGCAATATGCTCATAAATATATTTGTATAGAAAGGTGTACTGTGGACAGTGAGTGAAAACATTTAACATTTGTAAACTATTTTTGAAAATAATTTTACTCTCTCAAGAAAGTGAGTTATCTTCATGCTTTGTTAGATATTAAGATACATGAGATTAGACAATATAATATAAATCTTTCATAATTTATTTTATCTGGTGTATATAATAAGATACCAAACAATTTTCTTTTTGTGGGAAAAAATTTATTTTATATTTACATATATTTTATGGTTATGTTCATTTTTTTATATTTTAATAAATTTATGATTTTATTTATTTTAAAAATGTTGATACATAATTGTATGTATTTGTGGGGTACATGTATTTGTTACATAGGGTATATAATGATCAACTCTGGTTGTGTTGATTTCACTGTCGAACTGTCACACACAAGCAGGTTCTTTTTGAACTGTAACAGTTCTCTCTGGTGTGTGAGTTGATTGGAGGCAGGAACCGTATAGTAACGATTAAGAGCAGGACTCGGAACTGAATAGTCTGAGCTCTGATCCTCGTCATGTCACTTGCTGGCTACGGGTAACTCTGTTTTGAACCATGGAAAAGAATAATACCTACCTCAAAGGATTGGTGTGTTGAATGAGTTAATATGTGTAAAGTGCTTAGTACAGTGCCTGGCACGTAGTAAATGCACAATATATGTTTAGCTATTATTATTTTTTTAATAGTAGTTGTTATTAATTGTACCTGGCATATGACCTGGCACGTAGCATGTGGTCATTGAGTGTTTATTGAATAAGTGAGGGACTAAACCAATTACCGTAATGTTTTGTTAAATAAAATATTTTTTTTTCTGAGCTATTTCCATCATGTCTATGCCCAAAGGCATCAACAATTTGCAGCAGAATAGTTTAATCAATGAGAGAAAATATTTGGTCAAAAAGATTTGTGTGGTCACATGGAATGGCTAATGGCTCTCTGGGCAAGGGAGCATTTTTGATAAAGCCACAGAACTTTGTGGCTTTTCCCAGGAAGTTAGAACCTGGGTCAGATCCCAGACCATCTGATTCCCAGGTGCAGAGAGAAGAGTAGCACTCTCTTCGGTGGTTGTCACTTGGGCTGACTGTGTCTTGGGTGTGTTCTTCCTCTCTCTCTCTCTCCCTCTCTCTCCCTCCCAGTCCAGTTCTTCCTCTTTTAGCCTTGTAAAGCCAGGGATTCTTAACCTGCAGGTCAGGGAACCCCTCACATCATATGTTCATTTCTCTTTCTTTCATTTTTGTCTCTTCTGAGAAGAGAGCCTATGGCTTTCATCAGACTCCCAAAGGTACCCGTTAACCTGCTTCCGTGAGGGTGGACGCGGCTCTGGCAGCAGCCGTTTTCCATTATGAGCAGAAGCTGAGGTGGTGTGCGGAGAACTGTAAGAACTGTATTCCTTTGTTGCTGTCTCCAGCTGCAGAGGAAGCAGTGGGCACTGAGGGATGCTTGGCAAAGCCATGCTGCCAGGCAGAGGTGATTTGAT
>CM052437.1:66551448-66638755 GCA_028533085.1 Varecia variegata | reverse complement strand
ATGCCCTTGTACTCTGAAGTAGAAATTTGGCTGAGAGGCCTCCAGAGTATACTGGTTCCTGATCTTTTATCTATAAGTTGGTCATTTGGTCCAAGGAATATAAGTTATTTCCTTCAAGGAAAACATCTGAGGCAAACTAGTTTGTGCTTGGTTCATGGCTGTGGTTTTTCTTTTTTTTGAGTCTTACCTCTTTGTTTTGGTCTGGTTGATAATATAGACCCTCCCTTCCTTCCTTTCTCCCTCCCTCCCTCCCTTTCTCCCTCCCTTTCTCCCCCCCCCTTCTCCCTCCCTTCCTCCCTCCCTTCCTCCCTCCCTTCCTTCCCTTTTAGCTGAGATGGTAGACTTTACTTTTGTCTCTTGTCTTCAGGTTTCAGGAAAATGATTTATAAGAGGGGTGACAAATCTGTACAGGGCTTTTCTAAGCTTTAGCTAAGGCCCCAGATAAAAATGCAAAGAAAAAGAAAACCTTTAGGATAAACTATGTTTTATTTAGAAGTAATATATTCTTTGACAGAGCTCAACAAAATTGCAGTAAACATCCATGCAATGCTATATACAAATAACAATAATAGTTAAGAGCTAATAATTAATAGCATCTTGCTTACATTCTCTCTAGTCCTTGTAATAACCTAGCACAGCAGGCATTATTGCCTCTATCGAACAAATGAGGAACCAAGACATAGCTGGGGTTCAGCCCAATCATGACATTGGACCTGATGCCATTCTACTATGCCATTCTGATTTTAGTGCAAAGCAGGTGCTTTCTCTGGCTCTGGCTCTGTCTCTTTTAAAGGACATTGCCATTCTCTTCAATGTTTGTAAATTCTGGTTTTTATTCTTGGTTGATTTGCTGTGTCTGAGTACTAGGTACTGGAGTGCCACAGTATGGTGTATACTACTGAAGTGATAGTGACAAGAGTCACAGTAAAGTCCATAGTTGTCAAGAGCAAGGAAAATAAGACCAGGATGGTCTGTCTTCAGGGCCAGGAACTCAAGGACACCAAACTTCAGGGAGGCCGATGTCCTGGTCTTTTTGTACAATGAGTCTGGCAGCACCCTGTTCACCCAGAACTCAGACACAGCATATGCAGCCATCAGACCCACCTTAAACTCAGAGGAAAATAAGCTTCAAACCAAGGAGGAGACACTGGTTCAGGAACCTGGGCCATCAGGAAAAGCTTGAATTAAATATGCAAGTATTTATGGGGCTGGGGAAGCATGAATTCCAAGCCAGGGCCAGAAGAAAGCAAAATTCTATTGGAAACATCTTCTAGAGAATCTCACTGTTGCTGAGAGCTAATAAGCAGGGACACATACTGATTGTGCACCCGTGGTTTAAATAGGTGTGGCACGCAGGAGAGAGAAGTATATTCAGATGGTGTCTGCTCTCAAAGAGTTTAAAACCTTGCTGAGAATCTTAAAATCTGTTTTCTAGTTGGATTTTTAATTTTTGAGATTAAGTATACTACCTTGTAAATAAAAAATTTGACATAGTATAGTCAGCCTTCCACATCTGTGGGTTTGACAGCTGTGGAATCAACCAACTTGGGGTTGAAAATATTTGGAAAAAAGAAAACAATAAAAGGCCAGGCACAGTGGCTCACACTTGTAATCCCAGAACCTTGGGAGGCCCAAGTGGGAGGATTGTTTAAGGCCAGGAGTTCAAGACCAGCCTGGGCAACATAGCAAGACTCCATCTCTAAAAAAAATTTAAAACATTAGCCAGGCATGGTGGCATGTGCTTATAGTCCCAGCTACTCAGGAGGCTGAGGCATGAGTATCACTTGAGCTCAGGAGTTTGAGGTTACAGCGAACTATGATGATGCCACTGTGCTCCAGCCTGGGCAACAGAGTGAGATCCTGTCTCAAAAAACAAACAAACAAACAAACAAACCAGCCAAACAAAAATAAAATAAAAATACAAGTAAAAAACCAATACACTGTAACAACTATTTACATAGCTTTTACATTGTATTAGGTATTATAGTAATCTAGAGATGATTTGAAGTTTACGGGAATGTGTGCGTAGGTTATATGGAAATATTATGCCATTTGATATCAGGGACATGAGCATCTTCAGATTTTGGTATCCTCAGGGGTCTTGGAACCAATCCCCCAGGAATACTGAGAGATGACTGTGCTATTCTCCCTTTGACTTTTTATTCTTTCATTTAGGGATGTTTATAAATCCATGTAACTCAGTTCATTCTGTAGCCAAATGAGCCCGTTTTCTGTGTCATCTTTTACAGCACTGATTATGTTAAAAACAAGAGTTGAAGCCCTGGCCAGGAGCAGAGAGCCCTCTGCCACACTGTTTGTATGTGCTTCTGGGCCAAATCCAAGTCCTATGTAGATACTCTTGCAGAGAGAATTCTCCGAAAAAAGGCTTGAAACAACGATCCCTAAGGTCACTTCCAGCTTGAAATGTATGATTTTGGTTAAAGTTGTGAGTTTGGGGTGGTAAAGACTGTCCTCAGTGTTTTGGATGGAATTCATAGAACTTGACAAACCTGTGTATTAACTTTCAACATCATCTGCATTTCAGCACAAGCTGAATTCACCAGGCTTCAAGATTTCAGTCTTTGGTACCAACATAGTACCTGGGCTTAGTCTGTGAACTGATCTTGTGATGTGAACTGGAGTTCTCTGAGCCAGTCTGGCTTGGCATGAAGTTGCTGGCCAGTCTGTGCTACTTCCTAGTTGGAATACACAAAATAGGCATATTTAACTAATTGAAATATTTATTTCAAAGGAAAATTTGCCAAGGGAACTGGCTTAGGGAAGGAAGACTGTGCTTCTGAAGGACAGAGTTGTCAACAATACAGGCAAGAAACCAGCAATTTAGAGAACTGGATTACAATGCCAGCAAAAGTCACCAATTAACTAGGTGTGCATGGGCATTCCTTGAACCTCTCTGCATTCATTTTTTCTCCTCTTGGATAAAATTAGAGGCTTGGCTGAAATGGCCTCCAGTCTATCCAGGCTTAACAACTCTGCAATGCTGGGTAGTTTTCAAATAATGGAAACTTCATCTGGTTAGTTTCTGTTAATGGAACAGATAATTGGGAGTAGTAGAGAAATAGAATTTGGGTATTAGCTAGATTTTTCCCATCTATTTCCCCAAACTCCTTGATTGGATTAGATCAGGAGGGAGAAAGTAATAGATAGTATTAGTTTCCTATTGCTGCTGTAACAAATTACCACAGATTTAGTGGCTTGAAACAACACGAATTTATTATCTTATAGTGCTGAAGATCAGAAGTCTGAAATGGGTTTCACTGAGCTAAAATCAAAGTGTTGGCAGGCTTGTGCACCTTCTGGAGGATGTAGCGGGGAATCTGTTCCCTTGCCGTCTCCAGTGTTTGGAGAGTTTCCACATTCCTTGACTCCTGGTCCCTTCCTCCATCCTCAGAGCCAGCAGTCTCCTCACTCTGGTCTGTGCTTCTCTGACCCTCTTGCTCCCTGTTTTTCTTACAAGGATCCTAGTGATTACATTGGGCCCGCTGGGGTAATCCGGGATAATCTCTCCAGCTCAAGATCCTTAACTTAATCATATCTGCACAGTCCCTTTTGCCATGGAAGGGAGCACATTCACAGGTTCCAGGGATTGGGAGGTGGACCTTTGGGAGGGGGGTGGCGTTCTTCTACCTTCCACACATATATAATGTTGACAGCATTGCATAGCCAGGACACAACACTTCCCTCTCTAGAAAGAAATATTGCTGGCAGATTAAGATATTTTTATCATTCATGAGAGACCTTCAGCTTTACTGCTGCAGTCTCTTGTGCCACAGCAGGGAGTTTATTAAAAGGAAAAAGGGGAGAAAATGGGAAAGGAACTACACAGTTGGGAGGCAGTTTTATCAACTCGAATGGAGTCAACCTCAGCGCCCTCAGAAGAAGAGCGAGCTCCATCCTGTGATGCAGTGCGGAGGAAAGGGCAGGTGAGTTCTCGGGGCCAGAACCACAGGTATTTTGAGACTAGTCTCTCAGGAAACTTGGTGGGATGTTAGGTTTTAAGTTCTCCGCGAGTTCACTGTCAATGGCCACATTGTCACCGATGTTGAAGTGACATATATTTTCAGGAGGTGAGTCTTTTTTAAAACCCTGGAAGTTAACAAATCCTTGATGGGAAAGAAAGTCCTGCACACAGTGCAGATGTGGCAGTCTTTATAATTCTCTGCAGCAGCCCTAAGAATCTGCACTCTTATTATCTCAAGGGTGACATTATAATTGTCACTGCATTAGATAAGATATCTCGGTTTGTGGTTAGACATAATTGAGGATAAAGCAGAGTTCAGGAGAGCAAATCAGTGGTACTTCAGTCTCATCTTTTTCACTATAGACAGTAGCAGCTTTGCATCCATAGTCAGATTTGACAGAGATATTCATGTCATCAGAGGAAACTCACTTGGTTCCTGAGACATTTACATTTCTCCAGTCCATTTTCATGTCTAATTTGCTTTGATAGAAGCATGCTAACCTGCCCTCTAACCAGATTTAATACCACCTGGGGTGGCAGAAAAACACTGACTAGTGTCTTCAAAAAGTATATGAGCTGCCTCTGGGTGTTGGTGTGTCCAAGTAGCCAGGTCGTGTCAGGCTCTATCATCTGGCCCCAAAACATTCTGAGGGCACCCCGCCTTCAAAGGCACGGGAGGGGAGGGAACCATGGAGAAACAAGCAATGGAAACAACTGGAATATGATACTCTGTGTTTGCCATCACTTGAGATATCATCAGATAAATGCATGCTGGGAATTTGGCCAGAACCTATAAGGACAAGCAAAAGCTGGAAACATTTATAAAATACAGAATTTGAGATTTTCCCTAATTATAGTGAAATTTCCATAATTATTTCCCTAATAAACAGTTTTTTTGTTCACTATTGTTGCCTTGTCTAGAAATAGAATTATTCTGGTCTGACAGTTTCTAGGAAATATCAAGCACTTACTCTTGAAGCTCTCTCCTGCTTGTGCTTTGTGGAAGGGTGTTTTCAGTGAAGAATCTTGATAGGATGTTTTGAGAAAGAGAAACAAATAACCTGGACAGTAATTTGTTGCTTTCTGCATATTGTTTTCCTTTAATTGTCAGGGCTTTAATATAAAGAAGTACCCCCACAACAGAGGGGCAAAACTATTGCCCCAAATATGAGCTGTTGTGTTCTTAAGGACTTCTTTATTAAATGAAGGCATCGATCATGAGGTTTCTTCAAAGGGTTTTAAAAGAGGAACACTTGGGAGTTGGGGATGTTTGTCCTGATTTACCTGGGGGCCTGGAGTTCAGATTGGTCCATGGCCCGGTTCTCTTTGCCCACTGTCTCCCTAAATGGGTCTTCACCAACAAACCTGGGGAGTTAGCTCAGGTCATTCTTGTGAAAGCCACCCATACTGTCTGGAGCAGAGATCTCAATCTGCCTCCCCCTCCTTTTCTTTCAAGAGTGGTTACATTTATAGCTGTTGGTCATATAAGTACATGCTCTATTGCTCTATTTGCCAGAAGGAATTAAGATCCCGCAATGGTCCTTTTAACATTTAAATTAGAATACTTTTACCTATGCTGACTTCCTGCCGCCTCTCTAACAGGGCTCAAAGGGGGACTTTAATTGACCTCCGAGTGGTAGTGGCTGTTTCCAAAATATTTCTCAGTTCTCCAAGGTTAGAGTTCGTGTTATTAGGATAAACAAGGTCAATAAGCACTTTATTGGGGCTTTGTCCTTTATCTCTTCCCAGTTGAGTCTTAGGAGAACCTGCATAACTGAAAGCACTTTGCCTATTGGGTACCCCTCTGATTTATAATTGAGACAAAATTAGGCTTTAACTTGTCACCAGGTAAAATGAGATAAAAGCTCCTATTTTTTATTTATTTTTTAAAATTTATTTTTATTTCAGAATATTACGGGGGTACAAATGTTTTGGTTATATGGATTGCTTTTGTACAGCTGGAGTCAAAGTTGTAAGTGTGCCCATCACCCAGATAGTGTACGTTGTACGTGTAAGCTGTGATTTCACCCATCCCCTCCTCTCCCCTGCCCCACACCTGCATGATTTCCATTGAGTTTTCCTTCTGTCTGCACACGAGTGCTGATTGGTTAGTTCCAATTTAATAGTACATGTGGTGTTTGTTTTTCCATTCTTGCATACTTCACTTAGGAGGATGGTCTCCAGTTCCATCCAGATTGTTGCAAAAGGTATTAATTCACTTTTTATGGCTGAGTAGTACTCCATGGTATACATATACCACATTTTATTAATCCACTTATGAATTGATTGACCCTTGGATTGATTCCACATCTTTATGATTGTGAATTGTGCTGCAGTAAACATTCTAGTGCAAATGTCTTTTTGATAAAATGATTTTTTTTCCTTTGGGTAAATACCCAGTAGTGGGATTCCTAGATCAAATGGTAGTTCTACTTTTAGTGCTTTGAGGAATCTCCATACTATTTTTATAGAGGTTGCACTAGTTTGCAGTCCCACCAATAGTGCATAACTGTTGCTTTCTCTCCACATCCACACCAGCATCTATTGTTTTGGGACTTTTTGATAAAAACCATTCTCACTGGGGTTAGGTTATAACTCATTGTGGTTTTTATTTGCATTTCCCTGATGATTATTGATGAACATTTTTTCATATGTTTATGGGCCATTATCTTCTTTTGAAAACTGTTCATGTCTTTTGCCTACTTTTTAACGAGGTCGTTTGACTTTTTCTTGCTGATTTGTTTGAGTTCTTTGTAGATTCTGGTTATTAGCCCTTATTGGATATATACTATGTGACTATTTTCTGTAGGTTGTCTATATGCTCTGTTGATTGTTTTCTTGGCTGTGCAGACGCTTTTTAATTTAATCAAGTCCAGTTTATTTTTGTTGTTTCTGCGATTGCCTTTGGGGTCTTCTTCATAAACTCTGGCTTCGTAGAATGAGTTGGGGAGGATTCCTTCCTTCTTGATGTTATGAAATATTATGATTTTTGCAGTATGGGTACCAATTTTTCTTTAGGTCTGATAAAATTTGGCTGTGAAACCATCTGGTCTGGGAAAAAGCCCCTGTTAAACCAAAGAATACTGTAAACAAGATGCTGGGATGTGTTAACTTTCTTTAAGAAACTGATGTATTAACAAGCCTTTTTTCAAGACATCTCTTAGTGCTATGTAGATCAACTGTAAAAACATAGTGTTTAGCAAAGTATCAATGTAAGTATATGTCAGTAGAGGCATATTATCATGATTATTAACATAGCTGCTTTCCGAGAGAGCTATGATTATTAACACTGCTACTTGGTAGGCCAGAGGTCAGGGTTGGAAATGCAGGCTGGAAAATAGTGGGCCAGTGCCCTTTGGGAGAGCACAGAGAGTGACAAGGATGAGAGGGGACTGAGGAGTACCTGGAATGGGTGTGGGAGGAACAGCTAGAGCAGGAGAGCTAGGAGTGAGGGGTCCAGAGAGCAGAATGCAGCAGAGCCACCCAGCTCAGTGAGGTCTGGGAAGTACATATTGCACCGTGTCTGAGATGCTGGGCAGACGCACGTGAGGAAACCAAGGCTCAGAATGATAAAGTGTCTGGCTACAACAGGGGGCTGGTAGTGGTCTTCCATCTGGATTTTTCTACTCAGTCTCCTAATTTGTGAGAGACTAGCTCCTCTGATATGACTTTGTTTACAGTACCCTACTATGTAAGTCACATGCTCTTATTTTTCTTAATTTAACAATTTCTCATTTCATTAGTCTCTTCTTCTATACCTATCATGGATGAAGTAAAATGTTGCTTTTTGCACATTAAGGTAGTTATTTACAATTTTAAACTTAGGTGTAACAAAAAGTTTTTAAGGGCAAAAAATAAATAGGATTTCCGTGAAGAGGCCGTCTGAAAGCTCTTGACAGCAACGTTTGAATTATAGGCAGCAACAATTATTCTTTTAATTTTTAACTTCTGACCATGATGTGTGGAACTTGCCTTTATTTGAGAAAGAGGTTATTGTCTTAGTTATTTGACTGTCTGTGTTAGAATTTATTTGACCAAATAATATGTGTCGTTGAACTTCTGGGTGGACAGAGAAAATGCATGGCATGTATTAATTTGCTCGGGGTGCCATAATAAAATACCACAGACTGGATGGCTTCAACAACAGCATTTCTTCCTTCATAGTCCTGGAGGCTAGAAGTCCGAGATCAAGGTGTCAGCAGGATTGCTTCTTTCTGAGGGTTGTGAGGGAGAATATTTTATGCTTCTCTCCAGGTTCTGGTAGTTTGTTGGCCACCATTGGTGTCCCTTGGCTTGTAGATCCATCACCCCATGTCTGCCTTCATGTTCACGTGGTGTTCTCCCTGCATGCGTGCCCATGTCCAAGTGTCCCCTTTTTATTAAATAAAAGGATGCCAGGCATATTGGGTTGGGGCCCACCCTCCTCCAGTGCGACTTCTTTGTAATTAATTGTATCTGCAATGACCCTATTTTCAAGTAATGTCACATTCTGAAGTACCGTGGGTTAGGATTTCAACTATGAATTTGGGGCAGGAGGGAGGGACACAACCTATAACAATATGTGAGACTCTGAGGCTGAAGTCTGGGAATCTGTCCTCCACATTCAAACTTAAAGTGTTGGACTTTATCTTGTACTCCACTGGAAAATGACTTTGCAGTGAAGTCCAACCATAATTTCTGTAATTAGCCAAACTATTTAATATGGGAACAGAAATAGGGAACAAAAGGGCTCAGTCAGGGTAAGAGGGATGACAGGAGAGAAGCAAATGAGGGTAAAATGATAAAACAAACGAGAAGCAGCAGCAGTGACAATTATCTTGGGAGCATGTTTCAGATGGAATTTTCTGGGTGCAGAAAATCTATGAAGCGTTCCAAATACACTTTATTGTAGTAAGACCCAATAGGTCAGTATTTGTGATAAGGTGGATTCTTAGCATTCGCGGCATTAGTGCTACACTTAATAAACAAGAAAAGCAAAGGTACAACTGTTGGTATTGCCTAGAAGATGTTTCAGTTCCTTGTTAGTCCCTCTCTTCCTTGTCTGAGACTGAAAGTTTCTCAGGGATTGGGGGCTTTTCCAGCAGGACAGACCTGCAGGGTGCAGCCCAGCTCAGGGCTCAGCTCTCCGCAGGTTCTGCTCTGGGTGTACAGCATGTTCCCGTGAATGCCAAGGGGCCATTTAGAGGACAGCCCAAGCACTCAGATACAGGGAGGCCAAAATGTCTCATTCTGTGGTTACAGTGGAGGTGATTTTACTAGCCATCCATCCCCTTTCCTAGAGTAGAAATCTCCAGTTTTCAGTGACTTTTCCCTCGTTTATATTTAGTAACAGACGTCGGTAAGGCATAAAAATACGTGATAAATGCTGTTTGGTTGAACAAGCTGGGTTTGCAGACTGTACTACCTGCAGACAAGCACATCTGCTGTGCTGTGTGTGCCTTGAATATATATATACTCCCTGAGACCCTGGAGTGGCTGAGCCGTCTTCCCCAGAAAAGGACAGCTGATGTACAGACAGAAAAAGGAAAAACCAGCCACACTCGTGGTTTCCTAAAGAAAGTGCCTGCCCATTTACTTCATCATTTGGCATTTATCTATGGTTTTGCACAAAGCATTTTTAGGGGTACCCCTTCTAGTTACTGCTAATTCCCACGCTAACACCAGCACCTTTCAAAAAAAGAGACTAGACTAATACTGAGCCACCCTATTTGTACAGCTTCAGGCAAGAGCCAGAGCTTGGAGGTTTCTTTCTTTAGACCAGGGGCCTCATAGAAGCACACTTGCTCTCTCCAGATATGTTTCAGGGGTGAAGTGGGCCTGTGCCTTATTGCACTTTGTTTTCAAACCCGAGTCCATATTTGTAAAGTATGACATGATGGAGTCATCTCATTCATAGATGGTGTGCTGCATATTCACAATTCATGTTTTATACACTGCTCACATAAAAATCTCAGGATTTGGAGATTTCAGCCCTTCCTATCTCTTTTATACTTTGTGTAAAAGACACCTCTGATTTTTTTTCTACTATCAGCCATTTTTGTTTTTAAAAATGTTCTCTATTTTATATGATGACAATTCCAGCATTAAAAACTTTTGCATATATTTTGTTTCTGTTTAGAAACAGGTCATATATGATTAGACCACTGTTGATATGAAGAAATTTAGCATTATATCGCAGTATGTTTCAAGTCAAATATTTTAATGCTACAACTTCTAAAATATACATATATTTGAGTACCCACACTATACTGGACAAGAATATAACTGCACTGTTATTCTATCATGTCTTTTCACATGTTACAAAACATTCATTCCTCCTATCACTAATTTTAATACTGAAAAGCGGAAACAGTATATCCCTTTATAAGAAAAATCTCCTTTATTAGAATTGAAAATTATCAAACCAGTTCACTGGAGATGGCAATTTGCAGTACAAAGAGACTTTACTGAAAAATGTCTTCAGGGAGTTGATTTTTTAGGTGTTAAAGATAATTACTTCATTCAACAAATCTTGGTTGAGCATCTACTATGAGCTGACACTTGTAATTATGTGACAGAAATGAGCATGGGGAAGTGGAAGGGAACAGAGACTCTTACGAGCTGCAGCCAATTAGGATCAGTCAGAGATGAAGATAATGCCTTCCTAAAATTATCACGTATGGAACAATGTGAAAATATAACTGATGATTAGAATTCAACTTATAACTTTTCAAGAACACGTCTGTAGAATGAATGATGAACACTGCATAATAATTCAGGAGAATCAGAGTATGAGTATAAATGAAAGGCTGTGATTCTATCTCAGTCATGAACAGGAAAATTGACCCGGGGCATAAACATGACTGCTCCAAAAAAGTGATGTATCTTCTAAAAAAGCTCAGATTTCTACTTATAACAATTACAGCAACGATGATTTCACATCTGTAAGTCAGACGGTTTTAATCTGCAAAAGGTTAAGTGTTTGACAGTTACTTGTTCTCACATACAGATTAGCTGCTTGGAGTTTAACCTTTAGATGTGCTTAAGCAGCCACGCTTTACAATTTTTTTTTGTATAAAACCACCCAAACAGAAACAGTCTAATAACTTGCAACTAGGAATACAGAAATCTGGGAGACATTTTTTTGTTTCACTTGATATAAATTGCTTCGATTACCGCCTTTCTTCCTTTCTGTCCGGGGGTATTTTAACACCCTAATGTGTAGAAGCAACTTCACAATTAAAGAATGGAATGGAAGCCATTTGTGGTGGTATAAATGTCAGAACAGGATGATTCTTCCACTTCAACGCCTTGCAGGATTTTAAATGAGTGAGTGCAACTGCTTGATACAAAGAGGAGAAATGGGATCTTTTATCTTTACCTGCGTATGCAGGGATAAATATGAATTTTAAACTTTGTAGAGTGAAGCGTTTTATATCTTGAACTTCTAATTGTTACAAAAGAGCAAAAATAATTACAGGATTTCTATTGCATTCAACTTTTAAATGCATCTTGGTGATAAATTAATTTTTAAAGTGTTGTTCACTTAGATAAGGCATCTAATTCAACTGATCCAAGTTATATTGCATCAGGTTTTTTCCTATGTTGCCTGAAGAACAAGACAGGATTAAAAAAGACAATGGGTGATGTCTAGATATTTACTCTACGAAAAGCCATACCGTCCTCATTTTTGATCAATAAATGCTCTTAAGCTTGATCATGTATTGCAGAGAACATTTTTTAAGGGACTCTTTACTAGACATAGGCACCATACCAAGTATTTTATATTTTTATATGTTATCTTTTTTAAATATCTTCATGACTCATTTCTGCATAAACTATCATGTTTCCTGTTTTACATATGAATTCATAGGCTAAAAAACGTTATCAGTGGTTCCCCAAATTGGCCTGCTAGCAACTCATGGGAAGCCCCCCTCTAGGGGGTAAGATTTAGAAGTTGTAGGGTATAGATCTGAGCATTTTTATAATTAAGTAGTTTTCCCATTTGATTCTAATAAACACCTAGGTCTGGAGGCCACACTTGGTTGGAAGAGCCTCCTCAGTGTCACAGTTACAAAATGATAGAACTGAGATTGGGACTCCGTTCTGTGTGAATCCACAGCTTATAACCGGGAGTCACCATCACGGGGACCTTGAAACCTTGAAACTTACTCTGTTGAATCTTAGCATTTGAAAGAATCCTAGCATTTGTCTTTCCTAATGTGGGATTCCCTCCCAGCATCCTTGATGGGTGGGGGGATGTGAGTCTCTGCTAGAAGCAGTTCAGAGGAGATGCCCTCCAGTGTTCCCAGGAAGCCATTGCTATATTGGTGAGTAGTTCTAATTATTAGCAAGTTCTGCTTATTGTGGGCACTATATTCCTGTTGGCCGTTGACCAGTTTTGCCCTCTGGAGTTATCCAGAATAAGTCCAGTTCTTCTTTTGCATGACTTTTGGGCTATTTGAGGAAATCCATCTTCTTCCTACTGAGGCTTTCCTATTCTAGGCTAATTGCGTCATGACGGTGCCAAGTTTGAATTCCCACCCCCTAAGTCAAACCCCACCACAGCTGCAACAAACAATCATGATACTAACCACAAACTCTCCCTCGCTCGGCGTGGGCTGTGGCTGTTTCCCCTTAATGTCACATCATTTCTTAGTCTCCTTGGATCCCTAGTTAATTTCCTTTGTCGTTTGTATTTTTTCACTCAGTGTCAGAATTGAGGACACTTGCTCATTGTTTATAACAAGCATTTAAATTTTGCTTGTTGAAAAAGATCGCTCACGTTTCAGGTTAAAGATAGAATTTTCAAGAGGGGGAACTGTAGGGCATTAAGAGAGAAGTTGGTTGTGCTGAAGTGAGCTGGTGTCTCAATCCCACACAGCTTGTGATCTTGCGGCCCTCAGCAGTACAACAAGGCCAACCTTTACAGAAGAACAAACTGTTCCTGAACAGTTCCTCCACTGTATTAAAAGCAAACATATTTTTTCTCCTATATTGAACCCTTCAGTCTTTTGTGTTTAAACTATTTCCCATCTTGTTTGAACTTTTTTTTCTGGAACAAACATTTATTGTAGGCAGTGTAAATAACAGCTGGCACTCTGTTTGTGTTGACTTTTGTGTGTCTCTTCTGGGCTGTTATTTAGTTAGCAGAGAGTTTGGAGACCTGAATTCATATCTTTACCTTGTTACCAATTTAGGGCTTAGACAAGTCTTTTAATTTTCTGGGCTAAAGTTCTCTGGTGAAGTAGGGTTAATAAGTACCCTTGCCCTACCTTGTGGCGAAGGATGATATTCAGAGAAATGTGTTGCAGAAAACAACATCATACTATTGTGAGTTATTACCATTACTATATTAATGCCATGATTGGCTTACCAGTGGAATTTAGACTCTTTTCTAGCGTGCTATTTAGTTTTTAAAATTTTGTTGTCATTAATTTGGACAGGGTGGAGTTATCAAAAATATTTACCAGAAGATTTTGGCCTTTCAGAGAACAGACTGATCACTCAGAAATGACTCTAGATGCTTTTGGAGAGGGGCGTGTGCACGCATGCGCACATGTGCACACTCACACTTGTGCACTGTCTCTGTCCTCAGGAAGGAAACAGATAAAAGGCACTTCCCCTTGTAGATTGTCAAGCTCCTTCCTTGGCTGTGGATAGGACTGGAAGAAACAAACTTTTTATATCCTCCTGGGATCAAACAGGTTTAAGGGCTATGGGTCTGCCTTTTAAACTATACTTATTTTTAACTGAGTGGAAGTATGACCAGATCTTCTTAAAGTGTGGTAGATGAGGGCATTAACTGCATTATGGGTAGGATGGTTTAGGTGACGATGCAAGTCAGTGAATCACAGTGCACGTGATCTTGAGTAGGATTTCCTTCAGGGTGTAACCCTGGAGTTGATGATGTGAATCCAGAGAAGTCTTCACCAGGTTCCCTTTGTAGAAGCCTCAGACCTTTGTCAAGTACCCCGAATATCTGTCCCCTGTTTTCCTCTCTGTAAAATGTCAGTTCAGTATTGGGCAAGATCTCCTCTAGCTGTCCTTCCAGAGGTGCCATGTGGGTTAATTAATAGATGACTAGCAAGTGCTTTGAAAATCAAAAGGCACTTCAGAAATGATCAACATTGTTTGGCTCTCATTTGGAGTGAGTGGAAAGGATATCTCATTTCCTCAAAGCAATGTAAAGAAGATGGAAGAGACAATGTTCCTCTTCTTTCAGTAATGCTAGCTACTGTGTTCTGATGCACTACTCAGGTTGTATTATTATACAGTGAAGAAATAAATGGGACCTCACTGGGTCTGCCAGAACCTCACTCCTGCAGGGTTACAAACACATTAAAGTGTAATTGACATCTAGCAGCTGTATGTCTACAATGTGCCAATTAGAATATTTAGCTGTGCAATAAAAGAGGAGTTAATAAAACACATCTAAGAAATGGAAAATAAAATGAGAAGTGGCATTTTGGCCCTTATTCAAGTGGCAGGGAGCAAAAGAGGGTGTGGAAACCAAGCTCAGCTAACTTCCTGTGTCTTCATTCACCATTGGCTCGTTCATTACAAAATGTCTGTAGATGCTGGCATGGCACCCCTTCCTCCAAAGTATTCTACTCCCAGTTTGATTCAGTACTGTTTTATAGCTTAATGACATGGAAGTTTTGGAGTTCCACTTCAGAATAAACAGTAAAGTGAACTTAAATTACAATTCATTGATTTCTTGCTGGCTTTATTACTTACTTGTAAAACAAATTGTATAGAGTTTCTAGATTCTTCCCTTCAAAAATCACAACCACAGAAATATCTAAAGGGGGGGGGAGCTTTTATTTTAACCAAGAGTGAACTACTGTTTAGCAACATTGACTACAAATGTGCTTCTTGGGAATTTCACCACTATATAATTGCCGCCTTCATTTCTTTTTTTGCTTAACTAGTGTATATAATCACTGATTTATAAGTGTGAGCTATAATAATGTCAGCTGTCTGCTGGCATGATTGGAGAACTTATTATGAAATGAAGTTAATTTTATATCTTCTTTTCTTGGAAAATCTTTTGTACTTAATTTTAAGCAGATAAGTGACATAAAAAAACCAAACCACTTGAAGATAATGCATTTAGAAATTGCTGATTGATGAGCTTAGGCTTATCTAATTTTGTTTTAAAAAGATCCTAATATATCTTTTGACAATAGATTTTTGAGTAGAAGAACAAAGTGACTCTAGTATAGGTGGATAAGATACCAGCAAAAGAAAAATTGAACGATTCTGTTTTTTTTTCCTCTCCAAATATTGTTTTAACATTAATCCTGGAATTTATGTTTTAGTCATGGTTGTCAGTTGTGGAAAATATTATTTACCTTAATAGTTTTAATTAAAATAAATGTTTGTGTTTTAAGCAAAACAGTTTATGTTGTAAAAGGGTAACAGCTACGTTTTATGCTTCTTTGGTGGATTTTCTTTTAGAGATAATGATCTTTAGGGCTGTTTTCCATAAATATGCATATCATACTTGTGTTTCTGCTTAAATGTGTGCATGAATAAGAAGCACTGAATTTGATTAACTTTATTAACAATAAATAATGAAGTGTACTCTTTTATGTTAACCCTTATTGTATATCAGCCTTTAGACATTTGGCTATCTGGACAAGCAATCATTTATATCCTTTTAAAAAATATTTATTGCTTCTTTGACTAATTGCTTTTTATGTGACTTAAAGCCTTTTGCATTGGTACCATTTGTTAAAACACAGTCAGAAGCAGGCAGAGCAGTCTCATTTTTCAAAAATTTAGTGTCATTTTTATAGACAAATAACACTCGTAAATGATGGATAATAGCTAGCAAGATGCTGCATGGTATAAAATGTGCATGAATTATATTTTCTGGGAGTTAGAAGGTTAACTTGTCTATGAACTAATTGAAAAGCTTTATGGTAAATGCAAAGTGCTGTGTGCACATTATCGGCATGACTTAAACCAGCTGAAAAAGGGATTTTCCTTCCCTTGGGTATTATTCATTATATCATCCTCTTTTCTGGCTAGCTGATGTAGAAGGAGAGTATCTAATCATAATTCATCTATAGAATTTATTAAAAACACAGCATAGATGCTTTTCACAAGCAGATTAATACTTTACACATTAAAAATGGGGTGGGAGTGAGTGTAAGCATCGAAATTATCACTGCATAATGATATAGTTTTGTATTTTCATGTCCATGTTTATCAAGACAACTGTGGTTTCTGGCCCTGGGAAAACAAATGGTGGGAGATACACTTTTGTTTCTTCTGCACCTTGCTATGTAGAAGTAACAGGGATCTATCACAAACTTTTTATTGAGGGAGGCTAACTCACTCTCTCCTATGCTGGATGGTTAAGTTGAAAACAAGCTGTCTTAGTTTAAAAGCAGAGTGTTCAATCAAGAATATTAATATGTTAATGAGAACATCAGAAATTCATTTATTCAAAGGCAAGACTTTTCTTTCCCATCTAAGACATGATTGTAGGCATCTATCCTGATTATGTGGGAAGAGGTAGGTTTAGTGTCTTTTTCATTTTTCCCTTTCACTCCAGCTGCTGTTTCCCATTGGGTTAGTATTGGGAAAGAAAAGGAGCTGAGCAAAGGAAGGTGATGCCAAGAAATAGAAAGGATTTCTCACTTGACTGATCTGGTCATAAGATGGCTTTGTGTTCTCTGGGCTTTGTTGTTATTTAACATCTCTTTTCTTTGTCATTGGTGCTTTCCAGCTTTATGAAAATTGCCTAGGTTGAATTTGTTTTTATTCACCCTGATTAGTATATATGTGGATTCATATCTTTTAATACTCCTGGAAAGATCTCAGTTACTATCTCTTTAAATATTCCCTTCCTTCAGTCTTTCTATTTTTTTCTTCTAGGACTCTGAGACATATTTTAGACCTTCTCATTGTATTCTCCATCTTGGTTAACATCTTATTTATATTTTTCATCTCCTTGTGTATCTGTCTTGCCTTTCAGGTAATTTCTTCAACTCTTCCTTCCAGTTCATTAATTCTCTTTTCAGATTTGACTAATAGGCTATATAAGCTTGCTGGTGACTTTTTTTGTTTCAATAATTGTAGTTTTTATTTTAAAAAGTTTTATTTGTTTTTTTTAAATCTGCCTGTTCACTTAAAAAATTATAGTAAAATACACATAAAATTCACCATCTTAACCATTTCTAAGTGTACAGCTCTTCTCATCTTGCAAAACTGAAACCACCTGGTCATTTTTGATAGTCACTTGTTGCTTCCTTATTTTTGTGATTCTGTCTTTTGCTTCTTGAACTTTTCATATGTAGTTACTTTGTAATCTGTACCTGGTAATTGACACATCTGAAGTCCATGGTACTTTACATCTGTTCTTCATTATTTCTTCTGACTCTCACTCATGATGTTGTTTTGTTTCCATGTGTGTTTAGTAAACCTTAATTGCTAGCTCATACGTGATTGATCTTTATCTGTAGAAAAAGCCTTGGGGGCCTAAATCAACAATGCTTTTCTCAGAGTATTTGCTTTTGCTTATGCAAGTAGTCATGGGGTTCTGCTGTCCTGAGACCATCCCATTACCTTCTAGATGCCTCAGTGTAAATCCAGGAGTTCTAGTTTAGTTCTCCCATCTGCTGGCAGATTTAAGGCCCAGTCTCCCAAAGCCACATGGGAATCAACACATGTCTTCATAGGACCCTCCCCACTTTTTGTGTTCATTTGTTGTTGTGCTTGTTTTCCTTTTTGTGCCCTTAAGATTTTTCTTGCTTCCTCTGAGTCCAAGAAAACAGTAATTGTTTTTTACTCAGGTTCTGGTTGTTCTTCTGGTAGACCCCCCTGGGTATTTAGTCTTCCATACTTCTGGAAGCCTGAGCTGGCTTTAAAGAGCCGGCCCTTCACGTGGGCACTCGGTGGGCTTCTCTGCAGGGCCCCTCCAACTGCAGCACCTTGCTTGGGCAGACTTGCCTTTGCCTGCTCCCAAGTTGCTCACAGCTTCCAATTTTACAGAGGTCTGCACCATCCAGCCTCTACTGGGGGCACCTGGCCCCCTGGAAGAAGTCTCCTGGGCAGGATGACCTCTGGTTGGTATCCCCACCATAAATTCTACATCTGGCTTCTCAGATTAAGGCACCTTTGCTCCACTTTGGAGGGGGTATGGGGTGCAGGTACTTCTTGATAGAGTTTTAGCTATCCTCTGGCCCTCTAGGTGTGTGCCAGCTGCCAGTCCAGTGGGCCTCCCAAATTCTTGGGAAACCACATCAAGTGCTGTGCATTTCCACTTTGAAGGCTCACTCACTGGACTTGAGAGTAGGCACCCAAACCCACCATCTACCCCCAACCATTTATTTGGTGGTGGTGGGAATCATAATGCACCTTTTTCCCCCCCTCAAAGAAATACAAAATTCTCTCTTGACCTTCTTTTTTCTTTTTTTCCCCACTCAGAGTGAAAGGTGTAAAAGGGTAAAAAAATCAAGAAATCAGTTATGGCACATTAACTTGGAAAAGTTCCTTTGAAAAGCCTGGCACCTCACTTTGGAAATGCGGATCTGTTGTTGCTTGGTTAGTGATTTGAGACTTCCAGTTTAATATCTGTCTGTACAAACATACACAGCATGTGTTGCCTCCTCTATCATGGGATACGTTTTTCCCCTTTCTATGACTCCCATTGTTTGTTAAATATCATCTAGAATGGAATGGATTTCCCACTTTCCGTGGCAGCCGGTTGGTTCACTTTTTTATTACCTTGGAGAAGGTACATCTTACCCCATGATTCTGAGACGTAAGAATGATGAGCAGTGAGCCATCAGAGCCACTACAGGGCAGGGCAGTGTACCGTCATTTGGCATGTTTGTTTTATTTTTTAAAATGCCATACTGATTACCTTCATTAAAAATAAGGTTATATTTATATAGCTACATCCCTGCAGGAGCTGAAGCTGAACTCCCTGTTCCTAAAGTGTGGGCTGCATTTTGGGACTTTCTTCCGAAGAGCAGACTATATCAAGGGGGAGAAAGTAAGTTGGTGGTGGAGAAACCTGGCAAGCACTTCCTCAGCCAGGTGATCAGAGTTAACATTGACGGTGTCACATCTTGACAAGATGTGTTGAGAAGGGCACTTCACCTCTGTGGTCTTCTCCTAAAACTCCACAATCTCAGTCTAATCATGAGTGAGAAAAGCATTAGTAGAGCTTAAATTCAGGGACATTCTACAAAGTGCCTGACAGTGCCTCAAAACTGTCAAAGTCATCAAAAACAAGGGACACCTGACGGACTGTCACAGACCAGAGTAAGCGAAGGAGCCGTGAATTCTAAATGTACCTGATGGGCTCCTGGAACAGAAAAAGGACATTAGGGGGGAAAAGTGAAGTCCAAAGAAAGTGTGGTATTTAGTTAAATGCATTGTACCAGTGCTGGTTCCTTAATTGTGACAGATGTGAGATGTTCACTACAGAGTGAACTGGGTGAGAGGTATATAGGGATTCTCTGTACTGTCTTTGCCATGTTTCTATACATCTAAATATAAGACTATTCTAAAATAAAAAGTGTAAGTAAAACTTGTAAATATTATTAATATAAATGAACAGTTTCCATAATAGCTTGAAGAAATGTTTTATGTATGTGTATATATATTTATTTATTATCTGTATTTCAACAAAGTCTTTGATGAGAAATTGTGGAAATGTAGCACAGTTAAGTAGATGGCATTTAGCATAGTGGTTAAAGGCATACATAGCCTTTGGAGCCAAACTGACTGGGTTTGAAGCCCAGTCATGTTCCCCCTAGCTCTGTGACCTTAGGGAAGTTGGCATTCCTGTGTTCAGTGTTGCCATCCCATGTTCTCATCCCATGTTGAGTGGTTGTGAGGACCAGTGAGGTATCACACATAAAGCTTATCTGGCTCATACCACATCCCTGTTGCAGCACCAGGACCTCCACTCTGTTGTTGCCAACATCTTTACCACCTGTTCACTTGTCTGTACAGGTGACAAGTTTGTGGCTAACACAAAGCTGAGCGAGTTCTTAGGCCATTGTCTGTTCTCAGAGGCCAGTGTTGAACCAAACAAGGATGGAGAGTGCATCTCCCACATTGTTTGGGAATAACATCTCTCCTTGTATATGCTGGACCCTTTGGGTGCTCTCTAAATGTTCATTAATTGATCAGATTACTACATTTAGTCATAGGCATTTTGTGTTTGTTACGCAGAACTTTGTTTATGATCTTAAAGAAACACATCCTATGGCTGGCAACATCAAAGCGGGTTATTTGGATACTGCTGTGTTTCATACCAGATACGTTTTCATTGTCCTCTTTCAAAGGCACTTGCAGGGTCTCCATGCCAGGTCTTGGGTCATAGTCTTCCGCTCCTGGCATCTGGCTTCTTGGCTGACTTTTCAGCCAGGTGGGAGCATCGATGTGACCTCTGAATCAAAATTAGCCCTCTTTCTTATCGCCCCTCTGCTAACTTGTCTTGGATTTAGAAGAAATGAGGACATACACAGCTTTTTTTTTTTTTTTTTTTAAAAAAAACCAGCTTTATTGAGGTATGATTCACGTATCATACAACTCATCTATATGACATTACAATTCATTGATTTTAATATGTTCACAGAGTTGTGCAACCATCACCACAACCAATTGTAGAATATCTTCATAACCCTGCCAGTATATTCCCACTTGTGTATGAGGGTTCCCGTAGCTCCATATCCTTGCTGATACATTTTACTATTTGTCTTTTTGATTAGCATCCTAGTGCTACGTGTGTAGTCATATCTCACTGTGGTTTTGATTTGTGTTTCCCTAATGACCAATGACGTTGAGCACCTTTTCATGTGCTTATTGGCCATTTGTAGATCTTCTTTGGAGAAATGGATATTCAGATCTTTTGGTCATTAAAAATAGTGTTTTTTTTTTTTACTATTGAGTTGTAAGAATTCTATATATTAATATATTCTAGATACAAGTCCCTTACCAGATATGTGATTTACAAGTATTTTCTACCATTCTGTATGTGTGTCTTTTTTGATGATAATCTTTGAAACATAAAAAGTTTTAATTTTGATGAAAACCACTATTTTTTTCTTTTGTTACTTGTACTTTTGGTGTCATCTCTGACAAGGCTTTGCTAATCAAGGCCTATATTTTCTAAGAGTTTTATAGTTTTAGCTCTTATTTAGGTCCATGATCTATTTTGAGTTAACTTTTGTGTATGATATGAGGAAGGGATCTCTTGCTTTCCTGCTGGGTGGTATGTAATTTTGGTATAGGCCGGACAGAGGGTGCCTACATGCCAGCCCCCAGTAAAAACTTTGTGTTTCCCTGGGCAGAAATATTGCACGCATATTGCTGCATTTTTGTTGCTGGAGAAAAAGGGCACTTTGTGTGACCCTTATGGAGGAGCATAAGGGAGCCTTACTTGGGTTTCCCTACACCCTGCCTGTGTTTTTCCCCTTACAGTCCAGCTGTGTGTCCTTATTCCATGGTCGTGATAAATCTTAACCATAAGTACAGCTGTATGCTGAGTCCTTTGTCCTTCCAGCAAATATCTGAACATGGGGGTGGTCTTAGGGCTCCGACACAGGGTTTAGTGTCATTCATTTGCATGTGGATATTCAGTTGTTTCAGCATCATTTCTTGAAAGAGGATATGTAGTTTCAAAGATAAATTTAACTCCTGAAAGCTCAGGAACACCAAATGTCTTATGCAAGGTTATATGTGTATCAAGTACATGGACCAGAGGCGGAACCCCATCTTCTAAATTCAGGGCCAGTATACTTCACCCTGAGCTGCTTCATGATATTCACCCACTTTCTCTCTGATGCCCAAGATGGACCAAAATGACACCTTCTTTGAGTTTGCTGAATGCATACTTAATTGTAGTTACCTGCTTCACGCTGCTGTCCTTGTGTGTATTATGTGTATCTTATATAAACAGCAGCCTTGGATATCTAACTTTCATCATCCAAAATTGCTGATTAAAGGTTGGCTATCTACTTAATAAGATGTATACATTTCTCTAAAATGTGTATATAAATTTTATTATTTTTGCTTTTTTCATGTAGGCTTTTTATTTAAAGGTTTGGAGCATCTTCATTAAAATAAATAGCATAGTCTATCTGAAAGAGCATGAACTTTGGGTGTAGAACACCTGTGGTAAATGCTGTTCCTTCCATTTACTACTTATGTCCCTTGGGCGATGGGTTTTGCTGAGCCTCAATTTCCAGCAAAATTGTTGAGAGGAATAATGTTTATAAAATGCTTAATATGTCATTTCTTGGCATATCGCAGTTAATAAATGATTATCGATTTTGTGGTTGATACTAAAACCCCAGATGTCACTCATTTTTTCCCCATGTGGTCCATTTTATGTTGCCCGTGTTTGAATATGCCTTGGGTCAGTCTTTTTCTCAAAGTTATCATCTTATTTTATAGCTATTGTGGTTTACTTGAGCCATTTGAGAGGGGACGTCTCCTAAGTTTGCAGGGTGTGTTCCCAAGGGAACCATGAAGGATAGTAGTTTATCTTGATTCCAGGAAATACAGATGCTGAGGGATTCATGGAATAAATGTTCTCATTCCTGCCAGAGCAGCTCATGGATTATTTCTGTTATACATACAGGTTGCTTCTTTGCCAGAGGAGAAACCTCTTCTTGGTATTCCAACTTTCTAGTGAAGACAAAGATCTCTTTGACAGGATGGGAAAGATGTTACGAGATTGTGGGGAGGTAGAATAGGGTTTAAACCAGTAGCAAGAAGATGGGTGAGAAAAATGATGTGATGTAATTGAAAAGGAAGGGCAAACTGCACCGATAGAGAATTACAAATACCGTGATGCTATGGAGGGGGTGAGGGAGTTACTGACAATAATACTAGTAATGATAATTGGTGGTATCTATTGAGCAGTTACTATGTGGTATGTGTATTGTGCTACATGCTTTAATCATGAATTTAGTCATTGAATAGGCACAAAGATTCCATAGAGTAGAGCTGAAAGTTAAAGAGATTAAATAACTGATTCTGAGGTCACATAGCTGGTAAATGGCAGACCCAGGAAATGAATCCATTGTGGCTAGAGAATTCAAGACAGATATTTGTCTATTTTTCTTGAGTGTGTAAGAGACCTGAGGACCCATCAAACCTATGAAATGCAACATTTCTTCAGCTTCACCTGTGGAACCAGCTGTCCAAACGGGATAGTTTACAGAGTGAAGAGGGCTCTATTGTTTATCGCAGGGCAAACCAGACTGCCCCTGGCGAGCCAAAATGTGTGGTCACCTGTAGATAGGGGTTTTAAAACAATTATACTTGGAGTCAAAGGAAATAAAAAGAAAGGACATAGCCTTATTTAGAACAGATGGGATAGTGTAAACAGATGACATGGGGAAAACTGGACTGCTCAACTTCTATTTTGATTTTATCATCTTTATCAGGAAAAATGATCTTCAAATTGGAAAGGGTAGAATAAACATGGTTAGAAGAAATTAAAGCCCAAGATAGAAGAGATAATGAGAGCTGCTAAAAAATGCATTTAGCTCTCCTGGGCATGGGAGGAACTTGCAGATGTGATTGTGGAACCACTTTAGGTGATATTTTATGAATCAAGGAGAATAGGATGCTAGAAGATTGTAAATGATTCCAGTGAATGTGTCCCAGTTTTCAAGGAGAGAAAGCATGGTGTAGAAACTATAGAGGGGTGAGCTTAAGTCAGTTTTTGATGAAATTCCAGAAGCAGCATTAAGCAGATATTTGTGAACATATAAAGAGGCAGCAGTGAGTACTGGGAGACAGAAAGAATCCTCTGAGAACAAGTATTTTCCCTGTTTAGATGGGATCATTAGTCTGACATATGAGGGGAATGCCAGATAGAGAGTGAATATTGATTTCAAGAAGCCACTTGAGAGTCTCTCATGTCGTGGACAAGATGGAGAAATGCAACCGGGGTGATAATGTAGTTCAAAGAGTTTATATGTGCTGCTACAATCATTTTTCAAACTGGATAATGAATGGATTGATCAACTAACTATGGCCTCTGGGCCAAAATGGCCCATTGCTTGTTTTTATAAAGTTTTATTGGAACAGTCATGCCATTCATTTACATATTATCTATGGCTGTTTTCATGCTGCAGTAGCAGAGTTGAACAGTTGCTACAGGGATCATTTGGCCCATAAAGCCTAAACTATTTGCTTTCTGGCTCTTTACAGAAAAAGTTTGCTAACCCTTGGTCTAGATAGAGCACTGGTTCTCAGCCTGTCTGTGCATAAGAATCACCTAAAAAGTTATTACTAACACCCAAGCTTGTTCCCTCCTGCATTCCTCCTCCTCACTCCTTCCGAATCAGAATCTCTGAGGTTGGGCCTGGCATTTTTTTTTTTTTTAAAGATTCTTGGGTAAGACCTGGGTGAGGTGGCTCATGCCTGTAATCCTAGCACTTTGGGAGGCTGAGTTGGGAGGATTGCTTGAGCTCAGGAGTTTGAGACCAGTCTGAGCAAGAGCTAGACCCAGTTTCTACTAAAAAATAGAAAAATTAGCCAGGTGTCCTGGTGAGTGCCTGTCTTCCCAGCTACTTGGGAGGCTGAGGCAGGAGGATCACTTGAGCCCAGGAGTTTGAGGTTGCAGTGAGGTATAATAATGCCACTGTACTCTACTGGGTGACAGAGCAAGACTCTGTCTCAAGATTCCTGGGCGATTACTATGTGTGGTCAGAGCTGGCGACCAGGAAGGAGGAGGAGGGTGCTAGTGGGGAGTGCTACAGGGAGCCAGGTGGCATCTCATGTTTTCTATTAGAGCTAATGATATACTATATTAGCCAATCTCTGAGTGACACAGAATGAAAGGAGAAGATGGTTCTCCAGATGAGAGAATAAGAATTGCAAAATTTCTGGCGCTAAGGTAACAAGATGATGCTGGTTATAGTAAAAAAAATGGAAAGACCTGCACTTATGTACCAAAAATCGCCTGCAGAAATATTGGGTGATATGTGGCCTCACTCAGTGAAACTCATGTGAAAGTTAAGGGTTAACTGCAGACTCGATATTAGCCAACAGTGTGTTGCAACCAGGAAAACCAAGACTAAACAAAACCAACAATAACAACCAAGGCAATCTTAGCCTACATTAATGTAATTACAGTGAAAAGCAAGGATAAATGTTTTCCTCTGCTCAGGTCAGATCACACCTGTTAGATATAAGCTCCTTGCAGGTGGGAATACAGCTGATTGAGCTGTAGATAAATACCCAGGGGTGGTATTTATCAAGAGGCCGACTTCCACCCTCATTAAAGCAGCATGAGCTGCCATGTAAGGCACCGTGGTCTTGTCTCTGAGAGGTATTCAAGCAGAGATTGGATGGTCATTTGGCAGAGGTTAGAGTTAAAAATATCTTTGGGGATTGTATTAGGGTTTGCCAGAAATAGAATCAATAGGATGGATAAAAAAATATATAAAGATTTATTATAAGGAATTGGCTCATGTGATTATGGAGGCCGACAAGTTCCAAGATTGGCAGGGTTAGTCTGTAAGCTGGAGACCCAGGGGAGCTGAAGGTGTAGTTCCAGTTCAAAGGCTGGCAGGCTTGAGACCCAGGAAAAGCTGATGTTTCATTTCGAGTCCAAAGGCAGGGAAAAACCAACGTCCCAGCTCAAGGCAGTCAGGCAAGAAGAAATTCCCCTTTACTCATAGGAGGGTCGGTCAGCCTTTTTGTTCTATTCTGGCTTTCGACTGATTGGATGGGGCTCACCCACATTAGGGAGGGCAGTTTGCTTTACTCACATTGAAATGTTCATCTCATCCAGAAACACCCTCACAGAAATACCCAGAATGTTTGACTAAATGTCTGGGCACTTCATGGCCCAGCCAAGTTGACACATAAAAGTGGCCATCACAATGAACCTCTAGTGCAACATCCTCATTTTGTGGGTGAGAAAACAGAGTCTCAGAGGATGGAACTTGCCCAGGGTGCCCCAGCTTGGTCAGTGGCCAGGGTGGCTTTTGGATTTGGGTGTCCTCAATCCACAGCCCAGTGCTCTTCCTGCCGAACTGTTCAGTTGAGGTAGTGGTTGTGTTAATGACCTCTGTGGCCCTCTCCAACCCTCAGGATTAGACTGGCTATTAAAAGAGAGGAAGAAGTCATGCCTCAGAATGAGGAGCCTTAACCAGGATAAAGAACTGTCACCACTGGAAGTGTAGAGCTCAATTTTGAAGAGACAATCCATCAGCTAAATGCAGAGGTGGTCACCATAAACCCAGGTGCCAGCCGTTGGCCTAGGTACTTGGAGTCTAAGCTCGTCATTTTATGCATAAACACCCTTCAGGTCTCTTGAAGGAGCCCAAGATGCTAGTTAATCCTTTAATGCCAGTGCTGTCAAGAGGGTGAGGGAGAGGGATCGTCAGGCAGGTTTCATGCTGGCGTGTGTAATTGGGTGAGCGCAAGGCCTCCGTCAGAAGCTCCAGGGGGGAGATCCCTTTGTGTTCTCAGCACGTGGCCTCCTCTTGTTGAATGAGCAGATAATTGGGACAGAAAGATGAAAGACACTCAAAGCCGTGCTCTTCCTCTGGGATCCTGCTCACAATGACCATCATAATAGGCCAGGCCCTACCCGTGTCAAGGACCATTCTAGGTGCCTCAATTTCCCTAGTCTAAAAGACAGCTATGCCAGCTACACATTATTATCTCTACTCCATAGATGAGAAGACTGAGTTCTAGAAGCATTATTCTCCATTTTGGAAGAAAATAATTTGAATTGACTGCTAGGTACAAATTTCTAACGTGATGCCCCTGTGTGCTTCCACACTCTTGGCACTGAGCACATCTGATGTTAGAGAGTGATAATACGGTTATTCAGAAGACTACTCTCAGAGTCAACTCTCAGTTACTGTCAAACAGCAAAATTTGAAATTCTATGGTGGCTAACATGCTGACACCCAACACAGTTCAGGTGTTGTATAAATATAGTCAACAGGCTGACTTTTGAGTAAAACATAATTTTTCAACTGCTGCCAAGAGGAAGATAATTGATGATAAAAGGTAAATATAAATGACTTTTTGATTACCTGTTGTTTTAGATTACCTCAGCTCCTCTTCATCATTACTGCAGGGACTTCAAAGCTATGCAAAGTAAACTCTCAGTGTAAATTTCCCCCTCTCCACTTCCCCTCTTGTCACATTTCCCCACACCTGTTAACAGAAGCCCTGCTCTTGGGAAAGTCAGGGATTAGTTGCTTTGCTTTCTAATTATTACAAGTGTGTTAAACAAATCACTGATAAGAGTCTTGGCGTGGTGCAGGTGCGCATGCCCAAGCTCATGCACAGGAAGGCTGGGGGAGCAAGTGTTAGCAGGTGCTGCCCTGCCCTGCCCCTCCAGGAGATTTAATTTAGGATACTAGTGAATGGACCGAGAAAGAGTGCTTTGGGGGAGTGTTCTGTCTAGATGTACAGATACATTATTTTAAATCTCTAAACAGTATGATTTGGTAGATGGACCCACAAGTTGAATGACAGCCCCTGGACTTGGAGTACAGTGGGAGACAAGGTGTGGAGTCTATCTGGAAGTTTGGGGTTAACATGGGCTCTGATGGATCCATTCCAAGCAAGGGTAGTCCCAGAAGGCAGGATGCTTTAGGTGGCCCCCAGAACACTGGGTCTGACACCCCCACTGCCCTTCTGTAAATACATATTGTGGAAGGGAGGGTTTGGGGGGAAGATGATAGAAGATCTGGAGCTGCTTCTGCCTTTTTCTTCATAACGTCATAATTTAAGTTTTGTGGCTTTCTTAAAACACGAGTAGAAATCTTATTCTTTCCCCTATCAAATGAGTTTTAATAATGAAGTTTTAAAAAGAAATTGAATGGTGTGGTTGGGTATTCCTAGCTTAAGGGTCTTTGGTAAAACAAATTTAATTCATACGTGAACTATGAAAACAAAAAACTGTGGAAATAACACACAAATGGTGGAAGGAAATGAAGAATCCACATAGCAAGTTCGAGAGTCTACTCCCTTCTTCCCCCCACCCTCTGCAGTCCCTTTCTCGGGTCTGTAATTGAACATCCTGAGGCCCTTTGAAAATCCATTTGTGTTTTTTGTTGAATGCATCTCAGGTCTTGGAGACTCACACAGCCCAGAGAAGTATTGATTGCATTTAAGGGTCCATTACTTAGGTAAACCAACTAATGTAACTGATCTTGGCTTTAATTGATCAAATCTCTCCCACAGTGTTGGAAAGATTGTAATCTAATTACTCTGGTTCCTGGTTTCTAAGGTGAAAGTTACGTTTTGCTGAAACTTAGCTGGCTTCAGCAGCCTCTCCTTATCACAGCTGTCCCTCCTTGAAACACACAAGCAGTGTATGTTGTACATCTTTGAACTCTGTGGTGCACACACACACGCACACACACACACGTGCTTGCACATACACACAAATCATCAGTCCCTGGGTTTTAATTTTGACTCTCTACATTAACAGTAGATAAGAAATGTGAACTCTGCTTGTTTTTCTCATTTTAACTTTCTATAGCTTGAGAAAGGGAAGTAGGAAGATGCTACTGTCTAATCAGGTTCAATACCAGCCTCTCTTGTTTCTCCTAACAAGCTTTGCCTCATCCTAATTCTTTCCTTTTCTGGAGATAGAAGATCTATTTTCAGCATCAGAACGCTGCAAGTGCGGGATGTTTGAAGACTGAGTTGAAAGCTGCTGAGGTGCCAATTTATCTACGGATCAGCTTCCCCGGCCTTAACTAGCTCTTCATTGAAGGCTGTCTGCATCTTCCTGAGAGCGATTACCTTGGCTCAGCTAGTATTTTCCAGCTTTTTTTGGAAACACCTTTTTACTTCCTTAGTTAGGCCTGGTTTACCCCAAAGGTTAAAATCCAGGGCTGGGGTGGGAGTGGGTAAACATTTAAACGAAGTGATTTGCTATCTACCCTAACCAGCAGGATGACCACGTTTAAGGAAGACTGCCCACATGATTCTTTGAGGTGGAAGAAAGGGCTCTGCCATGGGAAGAAATCAGAACTTTGCCTAGGAGACAACTCCCCCAGCATTCCTGAAAATGACATAGGTTACTGGAAAGCTTCGTGTCAGTCAGGAGGTGTAGAAGAGAGCATGTAGGGCAGCTCTTCTGTCTGGGTAAGAGGAGCATCCGGGACAGGGAACTGGGGATGTGGCGCTCTTCTTGCAGGTCTTTCTTCAGTGGGACTATTCCCTGGTGGGCCGATGTCACTCCACGTTACTCAAACAGCAGGGGGCATCCCGGGGAGGCTGTCAGCATCAACTGCTGTATGAAAATTGGTGAGTCAGCCAGCCCACGTGCATTTGCGGGAGCCACATGGAAATGTGACACCAGAGCTGCTGGGAGATGAGGGGTGGTGCTCTGCCCTTCAGGGTTCTTGGGGATTTCTCTCGGGGAAGCAAAATCCCTTGTGCATTGATGTTTACTTTCCTTTAAGAAAGGCTGTTTTTGCTGATGGAACTTTAGTAAGTATCTTAAAATTAAACAACACACACTCTACAGATACATCTTTTCTAACAACAAGTACAGGAACTCTCACCTCTGCTGGTAGGATGCCAGAGTCTTTATATAATACAAGAAATGTCTCAGCTGCTGTGTGATGTGGATTCTTTCTGGGGTCTAAAAACTAAGGTGACTAGAATGTGCTTCACAGGAATGTTGTGAGTAAATATTTCCAGACACGACCGTGAAGCCATTTGCAAGCATAACTCTGCCATTTTAATGGGTCTAACATTAATGCTAAAAAGCTTAAACTCAGAGTAGTGCAGGGATGTTTCTCGAAAGTCTGTATGTCAGAAGTTGTATGAAGAGTATTCCTAATTTGGCTTCCTGCTCTGTCCAAGGAATTATTTATATTTTCCCAACCTGTGATTAAAAAAAGTTTCAAGTGTATAGAAAAGTTGAAAAAAATGCTGCAATCAACATGGGGAATATTCTTCACCCCCATTCACCAGCCATTTTGCTACACTTGCTTGACAGCTCTCACTTGGTTTTCTGAACATTGGAAAGAATGTTGCAGATCATGTTAATTCATCCCTCAACCTTTCAGACGTGTTTCCTAAGAATCAGTTTATTCTCTTACACTATCTATTGCCATTAAAACAGCAGGAAATTTTAATCTTGATACCATAACATTATCTGATATTCAGCCTATATTCAAATTTCCCCATTTGTGTCAGTACTTTTTCTTATATTAATAGCTTTTAAAAAAAATCCAGGATCTAATCAAAGATCACACATTATATTTACTTGTCACATCTCATCAGTCTCTTTTTAATCTAGAATAGTCCCCCAGCTTTTCCAAAGTCTTTTGTGACATTGACCATCTTGAAAAGTCCAGGTCAGTTCTTGTGAAATGTCCCCCAGTTCCAAGTGTTTCCTTTTATAAGATTGAAGTATCATGTAGGGACAGAGCGTGCTTCCCTGGCAGTACTGCTCAAGTAGTGTCATTCTGTCCTATTGGTGGTGGTATTTGTCCACCATTTAAGGTGGTGTCCACCAGATTTCTCCTCCATAAAAGTGCATTCTTCCTTTTGTGATTAAGGAGCCTGTGGGGTGATCTTTTGAGACCAGATGAATATCCTGTTCCCCAGCAGTCTTTCCTAAAGTGATCTTTGTCCTGTTATTGCATTGGCAGTTACTATGCCCCAATTATTTGGGCATTAAAAAAAAGATCAGTTGTACTTTATAGATGCCAGAGAAATTAGGGAGAAAAAAGCCATGTCTTTTTTGTTGTAAAAAAATGTAATTTGCTTTTTGTATATTTAAAATAAAGGTTGTAAATGAAATTTGTGAGTGTGAATATCATTTAAAAATCCCATGTTAATTTTGATTACAGATTTTTAAAAATTATACTTATGCATTTCTATATTATATACCATAACTTAAGATTTGCATTAAAAATTGTTAAAGTTGAATTCTTGTTACTGGTAATTATTGTAGTATTTGGAACAAAATGGGAAATGCTCTGAGGTTATGAGTGAAAGATTTCCATGTGGATGTATCTCTCTGTAGAGATATCATCCAAGGAATTTATGAAACACTGAAAGAATGTTGTATTTTGTAAGCAGTACTCATTTGAGAAATTGCTTGTGATAAATGGGTTTCACTAATTAAATCATACACTTCCATAGTACATTACATATAAAACTAGACTAGGAAATAAATATAATTAAAGTAAACATGCCCTTCTAATTAGTAATTGTTTCTGCCATTTTAAGCAAATTTCAGAGTCACAGAGAGAGCTGTTCCACTATAAACCTAATAATGAAGCTTGTGATAACAGGTGTAAATTAACACAATGGAAAACATTTACACTGTAACATGCTAAATTAAAAATGACATTAACAAGTCCCATTTTCAAATTCTCTATAATTAACATTTGTTCAACCCAGCGATGACTAAGTGCAGTACGATGGAAGATGTCTTTATTTATAGCTTATGCTATTTGTCATGGCTTTATCTTTGTTAAATTGTAAACAACAGGGATGCATTGCTTCTTAAAATATGTCATGTTTATGTAATCTTAGACAGTTCTGACAAAGGGTAAAATGTGATATTTACTGGTGTCATTATTGCGGGTAATATGCAGGTATGCTGCCAGAATGGCTTTGACTGGGGGTAGAGCTTGACATGAAATACTGAGGGGGGTTGGGTATGGAGATACGCAGGTACAAGGGCAGTAATATCCACGACATGATAAAATATTAGGATTCCCTTGAGTGTTCTTCTCAGGGCACATATGTGCTTCTAAGTGCCTTGAATCAATGTTTGTTTCTCCAAATAAATATTTTCTTAAAGGCTTTCTTTTATGGCGCTAGTTAATATAAGCTGGAAAGCAGAGAACAGAGGAAACAGCTTTGTAGCTTAATTTGTCACAAAGGACATGGTGTTTTATTCCTTACAGAGAATTTCATCAGTACTGTAATGACTGAGTAAAGAACTTAAGCATTACTGCACTGATAAACACTGGCTTAGAGCTTATTGTTGACTTTTTTTTTTTTAATTCAAGATTTTAATCACTCTAACCATATTTTTAAAAAAACTTGTCAAGAATATGTAGTATGGATTATTTGTTGATGAATTAAAATTATTTTTCAAGTTGTTTTATTTAGATTGTTTGGGGTTTATCCTAGCGGTAGAGGATGGTCAGGTTATAAGGACACGGTCTGTGTGGTGCCCTTGAGAATTCTAAGACGCAGCATCTATTAAGTGCTGGAGCTCACAGTCTTGTTGGGGAAGTGGAAAAGTGAATCAGTGATTGCATTCACCTCTGGTCACTACTATGAACGAGCCCAGAACTGCCTAAGTAATGGAATAATGAAGTAGTAACAAATATTGTAAGAAGTTCAGTGTTTCCAATAAGGTGCATAGAGCACATTTTAAGGGAAAAGTGACTTGTCCACATAGCACCTGGATCCGCTCTGCCCAAATACCGGTTTCAGCGTTGATGGCAGTGTCCTGTATCTGTGCTGTCCAGTACAGCTGCCGCTGGCTACGTGTGGCTCTCAGGCACTTGCAATGTGGCCATCAGGACTGAGAAGCTGAGTTTTTCATTTAACTTAATTTTAATTAATTTAAATTTAAATGCCATATGTGGTCAGTGACTACTATAATAGAAGGTGTAGATCTATCTTTTCAAATCTTACTTTTAAAATCATTATTTTAAGATTTTTTTTTGCTCTGTTAAGAGGAGTGCTAGATTTGTTTTCACCCTGAGAAATCCTATTCTGAAATAATTTAGACCCTAAGAATTTAGACAGTTAAACTTTCTTTATCAAGGTTTCAGTGGGATAAAATAAAGGCACTTACTTGTCTCTCCAACTTTAGGCAGATTTCTGCCCTTACTCTTCCAGAGCCATTGAACAAGAGGGCTGGTGCCTCTTCTGTATTCCTGGCCCTGAGAGTGTGTGGTAGTCTGGTTGCAGCCCTGTTTTTTTATATATTCATATGCTGTATTTTATTTAGCCTTGACCAAAATGTAAATGTAAAAACTGAATCATTACAATTAAGATGAACAAATAATTTATCTTAAAATCAATTTTGATGTGACTAACATTGGTATGTGATTATTTACTGCTTAAAACCACCTTGTTAGAGAAATATAATCCCCCTCTCCTTCCCATTCGATGGGAAACTGGAAGCAGTGAGTGTAAGTTAGGAGACTAAGCAGTGAGAGGACCCCACCCAGTCTGACAATGCCACTCGAAACCTAATTTTCAAATGAGGACTGCTTTTCCTCTCCCTTCCTTTCCTTCTTTCCCCTCAGCCTCACGCCTACTGTGTATTGAATATTGACTCGAGGCCAACTGTAGAACAGTGGTTGAGAACATGGACTCTGGCACCAGACTGCCTAGGTTTGAATTCTGATGTCACCACTGACTGCTGTGGGGTTGGACGCGTTATTGGACCTTTCTTGTGCCTGGTTATGTTTGTGTGTGTATAGAGCTATAGGGTAAATACAGTATTACTCAAATGTTGGCTGTTATAATCATTGTGCACGCCAAGCTAAGTACATGCCTTACATACATTATTAATTCTATTATCCCCCTTTGACAGATCAACTTTCTTTTGAAAGTTGAGTTACTTGTCCTAGGTCATTTGATCAGTAGGTAGTAGAGCTGTCTTTTGAACCCAGGAGTATGTACAATTGACCCTTGAATAATGAAGGGGTTAGGGGTGCTGACCCCTGTGCAGTTGAAAATCTGTGTATAGTTTTTACTCCCCCAAAACTTGACTACCAATAGCCTGCTGTTTACCAGAAGCCTTACCAATAACATAAACAGTTAATCAACACATATATGTTATATATATATTATATATACTGTATTCTTACAATAAAGCTAGAAAAAAGAAAATGTTACTAAGGAAATCATAAGGAAGTAGAAATGGATCATTGTAAAGGCCTTCATCCTCGTTGTCTTTACACTGAGTAGGCTGAGGAGGAGGAGGAAGAGGAAGGGTTGGTCTTGCTGTCTCGGGGTGGCAGAGGTGGAAGAGATGGAGGAGGTGGGAGGGGAAGTGGGCATACCAGGTGTAATATTGAAAAAAAATCTACGTATAAGTGGACCTGCACAGTTCGAACCCGTGTGTTCAAGGATCCAAGGATCAACTATATATTCTGAAAGCCCTCACTTAAAAATAATATTTATTGATGACCTTAAAGAGGAATATACAAGGCAGTTCTTAACAGAGCACCTGACATACCGTGAGAACTCAATAATAGTAGCTGTTCCTATTATTAAGAAGTAAATTTGTCTGCAGTTGCTTGGCTGTTTTCTGTGCTTCTTAGAGGCAGAGCAAGAGCACTGGTAAAACCTGACATTTTGGTGGGTAGTGACTGCTGGGACTCACTGCCCCCCGCTCATCAGTCGCTTCGTTTTCTGTGGGGATTTCACGGTCTTCTCTGGCTACCACTGGCCACTTGATTAAAGAAAACAGCTGGTTCCTCCCCCCCTCCGTCCCCCACCTCCACTGCATGGCTTGTCCATTCTCTTCCCTTCCTCTTGCCCTGCTTTCAGACCGGTGCCATTACAGGCCTGCGTTTCGGGAGGGTGGCAGTGTGGGCTGAGAAAGTGCTCAGGAACCTCTGCTGATAAGATCGGAAATGATCCTCTGGGCTGAGGCTCTTTCTCCAGAGCAGGTCGCCATCGGCACGTGTCCCCCCACCGTGCCCACGTCTGCCCCTTCTTCACATGTGCTCCTCTGCTTCACGTGGTCCGAGCTGCTGGACACCCAGACGGCAGCCAGATAGCCCCAGTGTTTAGAAGGGGTCCATGGGGCTTCGGAACGGACAGTACTGTTTCCTTTTTCTTCTTTGGCGCATCTATAGGTTATTTGTGAAGGACTATAAACATATCAGTTATCCCCAAAGTAAATCTCAGAGGCCAGCCTGTAGGTGGCTGATACGCTTACTGTATTGAATGCTCATTGAATTCCGTGTGACCATCCTTTGGCCAGTGAACCAGCAAACATCAGGCTAACTCAGAGAAAAAAGTGAGAGCATATGCCTTTCTATTTATTGCCTAGGGAATTGTATTTTTTTTTTTTTTGGCTGTTGGGTACTGTAGCAGGTCAGCAAAGCGAGTAAGTTGGATATTGAGAATGAAAAATATCTTGAAGAAAACCCACTGAGGTTCATTGCTCTGTAACTCAGACAGACAGATGTACAGGGGTGGAGAGAAGGAGGTATTCTGGAATTCCGTCTTTTCACAGAGAGGTTTTCTCTTTGTACCATCCCCAGTATTTGTATCTTAGTGGACAGTGACAAATGGAAACAGAAAGAATTATTTCCCTCAAAACACACAGTAGTACGTGAATGTATGGGTGTTGTTACTGCCTGTAATGAATGTGTATGAGCCGTCTTGCCTGTGAGGGGGTCCTGCTCAGTGCTGAGAGGACGGGAACGAGGACGGGGACCCCATCCTTCAGGCCCCGATGGTGTGGTTGAGAACCCCGGGCCTCTTGAGGAAGGGGAAGGGGGAGAGGAGGGCAGCACAGCGACACTCACAGTCACAGTCACAGCTCCTCGGTGTGTTCGGTCCTGGCCTGGTGGGCGGGTTGGATGGGAAGGAAACTGCCAGGGCGAGCTCTAATTACCAGAGATGGAGATGCTCAGGTGCGAGCCGCCTAATTGTGAAAGCCCAGAGCACACATACTCTCAGGGGGCCCACTGGGGTTACAGATGCTGAAAAATAATTTTGGCAGCAAATTTAAACGTGGATGAGCTCCATGAGGAGCTGCGAATGTAGAAATGGGGTCTGGGCTTTCTTCAAAAATAATAACACAAAAAGCCTCGACAACAACCACCATAAAAACCCTTTGGATTTATTATTTTAAGCCAGATCATCGTGCTAGTTTCTCAAGAGTTTGTGAACATGCGTGTACACGAATAAAGCCTTTTAAAAGCTCATGGTTAAGGAGAAAGATTTTACGGTTGATAGTTTGGTAGATGGCAGTAGTGATAACAATTGCTCTTTGTCGTATGTATTGGTTAAAAAAAATTTTATTTTCGAGTGCTCTGTATCATGAAACTCTTTTTGAATACAGCTATCTTTTTCCCCTTGATCTATATTCAATTTCTCTGAAAATGAAAATTTCAAGTGCAGTGAAGCCATGTTGCATCTTTTTTAATACCATTGTCTCAACCATGTATGGAATTCATTTTGCATGGCCCTAGACCAACTATTTCCAATTCTGGTCCTCATGTATAGCAAAGCCATAGATTTTGCACATGCCTGCAAGCCTGGGAGTAATACAGCTTTGCTGTCAGAAGGAGATGCTTGCTGAGGCAACTGGGGACATGCATCCTACACTGTGCCATCCCACCTGCCCTTCCTGTGTGAGGCTGAGGCCTCAGTTTTTTTCAAAGCCAAATCAATATGCTTTTGAAGGAAGCATCTGGTTCTTTGGCAGCGCCACAGGAGTAATCTTGGTCGTTGGAGAGTTTCTCTTGCATTTATCACATGGTTTAGATATTGAAAGGGTTTCTGGCATTTTCATGTCCCAGTTTCTGGGCGTGAGGAATGTGAAAAACCTGAAGTCTGTTTGCACTTGCAAAGCCTTTTTGAAATTTGTAGGGCTAAAAAAAAAAAAAAAAAAAAAACCTCCCTGTTTAAAAAAAAAAATTCTTCTGAGTTGTTTTACCTGTAATCATGGATGATTTTTCTACTAACTTTAATACCCACATATCTGGTATTTATGCCAGAGAGAAACATCAGTAGGAATTATAGAGAAATGATCTTTAAAAATATTCTTTAAGAAAACTAAATAACATTTTAAAGTTTTATTCGTTTAAGAACTTCAAAATTCAGCAGTATTTATTGAGCACTGTGATAGCCCAGGCACACCAGGCACCATGTTAGAAAGTTCGTCAGGTTTCTCATTTTCAAACCTCAGAGAGCCCTCCCAGCTCAGGTCATTAGCATCTTCACATGACTCATCTTTATTTTATTAAATAATTTATTCATGTTGGATACATTTGGATAACTTAATCATAATTTAGTATTCAACTGCTAGCTTTTTACCCTGTGTTTCTTGGCTATTCGTTTATTCATTTCTCAGTCACTAGATAGCTCCGAGAGGACAGGTCTGTGTCTGTCACTTGCTTTATCCACCTTCTAACACAGCATTCATCTATATAACATGTGCTGCTTGTGGACCTACTGTGTGCCAGTCACAGTTTGAGACACAGCAGTGAAAGCAAACTACTTTCTTATGGGAGCTTATGTGCCAGAGGATCAGAAGAAAACACATTTCAGATTGGGATATATTTATGCTCTAGAGAAAGTAGAATGGGTGATGGGGACGTGGGTGATTGCAGGCAGAGGGTGGCACTCATGGGGCTGTTGGGGGAGGGCTCCCTGGGGTGACATTTGACCTGTGATCTGAGAATCTAGCCGCACAGAGGTTTTGGGGGAAAGCCTTTCAAACAAAGAAAACAGCAGGGACAAGGGCCTTTCTCCTAGCTCGTTCAAAGGACAAAGGACAAAGGAAGAAGGGCAGCGTGGCAGGGAGGAATAAGCCGTGGTGTGGGGCAGGGCTGGAGTTCGGAGAGTTCGGGGTGGAGTGGGGTGGTAGAGATGATGGGCTCAGCGAGCAGGTGTGGGCCAGATCAGAGAGCCTGGAGGCAAGGATGGGCGTTGGAAGTTTATTCTAAATGCAGAGGGAAGCCAGGGGAGGGCTTAAAGCAGGGGGAAAATGTGATTTTATTAATGCTGCAGGTTTATTCAATAAATACTGTGATGATAGTAGTATTGAAAGTCTGTATGTAATTATGGCCCGTGTACTTGCCATGATGCAAATATCCCCTCTATATGTTTGAAAGCTAAAAGAAATGTTTTATGCAAAAACGAGTCAATGAATCATATCTCTCTGTGTTTCTAAGAGTTTAATATTCATCATTTGGAGAAGATACATGCAGTTTTATCTATGTGTGGGTATAAATTGTTCATTCGAGTAGGGCATGCCAATTTTAGCTGAGGTCTCCTCTTAATTTTGATTGTATATCCCTTGTGGCTGCATGTCAAAATATGACATATCAGCATAGGCCAACCTGGATTTAATGAATAGGAAACCATGGAATTTATATGATTTGGGGGCACATGGGGGCTTTTCTCATGCCAATTGCAAGGATAAGTGGCATGGAGGTTATTTGATTAATTGGACAAGCATAAACTCTAGCTTTGGCTTCCTGCCTGTCATCTGAACACAAAACACTGAAGATTAGGTGACTTAGCACCCCAGAATTAAAATCATGATACTTCGTTTACTGTTAACAGAATATTTTGCTTAGCATTACACTTTTAGGTAAGCTTCAGCAGTGCCTCTGCATATGTAATCTTTACTTATGAGTGAGGAATTTTTCAAGGTATATGTCAGAAACACTCTGCTTCCTAAAGCTCAGCAGGGGTTGAAGCCATACCTTTGTAAAAACACCCATTTGGTAGTTTCTATATGAACCCATCTGCCATGTTAATGGAGCTGGAGAGTATCTTATGCTCAGGAGGCTGTTACTGAACTCCTTTTCTGAGATGTTATTTGTAGAGCCATCAGTCACACACAGCTCTGACCCTCATGAGGTATATGCGTGAGCACATAGCTTTGGCTCTGTGCTGGCTTGCTTAGGAAGACCTAGAGGCCTGGATGGATGAAGAGGAGGCTCTAACCCCGATGATGTCTTAACTGTGCTGTGAGCCTGTGTATCACCCAACTCGCTGGTACAGTGTGTCCTGTGGCCTCCGTGGAGGGTACAGCCAGCTGGGGTTCTCTCCTCATCTCGGGATCTGCCCATCAATGCTCAGTCTGACTTCCCAGCTGGTCTAAAACAGCAAGACTTCCTGAAGCCCTGAAACCATGTTTTTTAACACTGCTTTTATCCGTGATGATCCATGAGAGCATCCTTGAAAGAACAGGCAAGCCTGTTGGTAGCAGGGGAATGTAGCAGGTGCGTCAGAGCCCCTCCTCTGCACAGCCCTTACCAGGCAGGTGACCCAACATCAGCCTTGGCTGCCACCCAGCACCCTGCTCTCCAGGGTTTGTGGTGGTCCTCTGATGTCATTGATAAAACTGGGACATTTTCATTTCTGCTGCTGCTAATGACTGGAAAGAGGTCCATGATATTGTTTTCCCTCTGCCTCTTACGGACAGGAGGGAGGTCTCCGGCAACGTTTGGAGCTTTTGAAACTCAGTGTATATTGGCTGAATGAGTAAAATGATTGGTTGAAACTCTTTCTTGGAGCAAAGGAATACTGCAGTTGTTAGTTCGGAAGTCTTTCTTTGTGTGTGGGGGAAAAGTCTTTCTATGTCAGGGATCAGGGGAGATGGAATCCCAAGTAATATTCACATTTTCTTTCTTTAATAAGGTTGCAGTCTAATGGGAAAGGCGGTAAGCAATAGTTGTCATATTATTTAATAATGTTGGCTAATGCAGGGAGGCTTCCTGTGAAAGAGTGTTGAGGGTCGTGGAAAAGGGGGTGGGTATTGGTCATTCAGGCAGATGAAGTTCCACACACAGTTATTGGGTTTGCAGTGGTCTTATTTAATGTCAAGGCAGATGTTTGCTAGGCTGAGGTGGTGCATCTGCATTGGAGATTTATAAGAAATAGATGATGATAACTCAGTTTGACAAACAGGCATTGAGCTAAGTGCTGGGGAGAACAAAAATGAGTTCTTGTCCTAGGCAGAAAAATGAAAACTAGTGTGTATGAAATGTGAGCACAAGAAGGAAGGAGGCAACAAGCAATTAGGTCAGGGACTGCTTCCAGGAGGAGGGGAGCTTTCAGCAGAGCCAGCTGGTAAGTGGGATTTGGGGAGGAGAGACAGAAGAGGCATTCCAAGCAGAGTAAGAAGGTGAGCAAAGGTGTGTGGGTGTGAAGGAACATGACACACTGGGGAGCCGTCCTGGGCGCCCAGAGTTGAGATGTATGCAGGGAGAATAACTCGGGTAGAGCCAGTGGGGGAGACAGGGGAGGCCAAGGGGCCTTTTGTTCTGGGCATCAAGTCTGGTAGAAAATGCTTGAAGGACTGTAGGACAGGATAGCTCATGGGAAGCCATTGTAGATTTTTGAGCAGGAAAGTGACATAATGAAGGTGGTATTTCATTTAACTAATTAAAATTTTAAACATTGCTATAATTTTTTTCTCATACAAGTAAAATGGATTAGTCTCAGAAAAATTCAAAAGTAGAAAAACTGTAAAGAAGAAAATAAACATGCTGCATAGTCCCATGACCCATAGATACAAACTAAATCATTTTAATACATTGTTACGCGGCAGACTTTTGTGTGCATGTATGTGTCACGAGTGAAATCGTGGGAAGGTTTTGGGCTGGTGCCCAACCACTCCCCCCCACTCCCCGACAGCAGGCCACGTGATGTCTTTCACCAACGCTGTCCAGTGTTTATAAAATATATGAGAAATAAAATCAAAGCCCTCTTTGTATTTTTAGCTCACACCATGGTTGAGGTTGGTTGCTCTTCTGTATTTCTGTAAAACGCTTTTTGTTCTGTGCAGCCCTTCCCTTTTTGATAGGCATTTGTATATTGCTTTGGGGAAAGTTATTGATATCTCCAGATTTTCTTCTTCAATTTGAGGAAAATTTAAGACAACTTGATTGTTGCTGGGAGGCTGGCATCTCATAAGTGAACAGACTTTGAGTCCAGGTGGTTTGTTTGGTTTAAACCTTTGGGAGTAAGACCAGTGACCTTAGCGTGGTGGGGAAGCAGGTAGGGTTCGTGTCCTTGGCGCCTCCTCCAGATCCTTCTGTTTTAGACTTCAGAGGACTGATGGCTGTGTTGTCTTTGCCAGTTCTTCCTTTTTTCTTTTCCCTTAATGACTTGATGAGGACTTCTCAGATGAGAAGAAATAAAGCCAAGAGTTTTCCAATTTGAAATACTGACTTCGAAAATATTTCTTTTACCCAATGTGATTTTAGAGTCTATAGAGATCTGAATCCAGTAATTACAAAACAAAGCAAAACCACAAAGACAGTCGGTTGAGAGTACTGTCCTTGCCCTTGACTCTGGTGTGTGTGTGTGTATGTATAAAAGTAATGTGTGTACTCATGCTTGGCCCTTCTGCCTATATTCGGATCATACCATATATAGTTTTGAATCTTGAATCTTCACTAACATTGTGAGCATTTATCATTAAATATCATTATATTTTCCTTGAAAACACATTCATAATAGTTACATGAATGCACCGTCACTTGTTTATTCTTCTGTTGGACATTTAGATGTTTTTCTCCTAATACTAATGTTTTGGCTGATACATGAACATGTGCTATGGCGCACATTCTTATACAGAAATCATTGCACACATTGCTGATAATTTCTTTAATAAGATTTCTTACAGTAGAATTACTGATTGGAGGATGTGAGCTTTTGTAAAGTTTTTGCTCTATTGCCAGATTTCCCTTCAGAAAGATCTGACCTGTTTGGCTCCCAGCAGGAGCAGGTGAGACCCCCTGCTGCTCTGCACAAGTGTCTCTTCTGAGGGTTACATTTTTAGTTGTTTGCCTGTTCGGCAGGTAAAAATGGTATTTCTTTATCATTTGTTTTTTTTCTTTGTTTGGGGATTACTGGTAAGTTGCTGCTTATTTGTACGTTTGGCTATTTTTCCCCGTCCCCCAAATGACTTACCGTTCATGTCCTAACTCACATTTATGCAATTTTTAAATCATTTTCTTTATTTCTAAGAGCTAAGTAAAATAAGACTATTATCCCTTCTCTTATATGTTGTATATCTATTCCCCAGTTTATCCTTAATGCTTTAACTTTGTGGTAATTTTATGATGTATAGAAGTTTATATTTTTGCATGGTCAAATATATTAAATTTTTTTTCTTTGCATTTTCTCTCATTGCTTCAATTATTGGGATTGCCAGACCCTTATTTTCTTCTCTTTTTGAAAAATGGCTTCATTTAATAATAATTATTCTTTAATCCATTGGAATTTAATATAAGGTAGGATCAAAATGTATTTTTTTCCATAAATATATTACCTACTATTCCAAAACCCCAAAGTAGGTTTACTGAAAGTCCTCATAGATTTGTATTGATACGAAGTTAGGTTTTAGAGAAGTTGGAAAGATATGAATGGGCATGGGTTGAGTGGGCACTCCTGAGATTATTAAGTAGGAGTTGGATGTGGCTGGTGAAGGGCAGGCACAGCAATCCCAGTGCACTGTGAGGATGGTGGTGCTGTGCATAGTAGTGGGGAGGTTCACGACGGGTGACTGTTGACAGAAAAGAGTCTAATAAGCCCTTTTTTTCAGTACTTTATTTTTCAGAGTTTGGCACACACTTTTGATTTTGGTTAGAACCATATCAGTTGTCTCTTTCAGTGAGTTGAACATCTTTTCAAGCCAAGAGGTGGATCAGTAGCTTCAAGGGACAGAGGCAAAATCTGGACTTTTGAAAGCCACGTTCCTTGAAGTACCCTCACTGCTAACACCACATCTGTTCAAAGAATGCCTTTTTACTTACTGCATACCTTCATTAACATACTGTGCGGTTAACAGATAACTTTCATATCTACTAGTTCACTTTGTTGTCAAGACAACCGGATATAAAAGGCATGCATTGCATTATTATGTCCTTGTTTTAGAAGATTTGGAAATGTATACCCAAAGATGCTGGGTGCCTAAGGTCACACATACGCTGTATGTTCCCCTGTGTTTTCATTGAGCAAGTACTCACTGAGGGCCCACAGTGTTGCAGACACTGTTAGGTACTGAGAATACACAGATGAAAAGGAAGGTTCTTGCTCTTCAAGTGTTAAGTAAACTAAAAGGCAGAGTTGAAGCTAAAGCCCAGATCCTGTGACTCCAAGTAGTGTTCTTTCCATTACACCATACTTTCTGGTATATGTACCCATATGCTTCTTGGCTAAGACTGGTCAAAAAGTGATTAGGTTATTTCATGTATAAGAACTCAATGGTCATCCTTAATTCACTGAAGAGTCAGTCACCATACTCTGTGGCAATCATTTTTATTCATAATGGGTATGTCTGGTTACTCCTGTTGAATAAAAGTGATCCATTCACTGTTGGAAACTCCTTGCACATCAGCAGTATTCCAGGATAGGCAAAAAGTTGTCTAGTTCAATGAGGATTTCTTTAGAATAACAAAAGGCTTCATGTAGGGTGATACTACTTGGGTGAAATATGCTTTATAAACATCCTTGTTTTGGCACGATTGGTGGGAGGTAAGGGTAGGTCTTGGCCTGAGCCCTACTCCAAGCATGTTCCATTTTGTGCATGAGTGTGATTCCACAGGTGCCCAAAGACTAAAATTTGAATGGAGGCAATTGAATGTAGCCTCGGTGACAAGAGCCGAGGCTGGCACTCAGGTGCATTGTTCGTGGCCTGGTAGCGTGGAGCAGTGTAGTGCCTTTTTGGTGGCCTTGAGGATACAGGAAGCCGAGGTCTGGGGACATCTAAGGTCTGGTGGTCCCCAGGGTAATGGACACCAGGACAAGGATCTGACTCCTTTCCAGGCCGTGGGGCTTGACAGTTCTCAGCCATTAAAATAAAACTCCCATGAGACAGTTAATGTGGGTGACATTTAATGCTTTATGCATAGTGAACTTGAGTGACCTTGATGAAATGAGGGAACTTAGGTGATAATTAGATCTCTATATTATGTTGTTTTCTACCTTGGTATCCAATGTATACCTCTTTGGGGGCTCTTATTATAGGCACTGGATCAAAAGCCAGGCATCTGCATTTTTTCTGTTCATTGTTATGTAAACTATAAATTTAGAGTAGCTCAAAATCCTTGTTTTGAAGAGAAATGTTTCTTTCATTGATGTTATGATATAAATGTGCCAGCATTACCATCCATCTAGAAAGCATAGTGTTTGCAGATTAATAAAAAAAAACAACAAAGAAAATCTGGTGTCTGTGGACTTTGATTATGTTGGAAGAAGCTAGTCCTTCTAATGATTTTTTTCAAATTCTGAAATGAAAAGCGATTGGTGTATTTGAAAACTGAGGAGGAGAATAAGTCTATGGAACTGATTTTTGTCCATTAGGTTTAATTTCTATATTTAATTTTGTTTTTACACTTAAATCTGTATTCACATGTCTGTTAATTCTATTGTTTATGTACCTGTTAATTCTTAGTTATATGTGTATATTTTATATGAAATGCTATTTTATATTTCTATTTCATCTTGTATTATTCAGTGTGCTTTTGTGTGTTGCAGTAAAATCATTGTTTCTATACGTGTTTTCTAATTGACAAGTTGAATAAAGAGATTGATTTTCTTTGGCATAAAACTGAGTATAGAGTCATGCAGGAAAGCCTTTGGAAAACAAATAGAGCAATCCTTTTGTCAATGCTAATATGTCAGTTTTTCAAGCTACTTGCATGACTGGAGTGATAACCAATCTTAGAACAAGCATTTGATATTGATTTGCCAGTCTAAAGTAACAAGTTACTGCTTCACTTCTTATTGAGAATTAAAGCAAAATAATTCTGTGCCCTATATAATATGCATTGTGAGAATTCCCTGGCATGATTTATGTACTGCAGTGCAGCAGTGGATAAATGTTGAAGAATCATATGACTTCAGATAGAGGTTGTATATTATTGCTACATAATTTTATGATATAGTAAATCTTAATTTGATATACACAAAAAGCTGTTGCAGAGGTTCTAAAAAAGTTCCACGGAACATTGTTTTATAAGAATTTATATCTTTTTTATTAATCCTGATGAATTCTTAGCCCATATGGCTTTTATTGTCCAATAAAAATAGCAAATGGGAATTGCTGATTTGTTAACAAAACATACAGACCCCTTTGCAAATCAAAATTGATTATCATTCAAAGCTACTATTAGAAATAAAAATTCTATATTTTCTCGTCTCAAAATTAAAATGTGAAGTTATAATTAGGTACTCTGTGTTTCATATAAACATCAGATAGTATTGTTTTGCATATTTTAAATTTATTTCCAGAATTTACCATCTGGTAAATGGTTTGAGTTAATTTCGGAGCATTGCAACTAACTCAGATGTTTCATACAGAATTAACAATTTACGTATCCCACATTTGTGTGTGTGAGTATATATATGTATGCACAAAAGTTGATCATAGCTCAGATATTTAAAATAAATTCACAGTTAATCTTAAATCTTTCCCTTCCAACCCTTCCTCTTACCTTAAATTTTAGGGTCACAGAATTTTTAATGATGAGGTTTATGTCTTGCTCACACTACATGTTCATAATATGTTGATGGGGATGGGACTCTTGGCAGCATTGACCTCACTCAGGGACCCGTGTGAAGGGAAGCTCCATCTCTCTGCTTCCACATTTGGCAAGAGAGGACATATGGATATGGCATATGCCAGAATATGGCATGCTTGTTCCCAAACCACTTTCCAACAATTGTGTATAGAATTGTGTGTAGAAATTGGCAAACTGATTCCAAAATATGTATGAAAAATACATGGCACTGTATTTCTGGCATTGCAGAGCAATGGGAAAATAATGGTCTTTTTAATCATTAGTGGGTCAGTTGGATCACCATATGAAAAAAAATTATACTTGATCCCTACATTACATCAAAATCAATTTCAGGTTATTTTTTTTCTTTTTCTAAAATTGATTTTGTGTACAGTGTGAAGCAGGGTCAAGTAGAATTAATTGAGTTGATTAGAACATTGACAGATCATAGATTATTGATAAAGTATAACTGAGCATGGCTAGAATCTCAGAAATCTTTCTTGGGCATCCTTCTCATCAATGCCCTTTCCCTGCTCTCCAGAAGTAACTATTATGCTGAATCCCAAGTTCGCTTGTTTTGTACATCATAGAAAGATAATTGTATAGTAGGTCTTCTCTGTATTGCTTCTTTGAATATGCAGTACTTTCAATACATAACACTTACTGTTGTGTTCCTGAGATTTATTTGTTGTTGCATATAGCTGTAGTCCTTAAAGAGTGTGGTGTTACACTTTACTTCTTTAAGCGTGGAGTATTATGTAAATTATTTAGAATTCTTCTGAATGAGAGATTCATCTATTCCCCACCCCCATTTATTTATTTATTTTATTTTTGTCAGTGCAGACTCATGAATATTTGTTTTATACTTAAGGTTATAATCCAATACTACTTTATTGTGTTGCTCAAATTGCTCCAGCTTTAACCACAGGGAAGTCTTGCAGTTGCCTACTGTATCCCTTTGATATATACACAACATTATTGTGTTGTTGTTTTGAGCATTTCGTGCTTTCTCACTACAAGCTGCTTCGGGCCTATCTTGTATATTTTTTGCCCCAGTTTTACAATCAGCCTTTTTCCAAGTAGCTCTGGTTCCTTTTATTGGAGAGTAGTATTAGAAACTGAGATCTGGATGATAGGTATGCTCATTGCTATCAGGGTGTAGGCCCACTCAGCTGACACAGCAAGGAAATATATGAGTGTATACTAATCTGTATATATACATACGTATGTAAATACCTACCTATACTAAGCTAACATAGAAGCCATTGAGTTCATACTGATGTCTCTGACTCTAATCCGTTTATCACATGGACCATTCATTCTAGCTTTCTTCCCTTTCTTATATGTAACCTCGCATTTCAACATTAGAAACCTGGGATCCATCATCTATTTACTTAATTCTTCAGTTCCAGGTTACATATATAGTAATTTCAGAAATATTATCCTGTACTCCCACTGGGAAACAGCCTTATCAACTAGAGTGCAGTACTTTTATTCAGTTCCTTTTGCCTTTTTCTTACAGACTGCACTTATTTCCCAGGTTATTATTTAGGTCATTACTTTATTTCCTCACACCTTTCAGTGAGATGTTTTCATACCTTTGAAATATATATAGATTCTTTTATCACATTTTGCTTTCCTTCCAGGGATCCTCACATCTCCTAAATGAGATTTAAGGTTTATTCTTTGTCTTTATAGATTCTATGAATTTTAAAAAATGCTCAATATTTTATATTCACTGTTACACTATCATATATTAATAGAATAATTTCACTGCCTTAAAACATCTCCTGTGCTCCACATCCAATCTTTTCCACCTTCTTGTCCCCAAGCCCCTGGAAACCACTCTCTATTTGGTTTTTTCCAGAATGTCATATAATTGGAATCATACCACATATAGCTTTTCAGACTGGCTCTTTTATTTAACAATATGCATTTAAGATTCATCTATGTGTTTTTGTGACTTGATTACTCATTTTTTATTGCCGAGTAATATTCCATTATGGATGTACCATGGATGCTTGATTCACTTATTTATTTGAAGGATATCTTGGTTGCTTTCAGTTTTTGGTAATTATGAATAAAGCCTCTATAAGCATTTACTTGAAGAATTTTGTATGGACGTAAGTTTTCAAATCAGCTGAGTAAGTACCTAGGAGCATGATTGCTGGATTGCATGGTGAAGTTATGTTTAATTTCTAAGAAATTTCCAAACTGTCTTCCTGTGCAGCTCTATCATTTTATATTCCAATCAGCTCTACATCTTCCCCAGCAGTATCATCAGCTTTTTGGATTTTAGCCATTCCAGTAGGTTTGTAGTAGTATCTCATTTTTTTATTTTGTAGTTTCCTAATGGCAAATGATGCAAAACTGGGATAAACTTCTAGAATATGGTTGTTTTACTATTGATAGCTGGGGAGGAAAATAACATATAGTATTTTATCTTAAATATTAATAAAATATGTATAACATTTATAGTTGTGAAACAGCTTTTTTTAAAGCTCAGATCTGCTACTTTATGTTTTTTAAATTGTGGTGAAATACAACAAGAAATTTACCATATTAATCATGTTTAAGTGTACAGTTCAATAGTGTTAAGTACATTCACATTGTTGTGCAATCAGCCTCTTTTCACCTTGCAAAACTGAAACAATATCCATTAAACAACAAATGCTCATTTCCCATTCCCTTAAGCCCCTGGCAACTACCCTTCTACTTTTCATCTCTATGGTTTTGACTATTGTAGGTACCTCTTACAAGTGGGATGATGCAGTAGTTATCTTTTTGTGGCTGGCTTACTTCATTCAGCCTAATGTCCTCAAGGCCCATCCGTGCTGTATATATTAGTTTGCTAGGGCTGTCCTAACAAAATGCCACCGACTGAGTGGCTTAAAAACAGAAATTTATTCTCTCACAGTTCTGGGGGCTGGAAGTCCGAGATCAAGATGTCAGCCAGTTCGCTTTCTGCTGAGGTCTCTCTCCTGGGCTTGTAGATGGTGGCCCTATGTTGCTTCCTCTCATGGCCTTTCACCTGTACACAGGCACCCCTAGTGTCCGTCTGCGTGTGTCTAAATTTCCTCTTGTTGTAAGGGTGCTAGGTGGGTCGGATTAGGGCCCACCCTACCAACCTTATTTTAACTTAATCACCTCTTCAGAGGCCTTGTCTCCAAATACAGGTACATTCGGAGATACTGGGGGTTAGGGCATCAACATATGAATTTTGGGGGAACACGATTCAGTCTATAACATTGTATCTCATGTCAGAATTTTCTTTCTTTTTAAGGTTGAATAATATGCCATTGTATGGATATGCACATTTAAAAAAATCTATTTATTGATAAACATTTGGGTTATTTCCAACACTTGGCTGTTGTGTATAATGCTGCTGTAGACATGGGCATACATATTAATACATCTCTCCAAGACCTTGCTTTCAGTTCTTTCGGTTATATACCCAGAAGTAGGATTGTTGGAGCATATTGTTTTTTTTTTTTTTTTTTTTGAGACAGAGTCTCGCTTTGTTGCCCGGGCTAGAGTGAGTTCCGTGGCGTCAGCCTAGCTCACAGCAACCTCAAACTCCTGGGCTTAGGCAATCCTCCTGCCTCAGCCTCCCGAGTAGCTGGGACTACAGGCATGTGCCACCATGCCTGGCTAATTTTTTTCTATATATATTTTTAGTTGGCCAGATAATTTCTTTCTATTTTTTTTTTTTTTAGTAGAGACGGGGTCTCGCTTTTGCTCAGGCTGGTCTCGAACTCCTGACCTTGAGCGATCCACCCGCCTCGGCCTCCCAGAGTGCTAGGATTACAGGTGTGAGCCACCATGCCCGGCCTGTTGGATCATATTGTAATTCCATTTTTAATTTTTTGAGGATCCCACCATTCTGTTTTCTATAGTGGTTGTACCCATTTTATATTCCTACCAGTAGCGCCCAAGTGTTCTAATTTCTTCACATCCTCACTAGTTAATTTCTGGTTTTTTGAAACTAGCCATCCTAATGAGTATAAGTAGTAATAAATGTTTAATATAAGAAATTCAAACATAGCAATAAAAAAGGAAAAATAAAATTTTGTTTCTTCTCTATCTCAGGAATAACTGGTGTTAATATCTTAGTATTCTTTTAGATTTTTTCTCTGTGTATATACGCATGTATACACTTGTATACACATGCACACAAATATGCCTTTATATAATTTGAACAAAATTTTTATCATATTTTTTTTCTTTTAGAAACAGAGTCTTGCTGTTGTCACCCAGGCTGGAGTGCAGTAGCCCGATCATAGCTCATTATAATGTCAAATTCCTGGGCTCAAGTGATCCTCCTGCCTTGGCCTCCCAAAGTGCTGGGATTTCAGGCATGAGCCACTGTGCCTGGCTATCATATTGTTTATATAATGTTTTTCCGTTTCACATTACATTATGAGCCTTTCCTGTGTCATTAAATATTACTGAGGTACATGAGTTTTGATGGCTACATAAATAATGATTTAATTATTTTCTGATTATTGCATGTTAGTTTTCTTCTACTGTAGTCAATTCTCTGATGAAAATTCATACATGTAAACCTGTGCATTTATTACAGTTTTCTTTGGTCAGATTCCTAGAAGGAGATTAGTGAGGTAAAAGGTTTTTTTTTTTAAGGTTCTGAGTATGTGCTGCAAAGTACAAAATTGTTTTCAGGAAGTTTGTTCTGATTTACTCTTCCTCGAGTATTTAGGAAACACTGCTGTCACTCAACACTTTACCAGTATTGAATATTATCTTTCCAACTCATTTTTAAAAATCTTTTTCAATTCGGTAGGTAAAAATGGTGTCAACTTGATTTGATTTGCATTTTTTGATGGTTAATGAGGATGTGCAGTTTTCACATATTTGTTCTTTTGTGAATTTAATGTGTCTGATAAAATAATTCACGTGGATAGGAAATGACACATTGAATTTGCAGAATTGCCACTATTTTCGTAGTAAAATAATGAGATACTATTAGTCACAACCTTTAATGTTTATGAAAATATAATGTGTTTAATATTAATATTAAGAGATGGTGTCACATTTATTAATGATGATTTCCTTGCTATGTAAGACTTGTAAATATTAGTCAGAGACTACTTAAAATGGAAATATTTGACAAAAAGGAAACACATGTTCTAATCTGAAGATTAATTCATTTTTATCCAAAATTCCAATTTTATTATTTACTAACTTGAAAAATAACAACTAGTATTTCTCAAACAGTAAATATAGTTTGACTAGAGGGGGGATATGAAGACAGTTTCATGCAAAAACTGAAAAGAGTACTGATGAAATTAAATAGGTAGGAGAGATTTGGATCAGGGAGTAGGCACTTGGTAAATCTGAGGCACAAGAGTAGAATTCAGAGTTCCTGGAAGCCTTGGCCATTCAGTAAATTGTTATCTCACTACAAACCAAAAATTCCAGAAGCCTCTGTACCCAGGTTCATAGTGTTGAGGTCCTATATATCTCTTGGAAGAAGGAGACAAGTTGAATTCATAAAGGAAAGCCCCAGGCCTGGTATCAGAAGACCTGCTCTCTTCTGAGTTATCCTTGGAAATGATGCAGATTATTTGTTTGAGACCCCTATTTTTTAGGAGTAGACACAGTTAAATGCTATCAGGATGAATACAGTGATTTTTTTTTTTTCCCTGCATGCCTAAGTACAGGGGAATTACTGAGAAATTCAGAATGTCCTTAGTCAACATGGAGATTGGTTGGGATTAAAGTCTATATGTTGGGTCTGTTGAGAGAGTGGTATAGTTCATCTTTGAGGAGGGAGGAGTGGGAGTGAGAATATAGGCTTGGTGGGGTAGGGAGAACTAGGATCCTGGTGTGTTACACCACATAATCCTGGACTGTATTTGCTAATCACTGTCCTAATGTTATATTTTGCATGCTTATAGATAGTTCAGAAAGGGAAAAACAAATTAAAACTTGCATTGTTGCTGTTTTTAAAAGGTAATGCTTTGAATTAAAAAAGTAAAATGTGCTCGTAAAACCTCCAAGCAAGGTTTTCCTCCCCACTCCTCATTACTCTGTCTGTCCTTCCCCTCAGAGGTAACTACTGTAAAATTTTCATGCATCTCTAACCACACTTACATTATATTTTATGTAAAAGAGATCATGTCATCCACGCTTCTCTACAACTTACTTTCACTTAACATGTATGTGGTGGATGTTTCCCACGTCGGTACATTTAGATCCACTCCATCCAGTGACTACGTAGTCTTCCATTGTATGAAGTACAATAATTTGTTAAACAGTCTTCTAAGAATGGATGTTTAATTGGTTTTAAATTTGGCTTTGTTTTGTAATTGTAAATAATGCTGTAGTGAAGTCCTAAATATCAATAGTATGTTCCTAAGTATGATATTGCTGGGTCAAAGTCAGTATTTAATGGCAACCTGCTCAGGCTTCTTACCTGAGATGGAGGAGGGGTATTTTTTCTGCATTGTGGCTATTTTAGTAACCTTCCATCTAGATATTAATCATATTTTACCTTGGCAGAGCACTGTAACATTTCCAAACACTGATCAATGTATGGATTGTTTTCATTAACCCTGCTTGAGATGAGGGTCTTAAGGCACAGAGTGGCTCCCAGCTTGGCTAAGCCTGGACCTTAACTGGGTCTCCTCATTCTGGCCCAGTGTTAGTATCTTTGAAGGCAGAGAAGGGCCCTTGGAAATTATGGGTCCAGTGATAGGAAATGCTCTTGTTTAATGCAAGGCTTTGCTGTGTCTTCCCTGTTCTGTAATTCTAAGTTGACTCTGAATCATTTGCTTCTTATTCAAGAAATCTTCAAGTTTAGTAATTTTCTAGTATGTTTCCCATTAGGATATCACAGTATCTTCTGTTAATGCATGTAGACTCTTAATTGCAAAAGGACAACATGACACTTCATGTTTCTTCGTGGCAGTCATAAAGAATTTGGTAAAAGCTAGCTTTATCAACTCGTTGAGGCTGCTGCTTACCTGAAGGGCCTTTATGTATTATGGCAGGTGCTGTATTGTCTGGAGAAACCAGACAAGCCTACTGACAGTATCGCTTGTCCTTACCGGCTCAGTGAAAGGAGAAGGGTGAGTGGAAAAGAACGCTGGAGATTTATTCATTCATCTGTTCAAGAAATGCTGAGTGCCTGCTGTGAGCCAGGCACTGTTCCCAGCTAATTCTGAGGGGTGCAGCCTCTGAAGTCCAGTGGGTAGAGATGACAAGGGGCCCAGAAAGCTGGGAAACCAAGATGGAAGCCCACAGAATGGAATCCTGCTAACTCAGCAGAGGGCCAGTTGATTTTGAATCAGCAGAGATCAAAGACAAGGAGAAATGCCTCTCCCTGTCTCTTCCTGTGTTACCTGGCACTGAATGCCCAGCCCTACCTACCTTAGATTACCTAAATCTTTTGTTCTGTGCACAGTGTTGTGAGGAAGAAGAGCCTTCTTCATAGGCTGTCATCACATAGATAAATTGGTCTTAATACCACAGAGCCGCCTATGTTACCTGTGGCATTGAACTTGCTCTGTTGTGTATGGGTATATGTGGGAAACATAAAAGGAGACACAAAGAGTAAGGGGTGGGGGAAGAGAGGAAAGGAGAAGAGGAGGAGGGGTGAAGACATTTTGAGGTAACATGAAGCAAACATTGTCGGAGTAGACTTTAATGTCCTCTTTGCAACATTTCTTAAAGAATTGTGATAATTATCATGAGTGGCCAGCCCCATAATATATAATAGGATAATATTATATATATAATTTTATAATAGATAATATTTCTAATGTTCTAGAGCAGTGGTCCACAACCTTTTTGGCACCAGGGAGTGGTTTTATGGAAGACAACTTTTCCATGGACTGGGTGGGGGGTGGAGAGGGAGGTGGTGGGAGCGACTATAAATACAGATGAAGCTTTTCTTGCTCACTGCTCACCTCCTGCTGTGTGGGTCCATCCTAATAGACCAAGGACAGGTACCACTCTGCACCCCAGGGTTGGGGACTGCAGTTCTAGGGAACCAAATAAAATATTTTTATGATAGATCATATGTCTAATTGAAATTGGGAACTTGTAAGTGATACATTACCTATAGGAAAACCCCTTGATTTTCTGACATTGTTATATGGATATTTAGAATTAATCGTCTTTAGTGTCACTAGCTCAGAATGAATTATAGAACTGTAGAGTTCAAATAATTCATAATTCTTAATGTCTCCCTCTGAGTCAAGCTTAATTGACTATAGAGTTTTCAGGAAGTTGGAGAAACATCCTTCATGGTACCTGTGTGAAGGCTGTGGTCATGGGAATTTTTTCATGTGTAGCTGGCACCTTGGATATAATAAGTGTTAAATATTGCTTGAATAAAAAAATATATTTTTAAAACTTAAGTTGAAATATCCGCAATTTCCATGCAACTTAGAATCAGAATCCTGATTCTAACGGTTATTGTGTGACTTTGGGCAAATCATTTAAATTTCCTAAGCCCCACTTTTTCATTGATGAAAGGCCCTTATTTGTAAAATGAATATAATAATATTTATGGCACATGGGTCTTATTTCATTTTCATATTTATATGCAAACTTATTAAAACTTTGTGTTTGCAGAGATAAGGGCTACATAACAGGCTTGTTAAGAGTGATAAATAAGATAACAAACATAAACTTCCTTTACACAACACTCCAGCACCAGGCAGTTGCTCAATATTGCTGTTACTGTGATTCTCATTATTATCAAATTCTATAAACATAAATAAAATTTAGGACCCAGAAATGGAATGGATTTTACTTCTCTTTGTTCAAATTGTGACATGCACATAGGCTAAATTTTGAGAAGGAAGGAGGAAACTTGAAGCATTCATTTACTGTGTATTTTTAAAGTATTTTAGTGTCTTTATTTCAGTGCTCACTCTGTGCCAGGCACTCTTCTGGGTGCTGAGGATAGAAGAGTTTTATAGAAGTAGACATAGTTTTAGTTTTTATAGTATTATAAAAGTAGACATAGAGCTGCTTTTTATGGAATTAACAGCTCAAGGGAGAATCCAGATAATTAGCATAAGAAGTGTGATTATGGGGGAGAATGTGGGGTTCTATGCAGGACATAGGAAGGGCCGTGGGTTCTGTTGAAGGGAGTCTGGGAATGTTCTGTTCCCACAAGGGAAGCATCACTCAGCTGAGACCGTCAAGCTCCCGAGGGCATGGACAGGTGGATAGCAGAGGTGTGCAAGGCACAGAGAAGAGCCCTCGTGCAGACGTTGGGAGGATTGGGGGTTGCCATTGGAGGAGATGAGCAGGGGTTGGTCCTGCAGGGCCATGGCTACCAGATTTGGACTCTGTCCTGAGGGCAGGGCCCTGGCATGACCAAACTGCTGCTTTAGAAACACAAGGGCTTTAATGGAGGGAGTAGCTAGGCTGGGTAGGAAGAACAGCCAGGGACCCGTTGGGGGCTCCACAGGGGTTGGGGTGGCCTAGGCTGGGCGTCGTAGTGCAGAAGGAGAGGACTGGATGGATTTGAGTGGCATTCAGGGAGTAGAGTTCACAGGCCTAGGGGATTGATTGGATGTGGGGGGCAGTGATGTGGGGAACAACTGAGTCAAGATGATGCCCAGGTTTCTGACTTGAGCAGCTAGGCGGGGAGCAGTTCTGTCCCCTGACACAGGCAGCATACAGAGGCCAGGCCACGTGCTGGTGAGTTGAGCATGGACTTGCAGGCTGGGCCTGTCTGTGGGAAACGTGACTTGAGAAGGCCACACGCGTAGTTGGATAAATGTGTCTGTAGGTGAGAAGAGAGATTTGGGTGGGTCTTGGAGCCTCGTACAACATCAACATAAAGATGGCACCTGAAGGTGAGGAATGAGTGACATCCCTTAGGAAGACTGTCTCATAAGAAGAGGCCAGGTTTTGCACAGAACCCCGAGGAGCATAGGAAGGGAACATGCCTAGCAGAATCCGGAGAGCAGGAGAGAGCCTAGGGAAGGAAGCCTCTCGGAGGCAGTGTTAGCCGGAGGTGGGGCCGTGAAAAGTATCCATGGATCACCCCCTGAGGAAGTTGAAACCTGGCTGTGAATAGCAGAACCAGATCACATGCTTGGGAAAACCAGGAATTGGAGAGAGTCAGCGAGTGTAGATGGCTCTGCAGAAAACCGTGGCTGATAGGAGAAGGAGCCAAGGGCAAGAAGAGGATTGATCAGCGAGGGCTTGTCCTGGGAGGAGGCCTAGAACAGGTTTATTTGCCGATGAGTAAAACCAGTTGTGACCAAGATGGTGAGCAAACGGGAGAAAGTGGCGTCTGTGGGGAGGTGGGAGTCGGGAGGAGGCCTCAGAGCCCAGGCGGGAGAGTGAGGCTGGGGAGGAGGAGGACCCCTGAGCGGAGGAAAGGGTGTGAAGGCTCTGGGGGTTGGGCGGTGGGGAAGGGTTGGAGGAGGGGAGGTTGGGAGGGCATCTTCCCTCTGTGACCAAGGAACAGAGCCCCCGATGTCATTCCCTGATTCTGAGGAACAGTGATCTCTGGGACTCCTCCTCTCAGGGGATGTCCCTGTCCTTTTTCAAACACTGAAGATTTTTACTGTTTTCTCTCTTGTCTGCCCTCTTCACCCACCGAGACTTCTAGCTAAACTGACAAACTGCCCTGTACCCAAACAGGTCATTCTCATCTTCAAAACAGGGTCTCTTTCCCGCTTGGGTAAATTAGTTTATTCTAGTAGTTTCCACTTGTGTTGTCTACATGGCCTGATGCGTGGCCTGCTAGGTTGATTAGATATCAGAGGGTATTTGGGGCCACGCATATCCTTTTAATCTTACCTTCTGTTAAAGTCACCTCTATTTGTTTTCATTTTGGCCTAGGGCTGGTTCTGTACCTCCCAGGTAAATTAATTCAGTTCCACAGACAGCAATAGTCCAAGTTGTCTCTTACCCCTCAGGAATCCCATTTCAGCCAGTTAGTGCCTATCTCCTTAGTGGTTCTGGTAAGAAAAGAAATTGAGTTAGACTCAGGAAGAGCACGAGCTGTTCTTTAAGGGTTAACGTTCAGGGTCTCTGGGCTTTCTGTGTCCAGGAGCCTGACCCACCTGAACTGTAAGGAAGTTAAATGAGAGGACCTGGCCACCCTCCTGCCTTCTGACTTAAAGCACCAGACCATGACCCTGAGTGGCCACAACAGGGATTATATGGAAGGGCATCATGGTTAAAACGTAGGCATGCTGTAAAATATGACGCATCATGTATATGGCTTTTAAAATTCCTAGGAGCTGAAGTTTAGAAACTGATGCTGTAAAGCGAAAACAAAATTTAACCGAGCATTTGGTGGAGGAAACATAATTTATTGGCTCTACCATGTAAAGCCCTGGAGTAAGCATCCTTCTCATCACAGACACCTGTGATTGATGACAGCTCTGTGCTGCTGCCAGGAAGTGAGCTCTTTGAAATAGCATAGTAGGGACTTTGCAAGTGGGTCTCATTTGGTTAAGTTACTGCCTTTGTGAGGCCCTGCTGTATCTTTATATTCTACCAAGGAGAAGATGGTAAATCAGAGTAATTGCTTCATCCCAAGGCACTTTTATATTGTAAAGGAAAAAGGTCCTGTTACAAAACTCAAATTAACTTCTGCTGTTTATACTATATGGAAAGACTCTGAAAGCTGCTTGTCATACAGCCTGGCAGTTTATTTATCATGGAACAATTCCATTAGAGCCTGACACTTGTTCTCATGGCACCAAGACTTAGGATCCCCCAGGAAAAGCATTTAACCCTTGGAAATGCAAAGCTGTCATTTATGTGTCATCTCTCTAAAACCCACTGGAGTATATTTATGAGAGAGATTTGAAACAGTCATCATTTCCACTGGGTTAGAAATGGAACTTGGGACTCAGTAAATGATAAGTAAAAAACTAATAAGTGTCCAATACTAGGTTGCAGCAATAGCTCAACTATGCTAGTTCTATTATAAAATGCATTTACTATGATATTTTGTAATTCTTAAGGAATTTAGTATACAGAATTCCACACTTAAAAACTGATGAAATAGGGGAATAAATTTACCTCACAGCTCTTCAAATCTTCTGTTTGAAAAAATTCAGGTACTGGAAGTATTAGTTTAATTGCTGGTGCTGTCTCATTTGAATTGAGTTTCTTAGTTATATTTTATAGGTTTTTAGAAGAATTCTTAAAGTTAACCTATATCAGCCAAGAAAGCTTAGCAGATCTTGGAAGAATGAACTGACATAGTCATGATCTTAAAATTAACACCCTTCTGCCTACCATTTACTAACAAAGGTTGAGGTACCATTTGTCAAAGCTTGTCAGTGAGCAGTTCCCCAGGGAGCCCGTGGAGCAGAGTCTAAGAATTCGGTCTCTGGTGCCAGACTGCCTGGCTTCACATCTAAGCAATGCCGCTCGCTGGCTGTGCGACTTGGACAAGTTAGTTAACCTCAGAGCCTCTTGTTTCTTCACTGGTAAATGGGGATAATGTCTCTTGGGGTTTTAAAGAGTGTTAAATGAAATAATGCATGTGAAGTCCATGTAGAGTAGCTGTTATTAGCAAAATTTAACATGGGCCAGAGGGATCTGGGGAGATAACGCAGATTATCCAAAAATTACTTGGGATATTTGTGTGTCTCTGGGTGTTTGTTACTTTGTGACTCCCTGTTATGCCATAGTTTCCCACAAGGTATGGCGCAGGAGAAGTGAATACGGCACACACCACCTCAATCTCATTCTGGTGGGAGCAGGTCGGTAGACGAGGGGAGAGATCTGTAAATGCTCCCAGAAAGTCTTTTCAAGATTGAATTAAGATTGAGATAACCTTTGTGGTCAGAGACAAACAAGTAAAAGGTTGGACTGACCTTTTTGAGGAGTCCGTGGTAGAAATAATACCTGGGGGAGGAGGGGACTCCTCCCTATAAAGCTGATGGTGAGCCAGTGGTTAATGCTGCTGGGGGAAAACAGAGTGAACAGGCATGGGGATTGAATTTACTTGACTCAAAAAGAAAACTCCAGGGTGTGAGCAGGGGTGTAGTGATGTTCTTCAGGATTTAAAAGTTTGTTATGTGCACCACTGACCGGTTCCTACTCCTCAGCAGGTCTTTATAAGCACCGCTGCCACCACCCCTCACCACCACCACCCCTCACCACCACCACCACCAATATCACCACCATCGCCACTACCACCACCACCTATCACTATCCCCACTTTCACCACTACCACCACCAGTATTACCTCACTACCATCATCATCCCAGCCTTTCCACCATCATCACCACCATCACCATCACCATCATTATTACCACCACCACCACCATCTCACAGCCACAACAACTCAGGTCCTTGAAGGACTCCAGTTAGGAGATTCTGGCCTCTTTACCAAGCTCTGCCTCCATTTTTCACCTTCTGTCTGAGTTGCTTCTGTCCCTTGCTCACTCCCTGGCCACCTTTCTGCCTTTCAGCCCACCAACTCTGTCTATAGACTAAGGAGGGAGTTTGCAAGTATACTTCAACAGCCTTGCTTTTCTCTAAGAAAGAAATACTGATCTTTTATCATTTGCTTTATAAATAACAAGAGATGTTAATTAGTTTGACTCATTAAGTTTAAAACAATTGTTATAATTTTGGGGTGTTTGATTAAATTTTGTTAATTATACACAGTTGCTTATGTTTCTGCTCTGGAGAGCAAGAGAGTTTCTCAGGAACATTATTCTCCTCTCCTCCTTGTGCCTGTTCTTCCTGCTTGCCCTGGTGGTGCCAGTCCATGTCCAGGGGACATGTTAGCATGTTGTCCCAGGTCTTGAAGTATCTGAAGAGATTGTCTTCTCTGTGGCCAGGCTGCCTAGGGCCAGCCCTGATGCACACTATAAAGAAGGGGAGAGTGTTTCTCTGGATTTCCTCTGTGTCCACCCTTCACTCATTCATTCCAAACCAAATCTGCTTCCAGGGAGGGATCAGATGAGCCAAGTTAGAGGGAGGTAGCAACGACAGGGTAGCAGTGGCACACCAAAGAAATGAACTTTAAATGTGGAATTGCAGCTTGTCAAAGAAGTAAGGTGTGGTGTAGGGAGGATAAAGGTCCCTTCCTCTGAATACTCTTGAAGGCCATTTAATAGTCATTCCTGTATCTTGTCCCTTCCCTCTCCTCCACCTGCCCTTTGCTCAAGACCCAGCTCAAAGCTGATCTCCCACTGGAACCATCCTAATGTCCTGTGCTCCCTCTGCAGTGCCCTGACCACATGCTGCTCACCTTGCCTGCTTAGGAATGGGTGCCCTCCTCCTTCTCCCACTTCTCCTCACCCTAGACTGTTAGCTTCTCAGCAGCAGGGTAGCTCAGTTATAGCCCTGGCTGTCTCCTAGCATCTGACATAGTGGCATTCAGGAAGTGCTTTTGGATTAAATCCAATTGTATTCCTGCTATCTGAAAAGGATAATAATTTTTAAACATGGATAATATAACTTTATCCAAAAGATAGGTAAGAGGTTGTTAATTCTCTACTCCTTGAATTCATTTGTTTCTTAGACTTCAACCCTGGAGACACATCAGTTGGTTGATAATTTTTTTTTATAAAAATAAAACACTGTCTGGGTGAGGTGGCTCACGCCTGTAACCCTAGCACCCAGGGAGGTCAAGGCGAGAGAATCGCTTGAGCCCAGGCGTTTGAGACCAGCCTGAGCAAGAACAAGACCTTATCTCCACTAAAAATAGAAAAAATTAGCTGGACATGGTGGTGAGCACCTGTAGTCCCAGCTGCTCAGGAGGCTGAGGCAGGAGGATCACTTCAGCCCAGGAGTTTGAGGTTGCAGTGAGCTATGATGATGCCACTGCACTCTAGCCAGGGCAGCAGAGTGAGACTCTGTTTCAAAAAAAAAAAAAAAAGGAAAAAAAGAAAGAAACACTGATGATTCTAGTCAAGGGGTGCAATTGGCTTCATATACCCTTGGGCAAAAGTCTCCTCCATGGGAAATACAGTTTGTTTGGAGTGAGTGTTCAGATTTCAGCCAGCTGCGAGTGGGTGAGTGCAAGAGGGAGGAGCAGTCCCTCCTGGCCAGCTGGGTCTGCTGGGTCAGCCTGGGGCTCAGCTGGAGGGGTGGGCTGTCCTGGCCCCAGCACCTTTCCCTCTAGTGGGGCAGCCTGGGGAGAGACTGGAGCAGGCTCATGAGCGGGTAGCATCTGATGGGAATGGTGATGCCATCAGCCCTAGCTGGCTGACTTCAGAATCCATCATGTCTTTATTAACTTATCTGTCCTCTATGCCACAATTCTGGGTTACATGGATCTGCTTTGTGTGTGTGCTGTGGAAATAAACTGATTTTTGTCTTTTGTTGTTTGGGAGCTATAAAAATTTACAATAGCCAAGACTTTATTCTAGAATTCTCCTCATGGTTCTTTCTGAATGGGAAATAGCTTCCCTTTGTTTCATTTGTTTCTGTTTTGCTTCGGTGGTGCTCATGTTCCCTGTTCATTACTACTGGGCTTGCAGACGTCAGGGTTTAGCAGGTGTGGCCCCTCCTGGCTCCCGGGTGGCTCCTCTTCTCTGGGTAGAGCTGAGTAAAGCGCTTCGGACATTGCCGTTCCTTCTGCACGAGGTCTCTTTATGACATTGTTTTGATGATCAAACTTTTATCCTAAGTTCCTTGATCTTCAAAAAAGTTAACTTACTAATAATATTCACTATCACTGTCTTTCTGCAACAGGCATTGTGAGGATAATTAAGCGACATATAGGTGAAATGTTTTGAGCTCAGTGGAAGGGAGAAACCATTAAGGTCGTAGGTATTACTATTGTTTAGTTTCATAGTATGATGAAGAATAAATTAATTTTGGAAATGATAATTTCATGTTTGGACGTTTATTCCTGCTTAACCACCGTAGTTGGCTTTGGCTTGAGCTCTACAAACAAATAAATGGGAAATGATCAAAAATGTTTTTACTGCATTTTTAGTTTGCTGGTTTTTTTTTTTCAATTCTAAAAATAAATAAGTCTTTTAAAATGAGTTGATTAAAAAGGTTCATTTTTGGGGAATGTTAAGCATCTGCAATAAATAATGAATGATATTGTAGCAGTTGGCTGCCTCTACTTTCATGCAAAATAAATAAATACATTTGGTGACATATATTTGAGGAATGTGATTCTTGTAATTTTTATGGAAATAAGGAGCAACTTTACAGATGATAAAGATTTTACCATCTGCTAGTAACAAAGAAACATAGCTCATGACACGCGGCGCTCACTGAGTTTAATGTATACACTGGCATGCCAGGAATTGGAATTCTCTAAAACTTAAGCCAGCCATCCCCAGGGAAGCTGACCTGACTTTCAGCATGTCAGGGGAAAGGTTTCTTTGCTTCTAAAGCATATGGCATGGTCTTCACATTGCTCAGATGGCAGAGGAGTGAAGAGGGCTGAGCTTTCATGGTGAGAGATGAAGAGAAATGCACTCTGTAGGCTTGTGAGTACCTGCACCATTTTCACTCGTAATTAGAATGGTGGACTCACTGTCGAGAAGCTACTGTCTTTATGAGTCAAAACATTTAGTGTTAGTGGAAAGGTGAAAGTTCAGATGCTTGGGGAGATAATGGTGGGGGGTGGGAAGTGCAGCCTTTCTTTTACAATGACATCTGCTTTAGGCAGGTGACGTTTTAGCTCCCTAGGCATGAAATGTCACGTGGGGGGTTGTGGTTCTAGTTCAGGAGAAGGAGTGTGTGGGTTACCTGTAAGAAGGAATCAGTGCCCAGTGGAGGCTACAGAACTGTCTACCAAGGAGGGAGAAAACCAAAGGGAAGGCATCTAAGAAGCATTGCCTCTCTCTTTGAGTTTCCTTTACTCTCCTTTGAAGAAGTGGGATGATTGTCATTGTGGGTCATTCTGGCTTCACCTGATGGTGTGGATGCATGGCCACAAGCATTATGGCGGTCCCATAAAAAGACAGCCAGTGCATTTCTGTTGATACATTATGGGTCAGCAGTCCTGAGGGTGTTTAATCCTCTTAGTATTAGAAGCCATAGGCTGGGTATGCAGGCAGAACCTCATTAGTGAATTTTATCTACCAGTGGTTTACATCTTGGAGTGCTTTAGGGTATCTTCAATCTTAAAGGGGTTGGGGAATGAGGCAGGTTTAGTCAAAGAGGAGCAACTTCCCTCTTACCTCCTACTTCTCCAAATTATGATAGAACCCTTAATCCCAGACCCTGGAAATGTATCGAGTCTGCCTAATTGATTTTGGCTTTTATCCTTATGCCTTTGTCTTAAACATCTAAGTCGTGTTGCACAATCAGTAGCATTTGCAAATTTGTCTTCATTGCTGTGCTCTATTACCATCCTTCCCTTTTCCCTCCCGCCTCCGGTTTTGACCTCTTTGGACCCTGGTGTTCTTGTGCCCTTTCCTCTTGGCCTCTGGAAAAAATGGTGACAAACTCATGCACGCTAAGATACTAAAGGCTGATCAGGTGTAAAGTGTTTTCCCTTCTTGTGGTGTTTATATTTCTTGCAGGGGCGAAGACATCTTAAACCAGAGGAATGACTCTCTAGTTGTGGAATTTCAGTCTTCAGCCAGCAGATGCAGGAGGTATTATTCTGGGTATGGGGTGCCTTCTCAGAAGCCCAGACATCATCCTAAATGACCACCTGCCTGCTCCATCCCACATAAGGCCCCTTCGTGCATCACACCAGTCTTGTATATTTAGTTGGCTTGACCTGGCTGAGGGCAGCAAGCATGTCTGTGGCAGTCTCTATACGAAGTTCAGCACCGTAGGTGCTTCACAGAAGGTTCTACCTACTGGAAAGGGGAAGAGCTGTGATGCATGCAATGCAAGCTTATTTCATTTTTATTTTTTTATTTTATTTTTTACTTTTTCCTGCAAATGTTGACATTGGTCCAAAAGTTAGAAGTTCGTAGTAAAATTAGAGTACTCCTGTTGGTTAATGCCCCCACTTCATGTCCATCCATAGCATGAGTCATGTGTCCTCAGAGCAGTCTCCATTTGAAATGTGTGGCATGTTCGTGAAAGCTGGGGTTTCACCTCACAGATGTGCGCAAGCAAAGCAGGACCGTCATATCCTCTCCTTTGAATGTGCAGCCTGGTTCTGCAAATAAAGAGTGTCATTCCCTTCTTGTGCCTCCCTTATGCTGGTGACTGTCACCACTGTCAACCCAGAGAGTTCTTAGTGATGCCGATGTCAGAGCTTGGAGCCTCTCAGTTGGTAGATGATTCCAGAGGCTGCAGCCCTCCTTTATATGAAGGTCACTGTTGGACTCCCAACTCTATAAACTTTGGGTAATGTACTAAGGATGAATTAAAATGCTAATAGCCTACATTTCTGGATATTTTAACATTCCCTAATCTTAAATTTAAATTAAATGCCTTAGGTGCTGTAGCAGCCTTGCTAGAAGCATGTTTAGCATCACCCCTTAGACAGTGAATTTAAAGTGCAGTTTGGCCACACCAGCAGAGCTAGGAGAAGCAGTGTTTATTTTGCAATATTCGTTTTTGTGTCCCCTACAGCTACATGACACAAATACTCTCTTTTACTAAAGATAGCTATTTAGCTTTAAAAAAAATCACTTTTTATAAGTTACTTTGAAGCCACAGATCCTTTTATTATTAACAATATTTTAATAGCAATACATTAGATTTTGTGATACCCAAAGCTGTTCCACTTTTATAGATTACCTTCACATTTAAACCTTATAACAACACCGTAAAACACCCCTGCTTTATAACAAAGACACTGGGGATAGAGAGACTGAGTGGCTTTTCCATCCTCACTTCGCTGGTTAGAGAAGAACCGCAGTTAGCAGTCGGTGTCCTGGCTCCCAGCTCAACATCTGCCCACTAGACCAAGAGGGCTTCTAAGCACAACGATGGCAACATCATTTAAACTACATGCTTCTGCTGGGAATTGGCTCATTTTAAGGGATGTGTTAGTTCTTTCTGATTGGTAGTGTTAGTTCTATTGTCTACACTGAGGCCAGATTTCTTTATCCGGGGGCCAAAAAAACCCCAAGTGTATTTCCTTCCCTCACTAAACAAGTCACTGCCTCATCACTAGTTGAATTAGCCCCTTTATTTTCTCCTTATTAGGGGGAAGGGACACTTTATTTCTTCCTTAGTTCTTCCAGTTATCTGGTGTCTGGCCACTTCATAATTGTATTTGGGGAGAATAGATATTAATTTTCTTCAACAAAAAGGCCGAGTTCCTTGATGACACAACATAATTCAATTTCCGTTCGCTCCCTTCGTTGCCTGCCCCCCTTCCTCCCGGCACATTTTTCATAGTTAGGAAGAGTGATGGTGTCAGATATATCAGAAGGAAGAATTGATTCAGTAGTCGTTTGACGACTTGACTGATTAACAGAGATCAGAAGAAGGCTCATAAGTGTGAAAACCACTGCAGCATGGAGTTCTAACAGCTCTTTAGGGAGCTAGTTAATGAAAGAATCACTGCAGAAACACAGCCATGCAAAAAAAAAAAAAGAAAAAGAAAAAAAAAACCGAATAGGAGCGTTCCCATATAACACTCAGAGGCTGTGTCACAAGAGGAAATATACTCGTAATTTCTATTTACACATCACTCTAATTACCGTCTGCCTTAAGATTACTTTCAGTCTTCCCCTGTCAAAGTTGCTTAGATAGTTCCTCTTTCAGATATCAGGAAGAGAAATCTAGTACTGGTTGGAACTTGTCCTAAGGGTTTTTTTTCCACCTGAATAATGTAATTTTCAGACGCTAGAGCGCACAGTGCGTGATTAGACTGGCTTTAAACTGCTCCATGCTCTTGTTTACCATTACCATTTGTCCAGGAACCAGACTTGTGTGCTCAGATGAATGTTGCATTGGGCTTTACCCTTTAATTTTTGTGTGTGTGGTTGTTTTCTTTTCTTTCTCCTGGTGCAGTGTGTATGAACCAGATAGAAGTGCATTACGGAGGAAAGAGCGGGAAAGAAGAAATCAGGAAACACAGCAGGATGATGGCACGTTTAATTCCAGCTACTCTCTCTTCAGTGAGCCTTACAAGGTAGATGGTTTTCAGCTGTTCACCTGCAGCCTCACTCAGACCCTAACTCCTTGGGATGACGTCTTGACCAGAAGAGTTGACCAACCAAACTGCAGTTTGTTTTCTGCCTGTTTAGCCCAGGGAAGACAGCTCAGCTACTCAGTATGGGGTCTTCCCCAACAAATCTTGGTGTCTAGTTTGCTTGTCTTTACTGGCTACTCCCTTAGTAAAATGTAATTTTGTTTAATATTGAGATCTGCTCGCTGTGATTTTTATCAATATTAGACTTCATGTCTGCGTTGACATTTCAAAGTCAATGCCATTTGTTATGTTTCCTAAGCTGTTAGGAAACAAACATGGATCATCCTAAGATCAGGGTACCTGTTAGGGCTAAAGAGAAAGAAACTGTCAGATTATTTCTCATTTTTCCCAAAGGCCTGAAATATAACCTTCTCTTCCAAAATGAAATATCTTCCCAGATTTCACTAATATCTTAGAGTTGGATGGAGCTATAGGACATTCAGCCTGGTAGCTTCTTGCACATATAGTGCCATGTTCCATTTAAATGTCACCTGGACTTCTTTTACCTGTCCCTCTGGGTTTCTGACAAGAATAATTACATATTTAGAAATTGGAGGCAGACAAATCCTAAGCCAAATCTGAATTTTCAAGAAAAGCTTCCAGTGGGACTACAAATAAGCAAAGAAAATACAGTCCTGGAAAGACTTAATCCAGACCATTTTGTGAAGTGGCAGTAATAAATTTTCTGATTTCCAGGTAACATATTTTAAGTGCAACACAATACCAATGATAGATTACTTTTTTAATGTACCCTAAGGCCATTCCAGGTTTCCAGTTCTGGTGTGATGCCGAGTGCTGACAGGCATCTTCAGAGACGATCAGGGTTTTGATTTCATCTCTCAGCTCTCATTCCAAATGTGGCACCCCTGCTCTGTGATTGATAAGGGCACCCGTCTGTTATTTCCCATGTTTCTCTTGTCTCTGACAATAGTGTGGATGTGTTTTTCTTTCTCCAGACTAACAAGGGGGATGAGCTCTCCAATCGGATCCAGAACACTTTAGGCAATTATGATGAAATGAAAGACTTTTTAACAGATAGATCCAATCAGAGTCATCTCGTTGGCGTTCCCAAACCTGGGGTTCCTCAGACTCCTGTGAACAAGATCGATGAACATTTTGTTGCAGATTCAAGAGCCCAGACCCAGCCCTCATCTATCTGTAGCACTGCGTCTTCTACACCAGCAGCTGTCCCGGCGCAGCAGAGCAAGAGAGGCACCATGGGCTGGCAGAAGGCTGGGCACCCTCCATCCGATGGCCAACAGAGAGCAAGTAAGCACAGGCACATGGGCACAAATCCGCTAACCCAAAGAACGATAATAAAAAACCTAATCACTGTGTATTCAGCCCCTCATTCTCATCTTCCTCTTCTTCTTCCTCCAACTCAGCACAACAGGGCTCTCTCAGGACCTTGCTTGGAGATGGTGTTGGCAGACAGCAGCCACGGGCCAAACAAGTGTGCAATGTGGAGGTGGGTCTTCAGACCCAGGAAAGGCCACCTGCCATGGCAGCTAAGCACAGCAGTGGTGGACACTGTGTTCAGAACTTTCCTCCATCCTTGGCTTCAAAACCCAGCCTGATCCAGCAGAAACCGACTGCATATGTGCGGCCCATGGATGGCCAAGACCAGGCTCCTGATGAATCTCCTAAGCTTAAGTCATCTACGGAAACGAGTGTGCACTGCACGTCGTGCAGGGGCGTTCCAGCCAGCAAGCCGGAGTCGGCCAGAGCCAAGGCCAAGCTTTCCAAGTTCAACATCCCCAAGCAAGGAGAGGTGAGTCTTTTCTCAGTACCATTTATATGCAGCTAAGAAGTTATGAATGACTACTTGACTATTGTAAATTCAATTTCCATGTTTCTTTTTTCCAGACTTCATGTGGTAGGATTTGTAGCAGTCACTAAAGGGGGAGGCAGATGTATATTATGATTTCTTAAAATCTCAAATTTATTATACTTGGAATTTTTAAAGTACCAATAAATGCAGTTCTCTGTGCGTGTTATGTATTAGGGGAGGAATGCCTTCTTTGGTATAGTTCAAGGGGTTTTCTTGTGAACAACTACTGTTGACCGAGGTATATTATATTCTAGAAATAAAAGCCCTTCAAAGGCTGTAATTTTTAATACCTAAAGAGGTAAAATTTTTATGCAAAGGAGTTTAGAAATTCTTTTAATATTTTCATGTTTTGAAATATTCCAGGACAACCTTTACAAAGTAAACCTCATAATAATTTTAAAGTAATTGTTTAAATGATTTAATACTGAATGTGGTGAATATTGAAATGTGTCAGATATCCCATCCTGTTTCATACTATATTCCAAATTGATGATGATTATAAAGAGCACATGAAGAGGAAATAAGATTGTGCACATTTTTGTTGTTGTTTTGCTGTGATACAGTGTATCAACTAAAATACGGTGTGAATTCTAGAATATTATGCTTAGGAGCTTCTTATTTTATTTTTCTTTTTGGTATATTCTTTAAAGACAGTAAGAGTGTGGCCAGAATATTCTTTGTATCTTAATGTAATTTAATAACCAAATGAATAAATGATTGGACAATTTTTCTATTTCTGACAATGTTGAAGTTTAACATTCTGAACTGTCGTCTCAGAAATCACCATAGACCGATTGGGAGATCGGCAAATAAATGCATGGCTTATCCTTGAACAGTGCTGACTAACTTTTACAACTACCAGGAATTCCTTTATAATTTCAATCCCAATTTATTTATTTATTTATTTACATTTTAGTTTTTATAGATTTAGGGGGTGTAAGTGCAGTTTTTTGTATGGATCTATTGCACAGTGGTGAAGTCTAGGCTTTTAGTTTACCCATCACATGAATAGTGTACATTGTACCCAACAGGTAATTTTTCATCCCTCACGCACCCCACCCTCTCACCTTTTGGAGTCTCCAGTGTCTATTATTTCACTTTATATATCTATACGTACCCATTGTTTAGCTCCCACTTGTAAGTGAGAACATGCGGTATTTGATTTTCCATTCCTGAGTTACTTCACTTAGGATAATGGCCTCTAGTTCCATCCAAATCATGTCTTTTTGCTACAAAAGACATGATTTCATTTTTTATGCCCGAGTAGTATTCCATGCTCTGTGTGTGTGTGTGTGTGTCACATTTTCTTAATCAAATCATTGGTTAATGGGCACTTAGGTTGATTCCATACCTTAGCTATTGTGAATAGTACTGCAATAAACATATGAGTGCAGGTATCTCTTTGATATGATGATTTATTTTCCTTTGGGTAGATAACACAGTATTGGGATTGCTGGATGAAATGGTAGATCTATTTTTAGTTCTTTGAGAAGTATCCCATACTGTTTTCCATAGAGGTTGTATTAATTTACATTCCCACCAACAGTGTGCATGTGTTCCCTTTTCTCTGCATCCTCACCAACATCTGTTGTTTATTGACTTTTTAACAATGGCCATTCTGACTAGAGTAAGATGGTATCTGCACAGCAAAAGAAATAATCAACAGAGAAAATAGAAAACCTATAGAATGGAAGAAAATGTTTCCAAACTATTCATCTGACAAAGGACTAATATCCAGAATCTACAATGAACTTAAACAACTCAATAAGGAAAAAAACAACCCCATTAAAAAGTGGGCAAAGGACATGAACATACATTTTTTAAAAGAAGACACACCAATTACCAGAAAACATGAAAAAATGCTCAACATTATAACCATCAGAGAAATGCAAATTAAAACCACAATGAGATACCAATTGACTTCTTATTAAATTATTTTTATCTACCAAAGGAAATTCAAATTTATTAGGTAATAATTTACTTGTTTATTTCTTTTAGAATTCAGTGAGTTGATAAAACTCTGGTTAAAAGGAGAATGAATTTTTGATTGCCAGTACAGCCTTATACAGGTAACTGTGCAGTTTTTATGAGGCTTTTGGGTATGTCATTAATAACTTGGACATTTTCAGAATGCCCTTCGAGGACTCCAGATTGGGAATGACATGTTGTGTACTAGTGTTCAGTCATCCTCGAAAGAGGGACATGCCTGAGACCGAGAGTCATACTGAGAGAAATTAGAGATTTTATATATAGAAAGTGTTCCATTTCCCCTACAGGTGATGACATTGAACCTAGTGACCCTACTCTGTTTAGGAGGCCAATCTTGCTTTGATAGAGGAGAAATAAGAAAAGAGGGTTTGTAGGGTAAAGTTATAATTGGTGGGTTTTTGTTGGGGGGAGATGCAGTCTTTATTTTACTAAAAAGCATTCCATGTTAGCAAAATTATTATAATTTGAATCTTGTACCACTTATCTATGTAATCAGCCCACTACCACAATAAGAAAATGAATCTTTCACAATTAGCATCAGAATAGTATCTGTGAGTTATTTTTCCTGCTGTTCAAACTCAAAGGGTTTGGGGGGAGTTTTTGACAGTATTCCAAGAGGAAATTAACAAATACCTTTTTGCAAGTATATCCTTCAGTACTTACAGGCTATTCCTATAAAATCCACAGTCATAGCATAGAAGCTTAAGAATTGTATCAATTAGATTTTACTTTTGAGGGGATATATGTTTTCATTTTTTGGAAGAGGTAAAACAGTTTAATGTAAATAATTTAAAAAATATTCATGGCAATATATTTTTTAATACAGATACTGTCCATATGAAAATGTTTTCTCAAAAGTATAGACATTAATTTCCAGTGAGGGAGTGAAGGTATTTTTTAGGGAATTTCCAGAGAAAATGACCTGAAGGGAACTTACCTTGCTTGACTTTTCAGGATGTTAGCCATAGAGCAAGACTCATCACAGTGTGAAGAATTTGGGGGCTGAAAGGAAGTGTTAGGTAAAAATGATGTAAAAACAGTGGGGGCATGCAAAAACAGCTGTTTGGTATTGTGTAGGGACGTTCCTCATCTGAAAGGAAATCAAATCAATGATTAGGTGCAATGTGATGTGAGAAATTTAAAAAAAAATCTAAGATCTAATCTCTGCCTCCAAGAAATTTACATGAATTGAATAAATTAGACTCTAGCACATAGCATTTAATTTGTAATTTCTCTCACAGTCCAAACTAAATTTAAAATTGGCCTTTTAGCCCAAGGAAAATTCCCTCACCTTCATCATCTGTGTAGTAGAAAAATAATTCTGTGTTATTTTTAAAAATGGGGAAATTGTGAATCTCTTTTGCCTGATTTTTACACTTCATAAACTTTTCATTCTTTTCCGTACAACATCTGCATTCTATCTGCTGGCATGGCAAATTATTTGTTATAATTCTTTAGTCTTCAATAATAGGCAATTAGTGTAGAAAAATCCAGTGGAAGTTAAAGACCTCAAGAGAATTCCTTAACTGATACACCTGCCTCTTGGCTGGTTTTTCCTGGCTCAGTTTGTGTTTAATGAAAAACATATTTTTGTTGTTATAGCTGAGTCTTTTATTCTCGATGCCACCCCTCATTAAGTGAGCCTCCCTGGGAGTGCCACTTGGAAAGGTGTCTGCTGTTAGGTGAGAAACAAGGGACTTAACGAATGGCCAAAGCATGCATTCTAGAATGTTCTAGGGCAAGGGATACTAAATTTTGTTTCCAACTGAACTGAGTTATTTTTTGTTTCATATACACCCACAAATTAATATTTTATACTCAGCATGTAATTACAGATCCAAACATTGGGGATGGTTAACTTAGAAGGGTAGATACAGGTTTTGTGGGACCTAAAATTTGTACAGATTTGGGGATCCTCTTTAGGAATAAAAGCGTAGAAAAATATCTTATACTTGCAGTTTTTTCAAAAACATATAACTGTGTTAACACACTCCCGGGGCCCCTCCTGGGGCCTTAGAAACTCTGAAGCTTAAGCATCATTAACTTAACGGTCTATCTGGCTCATGGAATAATAAGAAATTATTATTAAAATGATCATCTTAGTTTGAAAAAAGTTCTTTATATTAGCCTCAAACTTGGTAGAATTTAAAAATGCATATGTGTATGCTAGGTGCTATGTGCAAGGCAAAAAATAGGACAGTACTGTGAAACACCTAATATGCAGAGCCGTTGGAACAAAATACGGGTCTCATGGGGCTTTGCAGCCAGTTTGTTTGGCAAGTTACGGCTTCAGCAGGGGTATTCCAAAACCTCACATTTTAGTTTTCTGTTTGTTATTAATGTAATAAATAGTGATGATTTGAAACTGCTATTGCAGAGGGCTCTGATGGCTGGGAATGGAAGTCCTTTGACAAACCGGGGAAGCAAAGCACACCAGTGGCTGCTGCCCATAGCTTAGGCAGTGATAAGGAAAGAGACACCTACATTTGAATACCAATCAATAGACTGTATGTTAGGAGTTTTAGCAGTGGTTGTTAATTCATCCGCAAGAAAAGAGTAACTGTTCATGATTGATCAGAATTCTATTTGTTAAAGTAAGTAATTAAATAGTTTAAGATCTATTGATAAATCATAGCATTTTCATGACGGGCATTTTAAAATCACCATGGATGCCACGAATAATAAGAGTAGAAAGATGAAGCACCATGATTCCACAAAATAGCTTCCTAGAAAAGCAATTAACTGATTTTTTTAAAAGTTCACAGAAGATTAATGATGTGGGCTTCCTATTTCCTGTCACTCTTGGTTACCTTTGTATGAAAATGGATTTCTTCCAAATTAAAGTCGGCACCAGCCTGTCGGGCGAATAAGGCATCTGTAAAGCAATGTGTACATTACATATTCATGCCTGTCGAAATTTCTTAATTACGTTTAAGATGTATAATGTTTTCCAATCGAAGTATGCTATCTGATTGCTCCTTGAAGAAATGAGGGTGTGTGGCAGGCCTGGAGACTCAGTTTCCCTCCCTGCTCTGCTCTCATTTTCCCCATCACCTCCATCCTCGCTCACCCACTGCGGTTGGAGGCCACGTCCTGTGGGACGGTGTGGCTTTGCCACAGCACAGACGGCTACACACTGCGCTTCTGCCTGTCCACTCAATGGGCAGCTCCATCCTCTGAGCAAGGACGTGGGGCACTTGCGCTGCATTTGCTTAGCAGAGCGAAGACTCAAACTTTGATCTCAGATGCTGGCTGAAAGCACTTGTTTTCCATATTTTAGTTGGGTCATTCTGAAGGTCATAATGGAGGCTGGCAAGTGGAAATGTTTCCATATTTCTCAGTCCTTTCATGTTTAGCCAGTGGGGCCCTAAAATGTAGGGCACTTAATAACATAAAATAAGTTCAGTTTTTATCGAGAAATTTGAAGAAAGCGCATTAAAATGTATCCTGTTGTGTGAAGGTGCTAGAGTTCTTTTCCCTTCCCTTTCTTCTCTGAGCTCCTTCAGATTTATATTATAGAACCAGGTTTTCTAGCCCTAAGGGAGGGAACCTACCACTGATGGTGGAGGCATTGAGGGCGGGACCTGGAAGGAGGTTATTAGCAAGCCCACTTTATTTTGCCTATTTTCTCAGTTCTCATAAAGCTTCCTCCCCTGGAGAGCATCAGAACAGATTACAGGGCTGCTTCCCCTTCAACTGCAGCCTTCTGTGTGCAGTGACTTCACACCTGGAGCTAATCAAGGAGCCGCCCTCTGTGTAGAGTCTGTTGGAAAGGTGACGTGTGATCCAGCATCTCTCCCACTCTGAAAGAAGGTGTCACCATACAGTCCAATGAGAAAAGCCTCTTCTCCTGTATCTTACCCATTTTGGGTCAGAAATCTAGTGCAGTATTTCAGATATACAGGAAAGAGGTAGAATGCTGTGGAACAATCACAGCTCTGGAGACCAGCAAGAACTGGGTTCGAGTCCTGGGTCTGTCACGTGTTGGCCATGTGGTTGGGAACAAGTAGTTTAACTCCTCTGGGCCTCAGTTTCCATATGTGTGAAGTGGAGAACATGGTAATACCTTTTTGGCAGAGTTATTACAGGGGAGGCATAAATGAGATATAAAGTATGTAAAATGCTTAGCACAGTGACAGCAGTAGTAAGCATTTGGTAAATATTAGCTACATTACTATTATTTAAACACCTTTGAAACAGAAGCAAACACAATAGGAAAGTGAGTATATTATTGAGAGTGATTTTTTGTGTGTGTGAGCTAGAGAGAGATGAAATTCTGTAAGTTATTTTGTGTTTATTTGTTACAAATATCAGAAACCTTGAAGACTAAGATTATCCTGGATTAATATAACAGAGCCTGAGTGACATGATTCTCCCTTAATTAATGCCTAGTCCCCTCCTGAGATTTTATTCCCAAGTCTGGGATCACATTTTCTCTCTTTTTATGTGTTTATTTTTTTTTTCCTGAACTATTATTTATAGTGGAGTGTATAACATGTGAGCTTTATTCCTATTTAAATGAAATACAAAATGAACAAGATTTGGGCTGAGGAAGAATATTAAAATTTTCAGGTAGTATTTAGAATGACTCATTGAAACATCTATTTGAAGCCACAAAGTATTAAATAGCATGTGTAATTGGGCTGAGCAGTGGAATCCCTTATCTCCACATGATTAACCAGCATTAGCAATACATTTATAGTAGATGAAAACAGAGTCTCCCTGGTGCTATTTGCAGATCCTGTTTCGTAGCTACACATGTGACAAGCAGCCCAGTGACCACCCCTGGACACTCCAGTTGTTCTATTTTGACCAAAGATCAGGCTTTAGGACCGACAGATGCTTTCAGAAGTGATACCACCCGGGACCCGTCTCCTTACCATAATTGGCCCAGTTCTAGGGCAGAGTGAGGAGTGTGGTTTCTGTAGCTACATTGTCTGAGTTTCTCTCACTCCAGTTGCCTTATCTGTGGTATGGAACATGACAGAACCTATTGATAGCATTTTTATGACCATTAGATGAGTTAATATTTGTTCAGTACTTAGAACAGTGGCTGGCACATGGTAAGCACTCAATAAAAATCTACACAGATAATAATTACTATCACGATTTACAGCAGCTCTCTTTGCTTCCCATTTACCTTCTCACGTGCCTGACTCTGGATGGGTTGACAGCTCTGAATCTGGAAATTGAGGTGAGGCGGGTGAATTTCACTAGAGCGTGAGTGCCACAAAAGCAGGGATTTTTGTTTTGTTTTTACTGTTTTATTTACGAAGCATCTCCAACTGTACCTGACACATAGTTTGTGCTCAGTACTTCTTGAATGAGTTAATTAATTTAAGGATATGGGTGGAAGAAGGAACCCCCCCCAATCACTGACCTCCTCGTATTGGGGCCTCAGTAATTCCTGCCAGACCTCTATGGGAAGAGGGGAGCCAAATCCTTCCAACATTTAATTTATAGCTGCTGTTCCAAAGAGAAATGGGAACCATATTTACTGATGTATGTAAGCAAAGCACACATGAGATAAATCACAGCTCCGTGCTGGCCTCAGAAACAAGTGCTGCACAGGCAGTGGCTCCGAGAGGGCCGTTACGACCTCTCTCTCTTTCCTTGTTCTCCTTTGTTCGGTTTTCGCCAGCAGGAGCCCGTGCTTGGGGACTGTGTGTGCGGGTGTGTTGTGTGTGTGTTCCTGCAGAGGGTGGTGTTTTCTGGCCGCAAGAGGACGTGGAAATGAGGTGGTGACAAGGGGAACAGTGCAAGGTGGGGGAAAGCCCACCTTTCCAAACCTTCTGCCCTGTGAACTAAGACCGTGGAGTTCTCAGGGGCACCTCTTCACCCCGTGGGGTTGATTCCCAGCACATCCCTCCGCCATTTTCCTGTGTGAGCCCTTTTGTGCTTTACCAGTCCTGTTTCTGTCACGATTCCTATTTCAGTTATTCCTGGGAATGCTCCGTTCCGTCACGTAGGCAAGCAGTGCATGTGTGCGTCCAGAGCCCTGTTTAGTTGTTGTCTTATAGACATCTCCTTCTATAATCAGAGATGTTGCTGGTTCCACCAGCATCTGCGTCCACATAGCCCATGGCGTGTCTTTAATACACAATAAATGGTCAACCCCTTATCTGTGTGACAGAAGGATTAATAGTGGAAAATGGAAAAGTGTATACATTCAGCTATTTATCAGCTATTTATAAGCCCTGACAACAAATATGGATCAACTCTTTCCCTACCTCCCCAATTCTCGAGTGTCTTGAAAATCTCACAGAGAGCGTCAGTGATGAGAGGCCTCCCCCTGCCCGGCTCCTCTGGGATGCTTGACTCCTCTCTGACTCTCCCCAAGTTGTGCCCTTGGGATTTCTTAATTGCTGGCTATTTCATTTGTGTCCGTCTTTGATTATCGATTCCTATCTGTGAGGTCTTACTGTGTCCCTCTCCACAGCGCCTCACGCAGGGTCGTGCCACCCTTTTCCAGATAGACGTTAAAGTCAGAGTAGCCTTCCTTGCTTCGTCATAGCCTGTCTCAATTACTGTCTTACAATTTTGATTTTTAACCCTTCTGTGATCTGTTGTGGTGCCTGGTATGGGGAAAGGAGAACACAGAGCAGGGTGAAGAGGGTTGGGGGCGCACACGGGGTTGGAGGGCAGGGAGCGCAGGGAGGGTGTTTGGGTAACCCTTTCTGAGACAGTGTGATGTGAGCAGGAAAAAGTGAGGTGAGAGCAGGAGGCGGCAGGAGAAAGGACATGCCAGGTGGAGTACAGTGGAGAGTCGGAGCAGAGGCCCTGCTGGACATGCCACCTCACCCTGGAAGAGTAACAGGACAGCGTGTGGCAGTGGAGCAAACCAGGAGGAGGGGAGTGGGAGGGGAGTCCGCGCATACCAGGCCTGCTGGGCCACAGCAAGGACTTTGGCTTTACCATGAGTAAGAATGGGGAGCCATTGAAGGTTTAGGAGCAGAAGAGTGTCATGATCTGACTTAGGCATGAAGACGACCAGTCTGGCTACTGCACTGAGAATGAACCGTAATGGGGCAGGGTAGGAGCAGGAGATCAGCTGGCGGGTGTTTGCACTAATCTAGGGGGAGGCTTAGGACTGCAAGGGCAGCGAAGATGAACAGGTGGGATTCTGGAGATATTTTGAAAGAGAGCCAATAAGATTTGCAAACAGCTTGGATGACAGACAGAGAGGAATTGAGGACAGATTTTTGATCTGAGGGACTGAAAGGAAGAAGTTGCTACCACCCAAGTTAGAAAAGCTTTGTGCAAAGCAGGTTTTGGAGGAACGAGCAAGAGTTCCCTTGGGCTTACTGTGTTTGAGGTGTCTGTTAGGCACTCAAGTGGAAGTGGTTAGTAAGTAGAAACACAAATTGAACCTGCAAGCCTGAAGTTGGGTGGAGAAGGAAATCTGTATCTCGACTGGAGGTGTAGATTTGGGAGTTGTCAGCACATACGTGACATCTAACTAACCCTTGAGCCTGGATGTGGTCACCCAGGGATTGAGCACAGGGGAAGAAGAGAGCTGAGCCATGGTGCATTCCTGCCCCAAGGGAAGAGAAGGAACCAGCGAAAAAGACCGAGAAGAAGGAATCAGTAGGAAGGAAGAAAACGAAGTATCTGGAAGCCATGAGGAAAGGAGATAGCGAGAAGGGAAAGGAATTATCACCAGTGGCATCTCCACTGATGTTGTATTTAGTAACATGGAAGTCATCATTTACCTCAATAGAGTTTTGGGGGCCAATGTTGTTTGGGTTTAAGAGAGAGTCAAGAAGAAAAATTGGAGACATTACATATAGACAACTCTTTCCAGAAGTTTTGCTGCAAAGGGCAGCAAAAATTTTAAAAGTAGTAAGTCCCCATTGTAAAAATTTGGATAACATTAAGAACGTAGAGAAGAAGAAAGTCGCCTGTAGTCCTGCAGTCTGGAAATAATCACATATAACATTGTAGTGTAGATCTTCTGGTCTTTTTTCTATGCTTACACTCTCTTTATTGAATTGGAATAAAGTTATTATGTTTGGTTATTATCTCATTTATACTCCTTACATATTGTAACTCTTTGTCATATCATTGAACAGTCGTTGGCAACAATCAGAATATGGTCTTTAGTGGTAGTATCTCAGTCGTACAGCTTCAGTGGTTTTATCTTATTTATTTACATAATCCTGTTGGATATTTAAACTGTTTTCAGTTTTTTCACTATTATAAATTATTCTGCAATGAATAGCCTTATAAACAAATTTTGTATATAAATGATTTGTTCCTAAGAAAAATTCTTAGACATCTAATTTACAATTCCAAAATGAGCAAATGGTTATAATATATATAATGTTGTGTTCATGTCCTTCACCCATTTTTCTGTTGAAGTATTTGTATTTTTTCTCACTGAGTTAAAAGAGTTCTCTAAATATTAAGAAAATTGACCTTTCCTAATTATGTTGTAAGCAGTTTTCCCAGTTTGTTAACTTTGTTTTTAGTACCTCTCCCTTTTCCTTTTGGATCTGTTCCTTTGTTATTATGGCTAGAAGGACTGTTCCCAAAGATTAGAGTTAAATCTAGCATATAAAGCCATAAAAAATAGATGAAAAGTTATCTATCTGGGAATTATTTTGCTATGAGGTAAGACTTTACTTATTTAAGAAATCCTAGCATAATTAATTCATTAGTCCATTTTTTGTTTATAATGCAGAAAGAAAAAAGATAAATGCTCCCTTTTTATGGAATTATGACATAGCCATAGGTGTGAGTCCTATAAGACAGTTCCTTATGAAACTGGAAATCTGAAGTCAAAATGCTCCATCCTTTCCTCAAGACCTAATGTAAGCTCTACCACTTCCTCAGCCTGCTCCAACCACTAAACAGCGTGCTGCCTTCTCAGTTCCTGTAGTGTCAGCATGTGTTATATTACCATATGTTATTATTTATTTTTCTTTGTGTCTATCTGATATCACAAATACATTGTATTTTCCCTGAGGACAGGCCCCTTCTCATTCATCTTTGTGCCATTGTCTCCTAGAACGGGATCCTGTCAGAGCTAGTACTGTGGCTCTAATAATCGTGTCCCTGAGGTCTGGACATTAAGTTTCTGCACCTAAACAATAGAGAGATAAATCTACTTTCACTGGTTTTAGTGATGTTAGACTAATGACAAAAATAAAGAACAAAGACTAGAATGAACTTCATGCACAGCATATAATCTGACCCAGGCTTTTTTTTTTTTTTTTTTTTTTGAGACAGAGTCTCGCTCTGTTGCCTGGGCTAGAGTGAGTGCCGTGGCATCAGCCTAGCTCACAGCAACCTCAAACTTCTTGGCTTAAGTGATCCTACTGCCTCAGCCTCCCAGGTAGCTGGGACTACAGGCATGCCCCACCATGCCCAGCTAATTTTTTCTATATATATTTTAGTTGGCCAGATAATTTCTTTCTATTTTTAGTAGAGATGGGGGTCTCCTTCTTGCTCAGGCTGGTCTTGAACTCCTGAGCTCAAATGATCTGCCCGCCTCGGCCTCCCAGAGTGCTAGGTTTACAGGCAGGAGCCACCATGCCCGGCCTGTTTTCTTTGACTTACCAGACCTCTTGCCATTTCCTTAAACATACGATTTCTTTCATACTCTTCTGCCTTTGCCTGTGCCTGCAGTAATAGCCTTTCCTAGGTTCCCTGCCAAAGTCTTCCTTCAAGGCCTGTTTCTCTTACAAAAAAATAATAATAATCTTTGGACATTGATCATTGTTAATATTTTGGCATATTTGATTTCTATCTTATTCTTGATATTTTTCTGTTTAATTACTCATTGTTTTATTTGAATAATAAAGAAAAATGAAGTTTAAAAATCAACTTAAATCCCACCATGCAGGAAAAAAAAGTCACAAACATGGGTTGAACTTCATTCCATGTAACAGTCTCTTTTTCTCACCCCTCTCTTTTTATATTTCTTTGGTTTTGTCAAATTTGGAGCCTCTCTTGAGCTTTGATATACATTCTTTTAATACGCCCATCCTGTTAGTTCTTGCTGGTCATTTGCTCTTTTTTACTTGAATCACTCAAGAATTCTTTCTTTAAATTTCTGCATCTTAACTGAAATATATCTTAGTATTATCCATTTCCAGAAACATGGAGTGCTCTTTTATCTGCGTGTCAGTTTGTTTTTCTAGTTTGGGGAATTTTTTTTAATATTAAGTGTTTGTACTCATTGTTTGCACATTTTGTTTTTTTATTTTTCTATTCGAGGAATTATCCTTATGTTGAATCATTTTTGTCTTTCTTTCTTATCTATTAGCTTCTCCCTAATTGCATTGATCTGTACTTTTTAGCTGCATTAACTATAATTTTCCTAAGGTTTTCCTGTATGTCAGTAATTCCATTTTCTGTGTCTGTTTTGTTTCCTACAGTCCCTAGTTTTTGTAAATTAGTTTTATCTTTGGTTCTTTAAGTTAGTTTTTAATTAGTTTTCTAATTTTTAAAATTAGTTCTCTCATGTGATCAGTTTTATTAAAAAATTATACCCTTCAATGAGTACTTAAATCATTCTTTTCTAAGAATTTACAAGATTTTAATTACAATCTTTCTTTTATTAATTATGAGATTGTCATAATTAAAGGTTTTATTTTTCATAGAAAAGTTAGAAATGAATCTTTTCTTCACTTACACTATTAATTTTGTTTCCTCCTTTTAAGGGGCATTTTCCAGTACCCAAAATTCTTAGAAAAAGAAGAATCTCTATTCCATATTAATTAGAGCATGGAGCTGCTTGATGTGAGGGATTCCAAATAACAGTGGCTTAAAAACAAGACTTCTCTGTCATTATAAATATGAGACGCTATGCTGGTCCTGTTTTGTGACATTGGGCTCCTTTTATTCTGTTGCTCTGCCTTCTATAGGAGTGTTTTTTTTTTTTTTTTTTTTTTTTTTTTTGAGACAGAGTCTCACTCTGTTGCCCGGGCTAGAGTGAGTGCCGTGGCGTCAGCCTAGCTCACAGCAACCTCACACTCCTGGGCTCAAGCGATCCTACTGCCTCAGCCTCCCGAGTAGCTGGGACTACAGGCATGCACCACCATGCCCGGCTAATTTTTTCTATATATATTTTTAGTTGGCCAGATCATTTCTTTCTATTTTTTTTTTTTTTTAGTAGAGATGGGGTCTCGCTCTTGCTCAGGCTGGTCTCGAATTCCTGAGCTCAAACGATCCACCCGCCTCGGCCTCTCAAGTGCTAGGATTACAGGCGTGAGCCACCGAGCCCGGCCAGGAGTGTTCTTCTTATGCACAGGATCCAAGATGGTCCATATTCCTTCCCACCTGTCAGGAAGAGGGAAAGGAAAGGGGGAGGGCATGTCCTCATAAAGGTGCAGCCTGGAAGGAGCATGAACCACTTTCTCTCACATCCCAGAGTCGCCTGACTGTGACTTTAGTCTGGCAATGAGATCTAAAGCTGGGTTGCCACGTGTCCAGATACGATTTTTATTATTATAGAAGGTGTAACTAGATACTGGGGAAAAACAAGCAGCCTCTTCCCTATAGTGGTTATTACTTTATATCACTGGTGGTTTTGTTTAAGGGTTTATCTCTCCCATGACTTTCTGAGCCCTTCAAAGGAAGGAATCGTTTTCCCATCCTCATTTTCTTAATGTCCAAGTCCAATATATAATAGGTGTCCATTAGTTATTTGTTGAATTGCTATTTTTGAGTTAAAATGACACAGTCTCTGCAGTTTTTTGAATTTCTTGAAGAATGGGGCCTATATATTCATAAAATGTCTTAGAACATTCTAGAAATTTTTGACAAATAGAAAAATGCTCCCTTTTATATTATTCTACTTTGATAATTGCACCTGAAATCAGTGATAGCTACGAAGTATATAAATTTGATTGAGTTAAGTATAAATATAGCCAGTAATATAGGTTCTCCTTACTTGATATGAAAATGTCTTTGGATAATAAGTGGATTCCTATCTAAATTCATGAGTTCTCTTATGACATTTGGGTTAAGCCTGAAATGGATTAATCTTTTTCTGATAAAGTTTCATAAGCTGTGATTTCTCTGGTGACCACATTTAATTAGATATTAAATAAACTGCTTATCTTTATACCAACAGGTTTTATGACTGCGGTTTTTTCCTGAGCTGTATTTCACAGATTAAGTAGCTAGCAGAAGTAAAATAAAAAAAAAATTATTTAGTAAACCATAATATCCTTATATTAGAAATTAAAACATGCTCACTTTTTTAAATGAAAACTAAATATTTTAAGCTTAAATTTAAAGGACAGAGTTGGGGGAAGATAGTCTAAATGTATACATTCCAGTGAAAATAAATTTACTTCGCTTTTTCAAGTACTGTTTTTTTCTCCCTAGAAATTGGCTATGCTTCTTATAAATGGAAAAGTTCCATTTAATCTGCCAAGGCTGAAACATTTTGTGATAAGGTTCTGAAGGTTTTAATTAAAAACTTGAGGTTTCATCTTCTTTTTTTTAATGCTATACATCACAGTAAGATTCTCCAACTTCAACGTAATGACACCCCAACTCAGCTTTTGCCCCCTAAGTGTTGGAATGGAGAGGATATACTTTCAGGCCTTCTGAATGTTGAGCAGCAAAGATTAATTTAATCTGCTGTTTTATCGAAAGGAACACCACAGAGATTGATCTGGAAACACCAAATGGCCTTTTGTACAGATCACAGCAAGAGTTTCTGAGTTGCCCGCAGTGCTGAGATCCAAAATGGGAGGAAGATGAACAGTTGTCTGATTGCTTGAAGGCATCAAGTTTGTGAAGGGTTTGACTTTGCTGTCTCCCTAGTGCAAGGCAAATTTTTAGAAGAGACTCCTTCACCCTTTAGAGACTTACTTAGTCGCATGAAATTTGAAGTCAAAAGATTTTTTTACCTTTCCCTGTTAATCCATTCTCCTCCCTTGGGTAAACTTCAAGTGAAGACTACCTAGGGAGGAGTGAGCAGGTGACCTCCCTGGGAGAAAGTGATGGCTCAGCTGGTTATGTAAAGGTTGGAGTCATTTGGGGTTCATCTGGGTTTCTGGTTTACGTTTCTGGCACATACCACAGATGGTATCTTCAGGGGCCATGGTGGTTAAGCAGCATCTAAACTGTCGTCTCCATTTTCAGCTGCTTCCTGAGTATTTTCATTTTCTTGGTTTAAACTCGTGTTGACCGTAATAACAAGTACCATCTCTCACTGAAACTTGATGTCCTGGAATCATCTTGGATTCTTTTTCTATATCCATACCATATCTACACCTGTGGATTGCTCTCCTCAAAAGTCTCTCATATTCTTCCAAATCTTAGGGCTACCTTCCTATTTAAATACTTTACTCTCATACTAGCTTTTCTAACTTTTGAATGTTCATCTGGTCAACTTCTCTTTAATAAACCCTGCGCAGCATTATCTGGTTAATCATCTTGAAGATCCAGTCTTTCTTCACCAGCTCAAAAAATTGGCAAGCTGCCTATTCCCTGCAGGATATAGAACATACATTTTATGGACAAATATAAGTTTATTTGAAGATAATTTCATTTCATAATTAACTTAAAAAATTTTTAATTGTGATAAAATGACATAGCATAAAATTTACTATCTTAACCATTTTTTTTTATTTATTTCAGCTTATCATGGGGGTACAAAAGTTCAGGTTATATATATTGCCCATGTCCTGCCCATCCCCCCGAGTCAGAGCTTCAAGCGTGCCCATTCCCCAGACAGTGCGCATCGCACTCATCATGTAGCTATATCCCCATCCCCTCCCTCCACCCCGCACCTCAGTCCGAAACCCAATTGGTGTTACTCCCAAATGTGCACTTAGGTGATGATCAGGGAAACCAATTTTCTGGTGAGTACATGTGGTGCTTATTTTTCCATTCTTGAGATACTTCACTTAATAGAATGGGTTCCAACTCTCTCCAGGAGAACAAAAGGGATTCTATATCACCGTTCTTATAGCTGAGTAATATTCCATGGTATACATATACCACATTTTACTAATCCACTCATGAATTGATGGGCATTTTATTTTAGTATATAATACTGACAATCCTGTATTAAATGTAATAGGATTTACAAATCTCTTTAATAAGGAAGAAAAACAAAAACCCACCAAATTATGAAATTTTGTTGCTCAGCAATCTAAATATACTTAACACTATAGAACTGTTCACTTAACCATTTATTCTATAGTGTTAAGTATATTCATATTACTGTGCAACAAAATTTCATAATTTGGTGGGTTTTTTTCTTTCCTTATTAAAGAGATTTGTAAATCCTATGGCATTTAATACAGGATTGTCAGTATTATATACTAAAATGTTTAAGGACTTCATACTGGTCACTGAAAGCATTGTGTACAATCACGTGATAGCTACTGGACTCTTCCTTGAGCTCAGTTGTGAGTGTGCCTCACTCATGTTGAGTACTTGGTAATATCTGTTAAGTGGCTGTGTGGGCTGATAAAACCACTGTTGGTCTTGCCTTTCTTGACCACCCTTGCAAGAGATAAGGGCTAATTCCCATGATTGTTCCAATGAAACACAGTTCAGCTACATCAAGGGAAAAAAAACAGCTAATATTGTCAACACTCACATATCATAGCAATTAAAATTAAAAAGAAAACGTGAAAGCAGCAAAATGCTTTTCTAATATCTGATAATGATCATATCTCATTCAAGTGAATTACCTGATCTTATTTGCATTCTCAAATGCCTTAGAAACAAGTAAAATGAAAGGGAATATCATATTTTGAACTAATTTTCAGCCTTCTTTTTGATAGGATTAAAAATATAGTCTTGATTAAAATTCACAGATGGACCACTTAGGCTCCTTTTCAGACCTGAGCCCATGATTCATTCTTTTCTTTTCTTTTTTTTTTTAAATCATTATTGAACTAGTTGCAAATGAGAGTAGCTCCAAGGCTTTGGTCAATTCTCTTAATTGCTCTGGACTTCAGGTGTATTTAATTAGACCCTATTCAGTTCCAAACATACTTTGATTCCTTTATACTGTGTACCAATGACCAATATTAAAAATATAACATAAGCTGTTGTCAGGCTCAACTCTCTGTTCTGGATAATGTAAATGCGAACCTATGATTACAATATTAAAAAATGTTGTACATCCATAAATCAGATTAATTAATTTTGTATTTTATACGATGAAATGTTGGTATTCTGGATTCTGTGCTCTTTTGCCCTGTGTGTTTTCCCAGAAGGACTTTATCCATTCTGATGACTTCATCTACCGGCTCTGTGATCACAATGTGTATCTCTAGGCCTGACCTTCCTTCTAAGCTGAGGAACCATATTTTTAACTGTTTTCTTAAGTGCCCATAGGGATGTTTTTGCAGACACCCCATACTTAAAATGACCAGCACTGACCACCATACCACCTTTTCTGCAGAGCAGACTTTTCCTTTGAAAATCTGTGTCTTGGTTACAGGAGGGCCTTGCACCCGGTCCATAAGCTAGAACCTTTGCAGTTATTCTCATTTGCTGTGCTTCCATCATTCCATCTCTATTCCATCATTAATTCCTTTTAAATTTGTCTTGGAAAATCCCTTGAGTGGGCACTCCCACTCCTGTGTTTCGTCACCACTTGGCTTCTTGCCATTAATCTCCTCCAAACTTAGTTCAACCTCCATGTCACTACCAGACATATACTGTTAATGTTTTTTTCTATAGTAGGAAAAGGAAAAAATAGATCTCATCATGTTACATTCATGCTGCAACAACTCCTTTTGTCCCCACTTCCCTAAGGCAGCATTCAGGGTCCTCCCTGTGTTTTCTGCAGAATCCTGGTATTAAGGGATGTCAGTACTGTGAAAATGGTGTTCAAGGTAAACTGGTTTCTTTACTGCCACATTTCTCAGCCCTTTTGGTACCAAATGTATTAATATATTATGAATCTCTGAAAGGAGAATATAGGATACAGCTTTTCCCAAATATACTTGACAACAAAATGCTTTGTTTGCAAAGCAACCCATAGAATTAGTATTCTGGGAAACATGTGCTAGAAAATATTAATACTAACCTGGAACATAAAAAGCCAGGGACATGGGTCCAACATACAGGACCCTTCACAATCTGACATCAACTTGCCCCTCTAGCTGTAATCTTAGGGCACTTCTCCAGGTACACTATGCTTTAGCCACTCAGACATCCCTCCAACATGCCTTGCACTTCGATCTATCCATCTATCCTTCCGTCCATCCATCCTTCCATCCTCTATCCGAACATCGACTCATCCAACCATCCATCCATCCTTCTGTCCTTTTGTCCATCCAAACATCCATACATTCTTCTATCCTTTCATCCCATCCTTCCATCCGTCCATCCCCTCCGTCTTTTCATCCATCTGTCCATCATGTTATATTTTCATCAGATTCACATAGCTGCCTCTTACTGTTCCATGAGCTCCTGGAGGGCTGGCACCCTCTCTTACTCATCTTTATATCCTTGGGCCTGAGTACAGTGCTTAACATGCAGGTGCTTCATGAATTAATGTTGAATTAAATTAAAAAGCTTTAAAAATCACATAGCAATTCTTTTCATAAAGGGTTCATAGTGTTTTACAAGCAAGCATTATCCCAGGCTGGATATTGAAAAAATAATATACTTTATATCTTACATCCTGTCAAAGTTCTGGTTGGACATTAATTTCTTAAACACCAGAGAATACATTTTTAAAACATACGGGTATTTCAAGAATAAGCTCACAGGTAAAACCTTTTGGGGGTAGCAGATATTCAGTAGAAAAGTGTCCGTAAAATAAAAGTGAATAGGAATTTGAAATACTATAATTTCATCATGGGTACAGTGGGTACAGACGTAGTTTCTTTAAATTCTGGCTACAAAAGAGTTCTTGAAAACAAGCAAATGCCCACAGTCAAGGATAAGGGAATGTCCAAGTAGCATTGCTTATTCCAGCTAAAGTTGAGAATAAATTAAAATTAAATGAGCCCTGCACCACCCTGTGTCCCAAGCTAGATCTCAGACTGGCATTACAGAGGGTCTGTGGATGGATCTACTCTAACATCAACTTAATGCACCAGCGTGGAGTATGCCTGTCTATTTCTGGAATCATTGCGGTTGACAGTGAAAACTAAAGTGGAGCTGTTTTCAGTTCATTTCAACCAACACCAATTTGTGGAGTACTTTGTTGTGCTAGGTACAAATTGTCTAGGACTTTGACTTATAAATGAGGACCCCAAATAGAAGAACACAAAGACTATGGATAAAATTCTCCATACCCCTTCCTTTTAGGTTTAATGGTTTAAACATTAATGACTATGTAGGATCAGGCTATCAGAAGAGAATTCAGCCTTTGCAACAATGTTGAAATAGATGAACAAACCCAAAGGGCGAGGTCAAAGAGACCCTCCTCTTAGGGTAAAGAAAGTCCCTTTATGCCTTTGACCCCTGGTTCATGCATTGATGGTCACCAATTGAGAAGTGCAGCTGTGAAGCCACTTAAAGCAAAGTGTTTGTGATTATGTTTGTAACGATCAGCCTTTTCGTTCACCAAAGACCTAACTGGGATGAAAGAGTGTGCAGCACACTGCGTGTTTTATCACCACCCTCATTATCAACAACCACAGTTTGTTTCCTGAGTTTACTTCTCCAGATACTCTAATGCCTTAATGGTAGCTCAACAGCATAAATTCAACTTAGAAAAGTGCAATTCTGAATGGAAACTCCGCTATCTAAACTACCAGTCAACCTTCCTGACCTATATATTGGATATTTTGGTGGTGGTAGTGTTTTAAATCCTGTTTTAAGGATTCAGGGTCTTAGAAAATTCTGGGTCAACTTGAGTAGGTATTGTTTTCATTTTCTACCTTTGTATCAGCTTATTTACATCTATGAATTTCTGTCTGGATTATTGTTCTTTAGCTAAACCAGTGTAATAAGTCATATAAAAAATGCAGTTAGAACCACATTTTACTGCAAGTTACAGGTTTAAAATGGTTTCGTTGCTTTATTTATTTTTTATTTTTTTTTTTGAGACAGAGTCTTGCTCTGTTGCCCAGGCTAGAGTGAGTGCCGTGGCGTCAGCCTAGCTCACAGCAACCTCAAACTCTTGGGCTTAAGCAATCCTACTGCCTCAGCCTTCCAAGTAGCTGGGACTACAGGCATGCGCCACCATGCCCGGCTAATTTTTTCTATATATATTTTTAGTTGGCCAGATAATTTCTTTCTATTTTTTTAGTAGAGACGGGGTCTCGCTCTTGCTCAGGCTGGTCTCGAACTCCTGACCT
>CM052437.1:66528915-66550948 GCA_028533085.1 Varecia variegata | reverse complement strand
GCTCACAGCAACCTCAAACTCTTGGGCTTAAGCAATCCTACTGCCTCAGCCTTCCAAGTAGCTGGGACTACAGGCATGCGCCACCATGCCCGGCTAATTTTTTCTATATATATTTTTAGTTGGCCAGATAATTTCTTTCTATTTTTTTAGTAGAGACGGGGTCTCGCTCTTGCTCAGGCTGGTCTCGAACTCCTGACCTTGAGCGATTCACCCGCCTCGGCCTCCCAGAGTGCTAGGATTACAGGCGTGAGCCACCGCGCCCGGCCGGTTTCGTTGCTTTAAATTGTAGTAGTCAAAATGTAATACACAATAAAAAAATTACTTAACATTCACACCTTTTGGGAGGAAAACCAGTTTATAGTATTAGACAAGAGACTCTCCTAGAACATTGTGCCAATTAATTAAAGCTTCAACATTTAGCCAACATAGTCATTTAAAAAGTGAAACTTATGACTTGATAAAAATTGCTAACGAGGACACTGCTACTACGGTGTCATAAAGGTTTGTGGACACTGGACAGATTGTGTCAGGTGAAGAGGCTGTGGCTGAAGTGGTGAGTAGGCACTCACGGTTGACGCTGAAGATCATAAAATTCAGCGCATGCCCTCTGTATTATTTTTTTTACTTCTTGTGGAAGTACAATTTATATGTAGAAAGGTGATCCTAAGAGTACTACTTGAAGAATTTTTACAAACTGAACACACCCGTGTGACCACCACTCAGATTAAGAAATGGACTATGACCAGACCCCCAGAAGCCGTCTGGTGCCCCTCCCGGTAACAACCCCACCCACTCAAGGTGACCACTATCCTAACTTCTAACAACAAATTTATTTTTGCTCATTTTGTGCTTTATGTTATTGGCTTCTTTTGTTTAGCATTTTGTTTGTGAGATTTATCTGTGTTGTGTGGATTTTAAATTGCTCTTTTTCATGGCACTGGAGTGGCTCCGTTAATTTATCCTTACCTATTTTATTATAATTTTATCATTTCATTAATTTTATTTCTCTGATTTAACTTCAGACCAATTTACCTTTAAAAAGGTCAAATACGATTCCTTTTACTGCATGTGCCATGCAGCCTTTTAAAACACGGGATAAATGAGGCAGCAATAAATTTAGCAGATTTTATGAGTAGAAGAAATGCATAGCACATTTTCATTATTCAAAAGAGGTCATGCCCATGGCAGTCCATTGCAATTCTGAATATGTAAAAAGAAAGTGAATTTGGTAGAATGCCAAAATAATTTAGTTGCAAGACGATGACAGAAATATAGTTGTACTTAGGTTTGGACATTTCCTTATACTTTACCATTGACTGGATGATATTTTTAAGGAAATATTTTAAAGCAGAAAAGGTAAATTTGGTTTGGTCACCCAGTACAAGATTTCCAGTATGTAAATGCCTCGCATCTGCATATTTGTTTTGCTGCAGACATAACCAGCAAGAGTTTAGTGATGAAATCTGTTCTTAATTACGACAGCAGCTGTTGGAGTGGTAGCCATTTTTTTCCTCCTGATGTGAAGTTGCCTGATTTACTCATTTTTGCTTGCATTTTTTAGGGTTGCTAGTGCAGAAAGGGGCCCCTTTGTGAGAGGTTGCAATTTGTTTTCTGTCTGAGAGCCAGTGCAAATGGACTAAATTTACACAGCAGGGTGGTTTTATCTGTCCCCCTCACACACTGCAAGCTGTCCTACCTCTGCTCAGCACCAGAGGCCTATAAAACCACCCAACAAATGAGGGGGCTGTTAAGTGTCCTGGCAAGACTCTCAGGCAGCAAGCAGTTCCTGTGAATTAACTAGATCCTTCTGATGGGTTTGGGGGGTGGGTGGAGTGGGCAGAGTTGGATGATATAGAACTGGAACAGATGGTATTAATACACTATTTTGTTTTTAGGTTTGTAGATTTATTAATATGACTCTTTCCATTTCTGTTCAATTATTTTTATATCCATAGAGCTATAGCATATTTATGATCATGTAGGTTACCCAAACAAAGCAAAACACATTTAGATAATCTTTCGGGTTAGTTCTTAAGCAGCCTTAATGCTCGATACAGGCCTCCACCAAAGGGGCTGTATTTATTTTCTCTAGATGTATTTCATAGCATACTAAAATAAGGACTTGGCATGAAACTGGAAATAGAAGTTGAGTGAAGATGATCTCTTTCACTATTAAAATTTTCTACTCAGGACTGAATTTAAAAGCTTCATGGATTCCTTGTATATAGAGAAGTTGATGAATTGTTTCATTGGAAGTGATTAATACCTGTATATCAATCTTAGATTGTGCATTTATTTATTCTCCATATTATTTCAGCTCTAGCCGCAATCACCTTAACACTTGAAGCTTGACATTTTAAATATTAAGGATGACTTATACTATATTGTAAAATTAAAAAATGCAAAAGACAAAGCTTATTCTTATAGTCTAGGAGGAAAACACTTTTATATTTTGTTTTATGTAAAAGAGGAAAAAGCTTTTTTCTTTTTCATGCTTGAAAACTAGTATTTTACAAAAACTTTTTGAAGTGGATTTTTTCTAAAATGAGTGCAATTAAAACTAATGTTAATAGATTAATTTTTATGCTCTGCTGGCACTTGTTGGAGCTATGTAGTGCTATTGCAAAACTCTAAACCTTCTGAAAACTTCCCTGGCAGCAATATTCCCTTTCTTATTTTAATTAAACTCAGACCAATGCAGAACAATTATCTGGGTAACTCAGTCCATTAAAGCCTTTTTACATAAAGAATTCAGGGGAACAGTGAATTTTTCTCACCTGAATTGCCCAGATTATTATTTTTTTGCCTTCTGGCCCTTCTGAAGTCAACAGATAAAAAGAGACTTTTTATGGCTCTGCAGGCTCTCCCCGCAGATGGCAAACAACTCCAGATCCTTATTGAAGGTCAAATCTCTGCCTGGTTAGCAGAGATTTTGTCAAGTGCTTGATATTATTCCAGGATATGTTAATAACAATGATAGTAGTAATAATGAAGACATGTAAAAATAATTCACAAGTAATCCACAGAAAAAATGAATTGTATCATCTTGGACTAAGGAAAAAAACAGAAGATAAAGGTATATGGGTCTCAGCCTTAATGTGAATTATAGAAATGTATGTTGTAAACCATTCATAGCAGAATGGAGCAAATGGGCCAGCTGAAGAGTAGGCTTCATCTGGTTCTGCCTCCTCTACCCGTTGGGGTAGTTGGTGACTTGATGGTTTGACTAGGCTGTCCTGTTCGAGGAAAACTGTAAATTAATCACACACTTGTACTAGGCTCTTCTGATTAAGCAGAACATAGATTTCATCTAATACTTTTCTAATCTCTTATGGTTGAGTTCTGATCAGCCACAGACACATGGATAATTCTTTAAGGGGCTGAGACTTTTGTCTTCATTAAACTATGTGTATTATCCTATGTCTGCCTGATTTTGTACTTGAAGTATGAACGAGTACTTACACATTGTGACACAGGTTGTATCCTATCACTCAGGGAGGTTACCCATATGTGGCAGTTACCTGGGCAATTATAGGTGAGTGACCCTAACTGATAAAGCATGGAATATTCTCAGTTTCCTTCACTGTTAAACCCTCCTGTCTTGAATTTGGAAATTTTTTTCTATCCTTCTTGATTTGCCATATCATTTGTGATCTTAGTTCTCTTCTTGATTGTCTGGTTTTAGTTTTATTGTGAGTTAAATGTTCCACCTTTAAAGTTTTCTGCAAATTTTTACTAAATTCAATATCCTGGGTCCATGGTGTGAGGGAAGTTGGAACGTCAGACCTGGAGAGTCATAAGGAATATTTCCAGTAGTTACCATGCCAGAATGAAACTCAGAAATTCAAGTAACTCAGTGGGTGTCTGTGGTTGCCTAAGCTGAGTTGAATTTTTCTGTTATGTTTATGTTCTTTTGGTTTGGTCACCTTGGGAGTCCAAACTGAATTCCAGAAGGTGGTAGCTCGGTTCCACACTGCCTTTGCTTGCTTGTATGTGGCTTCCCCAGGTTGAGGAAGAGCCTTGTGTGTGGGGATAACAACTTTGAGGCACTGCCATGGCCTGGCTCTATGAACAGCAAAAAAAGCAATGGAAAGTACTAGCACTTTTTGTCTTTCCATTGCTGACAATGGAAGGCTCTCTTTTTCAACTGGTTTTAGAAATTAACAGTCAGTGGACAAGTTCAGAACATGAAATGCATCTGATTATTGTGAATGGAATAATTTCCAGTGATATATTGAAGTTTGTATGAGAAATGATACCTATATAAGTTCTATTTGAGGTTTTTTAAATATGATCTCAAATTTAAAGACAAATGATAAACTGGGAAAAAAATTTGTGGACAGTCTATCAATATCCTTAAGATATAAAAGACTCTTAAATATCAATTAGCAAAAGCCCCAGTGCTCTAAAAGAAAAATAGGCAAAGGTCCTGAGCAGATAATTCAGAAAAGGAGATTTTAGTTTAAAAAACATGGAAAAATGAACATAAAGACATGCAAATGAAAATACCGTTGTCATAACATGTTACCCAGCAAATTGGCAAAAATCGAAAAACTGTGAAGGATTAGGAAGCAGGCATCTCATAATATCCTTCTAAAAGTTTAAATAGTTCTTAACTTTCTGAAGAGCAATTTGAAGTAGGAGTGAATAATTTAAACGATTGTGTGTACAGGAACATGTATCACAGTTTCATTTAACACATCAAGGAATTAGAAAAAACCTCTATGCCCTATGTCACATTAAAACATGATTTTTTTTTATTTCAGCTTATTATGGGGGTACAAAAGTTCTGGTTAGATATATTGCCCATGCCCCTCCCATTCCCCCCGAGTCTGAGCTTCAAGCGTGTCCATTCCCCAGACAGTGCACATCGCACTCATCACGTAGGTATACACCCATCCCCTCCCCCCACCCCCCACCTCTGTCCGATACTATTTTGAAGAGGAGTTAATGTCATGAGAAAATTTTCATGATATGTTGACTGAAAGATAAGTACATAAAGCATACAGAGAATGATCTCAGTTTTACAATACACAGTCTATTACCAGAGATTATCTTGATTGGTGGCATTATGGATTATTAATTTTTTTTACTCTTTCCTCATTTGTTCTTACAATGAACCTGAATTACTTTTATAATCAGAAACCACTCAAGTATTTTAAAAATAACTCTGACTTAAAGATGCCTTAGATTGACTATAAAAGCATGTTGTTACCAGCAAATATTTTGGTTAAATAAAGTACAGTGACTGAAAGACACATATTTTTAATAGCATTGATCTGGATAAAAGAAAACTGATACACATAATAACTTCCCAGGGAGTATTCAATAAGAAGAAAATACCTAGCTCTGTGCTTAAGGCCAACAACCCTGGCATTAATGGGATTGGGAAAAGAAAAGCAATTGCCACAAATCACATCTCATAGGATGTATCTGTCTGTTATTCCTTTAACATCTAAAAATTGTCACATATTAGTAAAGAGAAATCTTGCCTTTCTTCACATCCTACAGTATAGTTGTTGCTGAGATGCGCTGTCTCTAATCGCCACCTTCTGCACACTTGTGCCGAAAGGTCATTATATCTGCAGTTAGCGGAAAGAAAATACGGACTCATTGACATCATGTCTGTGAGGACTTACTTTGTGTCTTCCGACCTGGCACAAGAGCCAAGTGTGCCAGAAAGCCCTTGAGGCTGAAATGAGATCGTGGAACAGAGGGACAAGGCAAAGAACACAATTATTTCCATAAGTGATGTTACTACTATGCATATGAAACTCAGAGTCCTTTATTAAGTCAAGCAATAGTTGAGGGTGAATAGCATGCTATAACAAGATTGGTGCTATAAACCCAAGGACATTGTTACGAGTTTTCACATTTAAAAAAATTGGGTAGAAACTTAGATTTCATTAAGGATACACAATCATGGTAAGAAGTGTAGTTGAGAACCACAGATAGACATATAGACAGCAAGGTACTTAGAATTATGTTTACTTATCTACATGGCTCGTACCTCATGGAATTCTAGTTCTTAGTGATACTTGGAGTTCAAATAGTGGATTAGCAGTGGGAAAGAAAAAGTTGAATGCAGAGATAATAGAACTAGGGAGTGATTATTTTTAAAAGATAAAGGGCAGAATAAAAAAAAAAACTTAAAAAAAAGTGAGGGGCATCTGTTTATTCTCTTTTTCATGGACTCTGAGTGGTATAATTCCTTCTCACGGCTTTCGAGACTTCTCCCTGAATCTGAATGTTCTCACTCCGTCTCAGATCCATAGCTGTTCTGAGCTTGTGATCTGCCCTCTTACTCCTCTTTCACAAAGGCCTCTCTCACAGGCTGCCTCCTCCTAGAATGAGCTAGTTCTCAGGCGCTGACTTTTCCCTTGAATAAAGGCAGTCTAATTCAGTATACGTGTGTATTGCATACCTACTGTGTACAAGGCACCACAGGGTCTCTGGGTGGTACGAGGATAATTTAGTCGCGGTCCTGATCTTCTGAGGATACTATGGGGGAAGACAAATGTATCTATTAATAGAATATGCCCTATTTCTACCCTTCCAGATTTTTGACAGACTTAAATCCTATTCGCTCACTGCATTCCTCTCTCTAGTTGGAGAGCCCTTGTGTGGTGGGTCCTTATACTGTCCGCCCTTGATCTTATTAATTCCTGTCTTACTGCATTTGGACTGCTGTAATAAAAATACCATAAACTGGGTATGAGTAGTATATAAACAATAAACACTGCTTTCTCACAGTTCTGGAGAGGCAGGAAATCCAAAATCAAGGCACTGGCAGATTCAGTGTCTGGTGAGGGCTCTCATGCATGGCATTTCTCACTGTGTCCTCACACGGTGGAAGGACAAGGCCACACGCTGGGGCCTCGTTTATAAGGACACTAATCCCATCCATGGGGCTGTGTCCTTATGATCTGATCACCTCCCAAAGCCCCCACCTCTTAATATCATCACCTCCACTTTCGTATTATTTTTATTGATGCTTTGGGTTTTTTATTAACTAATAAGTCATTTTAACATGGCAATGTTAATAAAATCATAACATTTTCTATGTATTTTTTTCATACTGAGCTTATTAGCATCTTTAGGTTTCTGCTGGGTTTTTAGCTTTACAGCTGGCAATCAAACACTTAGAAACATGTTTATCCTGTTTAGATTCGTAGCGTGTGTGGGTCAGAGTCCTGTGAGCAGTTTTAACTTATAAAGTATGTTCAGACATACTTTTCAGATTATTTTGTTTCATAAAAAAGCAGAAAGGGCACTAACCTAGTAGGAATTCTACTCCTGAACCTCAGAGGAAATGAACAATGAAGCTGTCTTTGAACTTTACTGCCCAGGTGGGTGTTCTCTGCATTTAGAGTTTCTTTTTGAGAGTTTTACAGGCTAGTGTGAAGTGGACAGGTCTGCACATGAGGATGGGGCAGTTTTCAGCTGAATTCTTTCTCTTCTTCAGAGCAGAACAGCTTTGGGATGGGTTGATTGGGGGTGATGAGTTCTTCCTCTTGGAAGGGCTCTGGCAGGAGCTGGGCGATCACTTGTGAGCTGTGACTAGGGGGCTTGTGTTGCAGGTGTTTTCCAAGGTTCTTGAACAACTCAGCATCTCTGAGCCTGTGAGGACACAACTGGTGGGAGGTCGGGGAAGCTGATCATCCGGTTCCTTAAGTGTCCCTATGTTCCCCTTTAGGATCCATGAAAAGACATTTGAGCCCAATCTGAAGGTAGAAAGCTGTAGACATCTCCTCCATTCTAAGTTGGGGTAGGGTTGTCCGGCAAAAAGGAAGGCAGAGACTGGTCCAGTCTTATAGATACTTGTTTTGGAAGCAGAGCTGGGCTATTACTTTTCCTCAAGAGAAGAAAAAAGGAGTGCTGCAAAGTTAAATTCTGATTTTTTTTTTTTTTAACAAATTTGGCATTCACATTATTTCTCCTACCACACACGAGACCTATTTTTGTTTTTCTTGGAAAACTTAGGATCTCTGAGGGATTGGTGGAGGGCTGGGGTTATGATTAGGGAGCATAAATAAATCTCCTCCCTGTTGGAAACCGCTTCCCAGCCTCACACAAGAGCAGAACTGTGAAGGCTAGCTAAGAGCTGGTGAGGCTGTGAGATTTATGGATTGACTGCCACCCTCCCTTGGAGAGGGGCCTCTGACGGCTGGGGCTAGTGTTCTAACTTCTGACATGCCATCTCATACCTGGAGATTTATAGGCCTGAGAGGTACATCGGTGGTAAGATTCATTCTCCTGACTTCAGACAAAACCACATCCAAGCCATCTCAAGCATTTAAGGATCTGTTCTATTTTTGAAGTCTCCAAAAATGATCCCTCAGTCTTTTAGTTTAATGTTATGAACTCTGTAAGTCAGGAAATTTAGCTTTAGAGCAAGCTCAGCTTCTTCATACTTCAGTTCAAAGACCATTTTCTTTGGCGATCATCCTCTCTCTGAGTACCCTTCATGTATTTGAAAACCAATATTAAATTGGCTTTCAGCTTTCTCTTCTCCCTAGGTGGAATAATTTCAGTTCCAGTCACTTGAATTTGGAAGAAAAAGCTTGCTAGCAAAATTCAAATCAAGTAAATATAAGCCTTTTTTAGAGGGAGGGGGAACACCAGGGGAGAGAGAGAGGAACAAAAAGAAATGGTTTCTCTGCTGACAACATCCCATCTGAAGTTCAGCCTACCTGAAATGAAATAAAAAGTTTTATATTAAATTTTCATCACTGCAGAATTAATCAGTTGCTGCCCATTCCCCTTCCAGTGAGAGATAGAGTTTACTTTTCTTTTTAGGTCTTATGGATTTCCTTTGTGATTTAAAAGCAATTATGTGAGCTGAAGACATTTAGAGGCTATTGAGAAGAAACAGGATTTTGTAGTAAGGATTCCTTACTTTTGCCAAAACCTCAGCTCTATCTGGAACAGAGGTTATTAATCTTTTGGAGGAGTTACAGATCCATTCGAAAATCTGATAAATGCTAAGAACTTTTCCCCTAGAAACGTGTATCTGTGCCTACAGGAACTGTGCCATACAATCTCATTGAATCCTTGGCCCTCAGATTTTAATCACCAAACCTAAAACAGGATGCATTCTAATCAGAGGTGAAGATGAAACATTTTGCATAAAACTCTTAATTTATGACCAGAAAGAAAAAAGTGAATTTTTCTTTCTATAAAGGGGTAATGTAAAACAGATTCCTATTGCAGTAAAGTTCTCTTTTACTTAATTGGAAATTTAATTTAATTTAAATTGAAAATGCTTTTTCATTTCTGAAGTATTCCCACCAGAAATCCTTAATATCTAATAGAATTTAATTTTGAGTAAGAGTCTGAGTTAACCTCCTCCTTGCAGTGCAGCGAGTGGTGCAGGAAAACCCGGGCAGGCACCCAGATGATAGGCTCTGCCACCAGCTGGTTGTAGGGACCTGGGTACATCTTGGGCCTTCTTATTGGTAAATGTTGCTTTTAGAATTTGTTTCTTAGCTTTGTTTTTGTGTATTTTAATTTTCTGTCTCCATGGCTATGCATTTCCAGAATTGAATGAGATATTCCCTGATGCAGTACTTTTATGATCTATAATAGTAGGGTGGCTTGGCAATAAAAAAAATGAGTGGAGAGAAGTATGCGATGAGATGTTGGCACAAAGGGCTGTGTCCACAGTCACTCATGAAAGCTCATGTGTCACTCACCCCATCTGAGCTACTGGATTCCAGACATTGGTGCAGTAAGATAGAAATGCAAATGCCTCCTGTCTCCCACCTGACTCACACACCTTGAGGAAACAAGATGTGTGAAGATCCAGACTTTGTAAATAATTTTCTTCATTTTACTTCTGCTAAAATGGCAAAATGCCATATGAAATGACTTGATTTACCTACAATGGGTTTACATATTTATTTCCATATCATACATAGGATGTTGGCACCCACAGATTTGAAATTGGAAGACTTCCTTTCTGTCATCATTAGCATTTTATATGTATCGTATACCCTATCCAAGTAAAATTGTTTAGTCCAGATAGTTGGATAATTTAGATAGATTGTTGGGCTTTGTCTGCTTTGTGTGATACTTCAGAATATCTTATTCTACCCCAATTCATTGGGGTTAAAATGAGATGTCAGTGATTCGGTGGATCTGAGTGGATTCCAGCTTCAAGTCAGCTGTGTCACTCACTAGTGCCGAATGGCTGTCAAGAGAGAGAAGACCCAAGGAGCTTTGGTGAAACACAAAATCTAGTTGACCTCAGCCTAAGAGCAGGTTAATATGATTGCCGGGCCATGGATGCCTTCCAGTTCAGCAGGCTTCTGGGTTGGCCCTCGTAATCGTGGTTATTTCAAGTGGAAAATCTTAACATTCCCTTAGAGGATGAGCTATGCATTTCAGGAAGTCCATTATTAAATACCTCTACCTTGAATTGTAACCTGATGATGTTCCCTACCCTGTCACTGTACCACAGGGCTGTGTCACAATACATTTCCAAAACCATGATTTGTTTTTTTTTTAAATTAATTAATTTTTATTTCAGAATATTATGGGGGTACAAATGTTTCAGTTACATATATTGCCTTTGCCCTGCCCGAGTCAGAACTATAAGCGTGTCCATCCCCCACACAGTGTGCACTGCACCCATTAGGTGTGTATGTACCTACCCATCCCCTGGTGGGGTATCTGGTAGAGTTTGTCATGTGTGCTATTGTTTGGGAAGGCAATGTGTCTGTATTGTCCTTGGGTACCAAAGGGTGGATTGGGGAGAAGGGATTCAAACAGATCTCATTAATTAGTCTTTCATTAGTGCCATGTGATGACAAATGTCAGCTTTTGCATTTATTTTAGACTCAACTGCTGAACTGAATCTACATGCTTGGAAGAGACACTTCACTGTTGTGGGTGCAGTAGTGAAAAAGTCATTTCCATTTTTCATTGGTCAGAGAGACAAAAGGTTGTCAGATTGGGTAGAGACAGGTTTTAGACAAATGCTGTAGTGCCCTGGTAGTAAAGGAGAGAGGGTTATCTTTGGATCATGGCAGCGATTACTCATGCTTTTAGTGGTGTGCCTTTCATCACTGCAATTAGCTTCTTGTCTGTGAGTGTTTGGATACAGAATCTGTGGTTGTCATGCAGTCAGTGTCAAAATCGCTCAACACTGTGCTCACTTTTGTGCTTGAGTACACTTATTGATGAGCACACAGGTGTTAAATTAGATTGGTTTCAATCCATTGTATGAAGTCACCAGGCACCAACTAATCCTCCTCTTGCTAAGGTTTCTGAAGTCTAGGTTACAGGAAAATGAGAAATAATCAGATAGTTTTAATCAAATAGGAATTATAAAGGTTCACTTAATTAAATTTTTTTCCATCACATTTCACTTAGGGGGAAAAAATAAAACAAGCTTTGGTAGAAAATAGATATTTAGAGAAGGCGTATACATTTTACATGACAATGCATTTGACTTTCATTTACCTCCATTGTATTAACATAATTTGTACATATTCAACCTCTAAAGTCCTTTACCCCCCAGCTCAGAAAATCACAGGTGAAATTGTTCTTCTTTGGGACTTAGGTTTAAAGGCAAATTAGAAAGGCAGCTTCAGAAATTCATGAGCATTTCTGCTGCTTGGGGTGTCTGGGGTGCTCTGGCTCCTGGCTCAATACTGGGCTCTTATTACCGACATGGCTCATTAATGCCTGTGTTCCAGAAGAGGAACCCTCTGCAGGCACCCTGCCCCGGAGCAGGCCACAAAAAAGGGCCAGCTTACAAGCAGACAAACTAATTAAAACAATAGCTGTAGAGATAGAATGCCCATAGACCTGTACCTGTAGCAATAATTTTCCATTAAAGGGCTCATTAAAAAAAAAAAAAAAAGACTTTACCTAGAAAGGGGAAAATACCCAAGTTGAAATGGTGAAGATCATTTCAATGGAACTGAATTTGTAATTTCAACACGATGCTGCACAGATTGGGGGGTAGCAAACATAGGAGAAATTTGGGTCAATTTTAAGTGACTTTTCCCCCTATGTACTTATAGCAGAATAAAATATACTTGTCTTCAGTGTAATGTCTGAATTTATGAGTAAAAATATTCGAGGAGGATTCTGAATTAATGTAGGAGCGGGAAAGTGGAACAACTTGCTTATCTGCTCCCTTTTCCCATCTTGGTTAAAACAATTTCAAAAGAATAGAAGTCTTGAGGATCTCTGTTTTCCCTCCTCATATCAAATCGTAACAAAGAAGTCCTTTTCTAGGGAGCAAGTGGAATGCGTTTTAGCTGCATCTGTGCTGTGATAACATGACATGGGACTGGAGTTAGTGAGAGGTAAGTGCTACTGGAGAATACTAAGAGCAACTTTATCTACAGTGAACACTGAATATAGAGCAGCTAAGGGTCATGTGAATCTAAGTGTTTGGAAATTACACAAGGTAAATCAGGAAAAAAAATTAAAGGTATCATGTGGTGTTTTAGGGTTTCTGATCAGATCACGTATATGTCAAAAAGCATACTATTCTGCCAAATAAAATCACCAGAGGAGAAAATCTTGCATGTCCATATATTTTTAACCATTCATAGGTGTTGAGACACTGCTCTGTTAAAATGGTGCTGGGATTGACAGAGGAATAAAAAACCAATGCAGCATTTCTATTGAGCAGAAGTGGCGAGAGAGCTAGAGCCAAAAAGCAGCTCCCACCCCCAGGAGCTGGGTGAGGAGTTTGGAACATATCTTTGCCTCCTTCCTGTGCATGAAGTCCCTGACCACTCTACCGTCATTCTCCAGTCTTCTTGGCCTTTTATAAATTCTTCATATCATTTAGCACCATCTACAGTTATTAATATCTTATTTATTTGCTGGTTGATTGCCTACTTCCTCAATCTGTTAAGGACTGTGTCTCTCTTGTTTATTGCTGTATCCCTGGTACCTGAAAGCACCTGGTATACCATAAATGCCCAGTAACTATGTGTTGAATGAATGAACTAGTGAATTCAAATGCTATCCGTGATGAAAAGCAGAGGAATGTGGATATTCCATGAAATTCTGTTCATGGTCCCTCCTTGTCTTTTTCAAACTTCCCCTTAATCCCCCATAATTCCCTTAAAATTGCCCCTGTGCAGACCAGGCAGGGAAGAGGACTTGTTTGAGGCTTACCTAAATCAGGAGTTAACTAACTGTAGCATCTCTCAATGTAAATCATTCTCTTGGACTTGCTCCTGTCCAAATGTTTCTGCTAGATGGGTCTTTTGTTTTCTCTGTGACCTCTAAGATCCGGGGTAGACACATGATGACTGTGAAGTAAGCCTGTGTTTTCCAAACCTGGAGAGGTCCTTCCTCGTGACCTCTGGATGACACAGACCATCACTGACGCCAGCACCAGGATGGGATATTATTACGTTCTGGGCAAGGCCTGGTATTATGGCCCCTGCTGTCAGTGCCCAGTGGATTCTAATGAACCACTAGCCATCCGGCAGATGGTCAGCTGGCCCTACGTGGGGAGATTTCTGTTCCACTGGGAAAGATTCTGGCTTGATATGGATCTAGTTTGAGTTGTTTCACATGTTAATGGATGTAGGCTTTTTTTTGTCTTTAAAACACACAGACGTGTGAGATTCTCTTGGTTTCCTGCTCATGATTTAGACAGTGTACGTCAATCCAAATCTTTTTTTTTCTTCCACCATAAAGCTCTGTTAACTGGGCCTCAGGATATGTTTCCAGATCAGCCATACTGAGCTGAAACCTCCAACAAATGTGCTGAATTTTGTTATTCATTTTTTGGTTTGGCCCTGGGCCTGACTCCCCAATGTAGGGCTAGATGATGAGTTATTATTTAAACCAAAATCATCTTCAAATTATATTTTATGATAATAGAGTTTCAATACAAGATGGATCAATTGCTACATGCTCAGTCTACAGTAGACAGCAGTGTGAACTACACAAAATAAATTTAAGACATACATGTGTGGGGAGGGTTGGAGAGAGAGATCTCAAACACTATATGGAGCTTTCAGCCTTGAGGTGAGATATGACATTTACATTTAGGAGTTGTATGTTGTGGCTTTGGATTAGTTGGAGATAATTTTGACTGGAGAGAAAAGGTTATATTGTGGAGAATTTGAAAGTCAGTCAGAAGAGTTGGATATTTTCCTAGGCATAGTGGAACCATAGGGAATGGGAAGAGATGTGGTGGAAATTAAGTTTTAGGAAGATTATTCTGGGGGTAGCAGAATGCATTGAGGAGGGAGACATGGGAAATGTCTGAATTAGGAAACTGCTGCGGGAAGGAGGCACTAGTGAGGGAGACCTGGGCTGACAGAGTGAGGAAGGGTGGGCCAGGCAGGGAAGGTTGGGCCTGTCTCCGAGGGAAACCGTGGGGACCTGGAGCTCAGCAACTGGCAGAGGTGAAGGGAGGACAAACTGGAGAAGACTTGTGTCCTGTGACTTAGAAAGAGCTGTTTAGTGTAAGGGGGTGGTAGGAGAATTGATATGACAATACTTTATGTGTCTATAGCATTCTGTAGGTCTAAGAGCTATTAAGTCATTACGACAATCCTGCGGAGCTGGCAGGAAAGATATTTCGACTCTCTTGTTATAGATGTGGATGCTTAGGAAGAGCAGGGCACATGGCTAGGGAAAGTGGAGGAGCTGAGCTGATGGTAGAAAGCCCAACTGGCATCCTGAGGGCACACTGGAGACGGAAGGTAGGTGCTAGAGGCAAGAGTCCGCGATATGGTCATTGAATCAGCGCAACACTAATTGGATCACTGCTGGAAGGAAGTTTAGAGAAGGAAAAGTAGGAGGCTGAGAACTCTGCCTTGGAACCCCAGCATCGTTGGGGGCAGCAGCAGATCCCAGTAGGGAATGGCCCCAAGATTGGGAGGAAAATGACAGGTCGTGTCTTAGAGGTGAAGGAAGTGGGGCATGTCAGGAAGGAGAGGGGCAGAGCCAACCCTGTCCAGTGTCTCGAGAGGCTATGAGGAGGGCTCATTTCTGTGGCAAAAAGAAGGTTCACTGTTGACTTTTATGAAAGCAGTAAAAATACTTTAGTAAGAATCTGAGCTGGGTCATGAACGATGTCGAAGTGAGTGGTGATGATAAAATAGAGATTTTGATTCTAAACCAAGTTTAGTAATGAGGAAAAGAAAAAGAGAAGAGAGCAAGGATAGGGGGAAGGAGGAGAGGGGAGGAGAAAGAAAGGGAGGGAGGAGAAAGAAAGGGGAAGAGAGGGAAGAGAGAAGAGGGAGATGGTTTGTAGTCATAGGTGGAAATGTAAATTAGTAGAACCTCCATGGAAAAGAGTGTGGAGATTCCTCAGAGAACTAAAAGTACACCTCCCATTCAATCCAGCAGTCCCACTACTGGGTATCCACACGATGAGAAAGAAGTCATTTTGTAAAAAAGACATCTGCACCCAAATGTTTATCACGGCACAATTCACAGTCACAAAGATACGGAGCCAACCTGTGTGCCATCAACTGATGAGTGGATAAAGAAAATGTGTGTGTGTGTGTGTGTGTGTGTGTGTGTAGTCATTAAATATGAAATGTCCCACTTCGAATCAAAAGTTTAGTTTATTATATCTCAAACCAGAAGCAGTACAATTAACCAAACTATGGGCCTAAGCTATCGATACAGTTTTGCCATTTTAATGGTAGCTTGCTTATGTGAGCAGCCTGGAGAACGAGTGGTGATGTAATCACTAAAGGCGTTTTCCACAGCTTGTTGAGAATTGAGTATTGTTCCTTGCAAGAAGTGGTCCAAAGCTTGGAAGAAGTGGTAGTCAGTTGGTGCAAGGTCTGGTGAATATGGTGGATGACACAGAATTTCCAAGTTCAGCTTCTGTAGTTTGAGCAAAGTTGTTTGTGTGACATGTGGTCTTACAAAAGGATTGGCCTGTCTCTATTGACCAGTCTTGGCTGCTTAATCACAAGCATCCTCATCATTTTGTCCAGTTGGTTACAGTAGACATCCCTTGTAGTCCATTGACCAGGTTTCATGAACCTGTAGTGGACAATATCGGCGCTGAATCAAGAAATAGACACCATTAGCTTTTTTTGATGAATATTTGGTTTTGGACTGTGTTTCAGCACTTCATCTTTATCCAACCATTGTGCCAAATACGATTGTCAAAAAGAATCCCTTTTCCATCACACATTAACAATACAGTGTAGAAATGGTTGACCTTTATGTCGTGACAGCAAAGAAGGGCAACTTGCAAGATGATTTCTCTTCTGATGTTCATTTAATTCATGCAGTACCCATCTATCCAGCTTCTTTACCTTGCCCAATTGTTTCAAATGGTCCAATATTGGAATAGTAACGTCAAACCTTGCTGCTAATTCATGCATAGGTTGAGATGAATTCGCTTCCCCTACAGCTTTCAGCTCATCATTATCCACCTTTGTCTCAGGTCACCCACAGGGCTCACTTTCAAGATTAAAATCACCAGAATGGAACTTCTCAAATCATTGATGTACTGTGCGTTCATTAGCCCAAACACTTTGTTGATATTTCGAACTGTCTGTGCTGCATTGGTTCCATGATGGAACTCATATTCAAAAATAAAATGCATTTTTTACCTAACCACAGTTTCACAAAAATTGCTCTAAAATTTTTTTTGAAAGTTAAACACAAGCCAAAACGTGCGTTTGAAAGTATGGGTATGCACTTTCACAATAAAAAAAAGAAACAACAAGAAGTGTCAAAGTGAAATGTCAGAGATATCAACTGTCAAACTTAGTACTAAAGGAAATCAGGCATTTTATACTTAATAATCTAATACCATGGAGTACTATTCAGCAATACAAAGGAATGAAATAATATTTTTTGCAGCAACTTGGGTGGTACTGGAGACCATTATCCTGAGTGAAGTATCTCAGGAATGGAAAAACACCACATGTTCTCACTTATAAGTGGGAGCTAAACAATGGGTATATACGGTCATAAAGTGGTATAATGGACATTAGAAACTAAGAAGGGGGAGGGATACAAATCTACATATCAGGTACAAGGTACACTATTCTGGTGACGGGTACACTAGTAGCCCTGACTTCAGCATTATACTATTCATCCATGTAACAGAAACACTTGTACCCCCTAAATCTATTGAAATTTTTTACAAAAAGAAAAGCAACAGGATCCCTCAGTGGATTTCTCAAGCTGTGCAAGATCTGTAGTTGTTTGAAAGGAGACTGGAAGGAAGTGTGGTCGGAGCCAGGGGGTCAAGATGACGAACAGCAAAGTGAAGGGACATATCTGGGTCTCAGGTGTAGGGTTACCCTGCAGAAGATGGGGAGACTCTTCCTTCAGGAATCTAGGAGGACGACCCTAGTTTATGGTCAGCTGTAGAGTAAATGCCCTAAAGAAAAACTAGGCTGCACATCTTTTCATGTCTGTGCATCTTGCCATTTTTTCTCTTTTATCCCTTATCAGAAAATTTCTTTACCTCTCACAGCGCATATGCCATTTATACCCTATTATGCAATATTATGTTTTTCCTCATGCAGCATTCAAAGAGTAGCACACACAAAGAGAAATGTTATGAGACTGAGATAGATAATAACTGTAAATATTTTGTGTTTCTTAGGAGGAAGTTATATAAATGTATGGCACTCTTGTGATAATTCTGAGTAAAATTTCAAAGGTCCTAATTATAAAAGATTATGATAAATAGACATTCAGACTTAGAGATATTAAAATTATTTGTATTGATAGGTGTTTGTTAATTTTAAAATGTGTGTCTAGATGATCTGGTAGATATGGTGTAGATTTTCAGGTTAATAACTTTCCATGAATAAGAAATAATCTGTCTTCGTAGGCAAGGGAGTTTAAGCTGCCCCATATGCAAGAGAAGTTGTCCAAACATGGATCTTCCCACCCATTAGTACATTTGGTTCAAGGTGAACTGAGGTCACTTGTGACCAAAAGAGAAGATGAATGTGGGTGTTGTGTCTGAAGATGTACATGGAGCGACTCTGTGGCCTGCCACCCACGGGGGCTCATGAGCAGGAGAGGCTGAGTGCATGCCGGAGGGGTGCCCCTCGGCCACCCTTTACCTTTATACCCGAGCAGTGGGGAAAACAGAAACCAGAAAACTACTCCCATGCTCCATTGCCTCTTCTTGGATCTTGCGAAGACAGCAAGAGTGTAGGGCAGAAATCAGTTTACTCCATTTAACTCCAACGCCTGCTGTGCTCTTTCTAGGGTCTTACTCTGTTTTGCTTCTTTTTCCTCTCATCTCACTGTGGACCCTGTAGTCCATGGTTCTTTTCCATTGCAATGGCACGATGCTAAATTTTGTTGAATCACTAAGAGGGTATCACTTCAGCTGCTTTAGGAGTGGGGAGCAAAGAGGGAGAGGGAGGTAAAGGTTTAACAGGGAAGGGCAGTAGGAAGAGTCCAAACCCTAGTTCCAGGTGGAAGCTGCCATGGCTGCCCTTAGGTATCTTATGACAAACCTCCTCTAGACCACTTATCTCCTTATGGCTCACTTTGTGTTCTACCCGTCATTCATATATGTTGACAGCATTCCTGCTCCTTGTTTCTTGATATTATGTTACTACGTGCTAAATTATTCCAGGGCAGTGAAAGCTGTCTCAACTCCAAGTTCTACCAAAGCAGAAATGTCAACTAAATTATCTTTAATGAAATCATTTTCTTTTTAAATCATAGAGTCAACTGGGAGGGGAGGGTAGGGGAGGGGAGGGGGAGATTTGCTTTAATTGCAGGCACTTGGAACACCCAGCCTGGGGTTAAGCATCCTTTCATCTAGCATGATTATGACAGACAGAGTAGGCATTCTTAACTCTGTAAATGCGTATGGTTTGGGGAAAATTAAAATTGGGTTAGGGAACCAAAATGAAGAAAATACATGGTTGAAAGGAAAATAGAATCCACTTAAGGGCAAAAGCAGATTTTAAAAACTGTTGGAAATGAAGTTGATCACTTGCCAAGTTGGGCACGTATGAGACACAGAAGCATAAGGCCAGAAGAACACAATCGTGATGCAGACAAAGGTTGTGTAGGCACAAAGGGAGGAATCATTCATTCTTTGATCAGGAAAGAATGGGCTGGGGGGATCAGGAAAGGGGCTTCTCAGCTGAGTGGGCTTTGAGAGGAAGCTGAGGGTAAAGACATTTGATGTTAAGGGAACTCAAGGGACAAGGTACAGATGGGTATGTGTAGGTGCATGTTTTTGCACACAGTGATCTCCTGTAGCTGAAAAGATTTTAGACTTTACTCCTTAGGAAATGGTGAGAAATGAAAACAAAATGGTGTGTTCCAAGCTGTATTTAAAGGGAGAGGATCCTGTGGCTGTGTGAGGGATGGATTGCGCAGCGAAAGATGAGAGTCGGGGTGACCAGTCAGGAAACTGTTGCAGTGGTCTAGGCACACACTGGGGATGGCTTGAACTAAGGCAGTGTTGTCAAGTCTGGAAAGAAAGTGGGACATGAAAGACATTTCAGAAGTAGAATACAAATAACTTGATAATTTGTTGAAAGTGAAGGGTCAGGGTTGGCGAGGTGCCAGAGGTCACTCCAAGTTTCCATGCTGTGTAACCCAAGGATGTGGTGGTACTCTCTGTGCCATGGTGTACTTTTTACTCTGAGGAAGAAAGGGCTCTGCTTTGTCATGTTTGCCAATCTTCATGGTGAAAATATTCTCACCAAAGCCTGTTCCCACCTACCACCAGGATGGCGCCACTGTATGTGGAGTTGGGAAGAGATACACACAGTCAGCTCACAGACTGGTTCCGCAGGCTCCAGCACACCACTGCGTCCCATGGGTTGTGGAGGTAGATATTAGGTTCAGGTTTGAATGGTTTGAATTTATTGCATCAGTGGAACATCCATGTAGAAAGAGTCTACCGGGCATTGGAAACTTAGAGCGGGCACTTGGGGTGAGGATAGGGCAAGAGCTGAAGGTAGAAGCCATCAGCGCTGAAGAGGGGGGAGGAACGAGAGGCAAAGACGTTGGAAAAGGGAGGGAGGGAGAAATCATAGAGGTGGGCTGAGAGTGGCACCTTTGGGAATACCTGTGAAGACAGGTGAGATGTGGAAGGCAGAAGTAAAGGCCTGGGGAAGAGAGAGCAATGGAAGAGCAGAGTGAGAACTGGAAAACAGCAGGATCGTGGTATCTAAAACGGCATAGAGTCCAGGAAGCACAATGATGTCATCAGGAGTATAGGATGCTTTGACTCTCAATTTCTGAATATAAGCATTTTAATCAGAATTGGCCCAGCATGAATTAATTTTCATGAAGTTCCTGAGGGAACATCATTAAGCCAATTTAATTCCTTACCATAATCAGTTTTCCATAGAGTGCTATTAATCTATTTCCAATTTTTTCCCCATTTTATATGGGGAAAATTATCTTAATGAAATTAAGTCAGGATCGATTATTTTCCTCATAAATATTATGAAAAAGATTTTATTTATCAATAACTTTAAAAATAATCTCTGTTGAGTTTTACTGATTCTGGCCTCCTGCCATTCCTCATTTTCTTTTGAGGCCATCCTTTCTGGGTCCAGATTCCCTGGGCCATGTTTCTGCCATAAACAACAGGTGACCCTTCAGGCAGCATTACATCTGTATAAATTTTAATATTAATGTGTGGCCATTGTAACCAAGTAAGTTTTACTTTGTCTTTAAATGCAAACCTATTAAGTCCATTTAAGTGAGTTGCTTTTTCCTGACAGTTGACTTGAGCATTAGGCGTTAGGAGACTACTCAATATAAGTTTATTAGTAAAAGTCTTAAAGTCTGGTATTGGAAGAAAATAATTGCATTGTTGCTATTAAAATAATAATCTAAAAATCTTGGATTTTCATAGTGCTTTGAAGTAAACAAAAATACCAAATTATTTCATTTGCTAGTCAAAATAATAATAAATCTCATGTATATTTCTCCTCATTATGTGGCAATTGTGTTAATATAGTAAAAGAACAAAGCACCATTTTGAATTTGGTGGCTTTGACAGAGGAATGATTAGTCGGTTCGAAAAGATCACACTGGACCACAAGAAAACAAAAGGAACATCCATCTCCTTAAGAGCCAGCCCAGCTTCTAAGAGGCCACTTGTGGTTGGTGCTATTTCAGCGGTGAATTTGCCACAGCTTACAAGTGGAGCCGTGGGCTCAGCAGGCTAGTTTTGCCACCAAATTCTTAAGAATGGACTCACATAAACTGAACTAACAAGACTGATACGTGAAATCAGAATGTGAGTTTATTCGTTCGAGCAGGAAAAGGACTAAAGGTTTAGGAAAGAATTCACTGTCGGCAGTATTTGAAAAATGTCATGCCACTTCCTCCTGCCACCGTGATTTCATATGAGAAATCTACTTTCACATGAATTGTTACTCCCCTAGAAGTAAGGCACCTTTTCTCTTTGGTTGCTTTCAAGGCTTTTTCTTTGCCTTTTGTTTTTAGAAGTTTAATTACGATGTGTCATGGTTGTGAATTTCTTTGGGTTGTGAATTTCTTTGGATTTTTTTCAATCTGTCGATTTATGTCTTTTGTTAAATTTGAGACATTTTCAGCCACTATCATTACTATTATTTGAATACTCTTTCATCCATACTCTCTCTCCTCTCCCAGGGAAGGGAGGTACTCTGATGACTAAAAAAAAATTACATCTTTTGTTATTGTCACACAGGTCCCTGAGCTCTGTTCATTTTTTTTCCAGTCTGTTTTCTCTCTGTTGTTCAGATTGAGTAAATTCTATTGATAAGTCTTCAAGTTCAGTGATTCTGTCCTCTGTTTTCTCCACTTTTATATCTAGTGAGTTTTTATGTCTGTTATATTTTTAATTATACAATTTCATTTTTGTTCGTTTTTATAACTGCTGTTTTTTTGACGAGATTTTCTGTTTTCCATTTGTTTCAAGAGATTTTATCATTTCTTGTTTTTTTTTTTTTTTTTTTAAGACAGAGTCTCGCTTTGTTGCCCGGGCTACAGTGAGTGCCGTGGTGTCAGCCTAGCTCACAGCAACCTCAAACTCCTGGGCTCAAGCGATCCTCCTGCCTCAGCCTCCCGAGTAGCT